>JAEQBH010004956.1:0-347727 GCA_016808115.1 Tetrastigma voinierianum
TTTTAACGATTTTAAGCGGATTTCGGTGATTTCCAGTGAATCCTTGTGAAGAATGTAATTAGAATATTTCATATTCAATTTGAAGTTTAGAAGGCCATGGAATATTTTGAAGTTTAATCGGTACTTGACGGTATAGGTGAAAATGAATAAAATATGATATAAGAGAGATATTTTATTGTGGTAATCGAAAATCTTCTTAATGGCTAAGTTATGATTAAAAATATCGTGAATTGTGCATTATGAAGTTCATGGGCTCAAATGCAATTTGGCAAAGTGTAAGTTAAAAAGCTAAATTCAAGGGACTCAAAATGCAATTTTGGCAAGTTGTAGGATCAAAGATAAAATTAAAAAGTTGAACTTTGCTCAAAAGGAGAGCTTCGGCCACGATGAGAGAAAGAAAGAAAGAAAAAGAGAAAGAGAGGAAGAAAAGAAGAGGAAGGAGAAGCGTTTAGGGCTAAGGTGGAACTGAGGGAGATGTGATTTTTGCTACCGTTGAAGCTTTAAGTGAGCTAAGTAGAATCAAGGAAGAGAAGCCAAAGAGGAAAACCCCGAGAAACAAGTAAGTTTCTAATGGTGGGAAAGTTGGATTTTATGTTTTCATACTGTCTTGATTTTCTTGTATGGATGTTAAATTAGTGGTATTTAAGGTTGAATGATGATGATTTTGAGATAAATTGAGAAATAAATGGATTAAGTTAGGTTTTGACAAATCAAGTGAGTGATGTGTTAGGGTTTGATAGTGCATTTGTATGATAAGTTGAAATTGGTTAGGGATTAGTGAAATTGAGGTATAAGGCATTAAATTGGAGTGATTAGAGTGAAAAAAATGGAAGAACAAAATGGAATATGGTTTATAGAAGAATTAGTGGACCTTTGGTTGAATTCATAGGATTTTTACCTAGGGTTTTGTTGTATGGAGTTCCAAACCACCAATACAAGTGTTATGGAGTGGTTTTGAATGACTTCGTATTGATTATTGAGTGGTTTTGAGGATTGGTTGTAAAACAAGGAGAATGTTGGATTTTTAAGGGTGCTTGTTCAAAATTTACATCAAACCCCTGTTTTGTTTTGGCTATAGATTAAGTTAGAATCATCAAATGAATTGATTCCAATTGGTAAAGAACCATAAAGATAGGGATACAAATGTATAGAAGGGTAAGAGCAAATTGGCAGCTCTAAGGCTCCCAAATACGGACTGAAAGGTGAGCTCGTGTAGCTCAGCGATTTGCTCTATTTTACAGGTATGGTTGTAGTGTTTGGTCATAGTGGAGTTTCACTCATCAAATTAGGTGATTCAAATTATGGGTAAAATATACTTCCTAGGGAATAAGTTATATATGAAGGAAGTGCAAGCAAATTGTAACCCCAAAGTTCCCATATAAAAATTTATCAAGAGGAGTGGAGCTATGTGCAGATTGTTATGCCAAATTGAGTCATCTAGATGTAAAATTCAATAACTTGAGTTTTGGTGACCCAAATTGGGTGATTCCAATTGGAGAAGAAACATTAGAACCATAGCTTCAAAGGAGTGAAAAAACCATTTCCAATTTATGGAGTTAAGATCCCATAAATCAGAATAGCATTAAGGTGATTCGGTGGAGTTAACCAAATTGGCATCAAAAACATCTTTGTAACTTTTGTGTTATGTGGTTAAGGACTACAGAAGGAATTTTAAATTGAAAATTTAAGAGATGTCATGGATATATAAAGGACTGATCTGAAGTTTCATAATTTTGAAGACCGTTTGATAATTTTTGGGTCATAAAGTCTATAGAGTATTGTTGGAAAAAGGTTGGCCAAAATGAGTGGTTTTTTTAGTGATCAAGGGTAATTTGTTAATTTGGCTTTATATGAATGTTGTGTGACCCTAAAGTGACTTGCGTGTGAAGTATGTTAAGTTTTACGCTATCTGTGAGGACGATTAATACGTTAGGTATTCGTTGAGTGTGTAGAGGTACGAAGCAAAAGCGGGGCTCAAGCGGGTTGAGGCGGTGAGCGGTGAGTGTAAAAATGATATTTGACAATTGAGTTTTAAAGTGAATGGTTTTAATGTTAAAGGCGAAAAGTTTAATGGAAATGTTTATATAAATGTTAAGGCATATGAAAATGTTTTATCTTGCATCCAATATATATATTTATGTTAAATTATATATGTATGCATGTGTTAAAAGAACATTATGAAGTTTAAAGTGTGTAAAGAATGCATAAATATTATAAATAATAAAGTAAAGTGTTTAAATGGATTTAGAAATGTATTTTGAAGAAAGGTTTTCTTGATGGTTACCCTAGCCCTATGGTATGGTGATGTCGGTAGGAATGCTTTAGGCGTGTGGGATTTGGGGGGTAAGGGTTATGAGTTCTTAGCAGGGAGGAAATAGGTGTTTAGGTAATATCCTTACGCGTGATGGGTCTTGTAATTTGGAGCCTGTCTGAGCGTGGGACACCGTGACATTAGTGGTTATATTTGGAGATGAGGCCCGTCCCTCACTAGTCGGTACCGGAAACTATTCGGTGTGTTTATCCACACGGGTTCCATCGAAAGAAGAAAGAAGAAATAGATAAATAAAGAAGAAAGAAAATTTAAGGCATAAATTGATTTTAATTGTATAAGTATTTATTACTTTGCTATATCTTTTGAAAATGTTATCTAAATAAAAATGTACACTCAACGAGCTCCTTTAGCTCATTCTTTTCGTATGTTTCAAAACCATTTTCGAGCCCAAGAGGCAGGTCTTGGTAGGGCATCCTAACGCAGTGAGTCGAACCATCGAGAACGGCGCTGTATTTGCATTGTATATATATTTTCATATTGTATATATTGAATATTTTGTCATGTATATATGTATATATGTATATATTTTGAAAAGGAACTACGTGAACTTTGATCCTCGGTGGAGGACGAAGTGCGTAGGCGGTCGGCAAAAGCCGGCTCAAGCCCGATCTTTTGATAAAAATGCGTGGAATAGAAGAAAGGTTTGAATGTTTTGATGATTTGAAGTAAATAAATGTAAATGTATGTATTGTGTTGATTGGGTTGTGGACGATATGGAAATTGAAAATTTGAAGTTTAGAAGTGTTTTTAAATGCTTTCATTAGGTTTTGTAAATTTGGGAAAGTCCGAAAAACAGAGGAAACTCTGGCTGATTTTCTGAAAAATCTAAGTGTTTGAAAAGAAAAAAAAAAATTTACCACTTAAGCTTCCATTATTTTCCTAAAGATATGTAAAGTTGTAAAGGGTTCGCTCCATGGATTTTATTTGATTGTTTTGAGAAAAGTTTCTATAACTCATTTGGAGTCTTAGGAGGTCCCCTCGGGTTCATGGAGGTTAATGCAGGTTGGGATCTTTCATATGGAGCTTGTATATATTTGTAATCCATTCTTCTGAGAATATACTACAAGCTAAATGTTTAACATTATATGAATGAACAAGCTTAAAGTTTATAAGTTTATAGTAAATAGGAAAAAAAAATGACACCCTCGCTTGACACTGTGTGTCGAGTTAGGGGCGTCACACAACTTTTCAACTTGGAAGCTCGAACACATCCCTAGGGATTGCAATGAAGCGGGCGCCTTGAGGCGCGATGTGAAATAGTGTTCCTACCCATTTATTATCAGCCGGATTCTTCAATCATTACTACCCGGGTAAGTCAGGTGGACGATGTCTCCCATTCCTGGATGGACCCCATAGTATAATATATCAACACGGGAGAACTCCCAAATGAAAGGAACAAAGCTCAGATCGAATCAATTAGCGGGTTCTATTTGGTTAATGGGCAGCTGTTTAAACGATCCCTAGGCTAGGTGTTACCTAAAGTGCATAACTTCTAGAACATGAATGATATGTGATAGCTGAACTACCGCTTCGAGAAGGATGTGGTAATCATCCGGAGTGGCCGAAACCGGTGGCACACGAGCCCGTACTGGGTATTAGCCAACCATGAGATATGGCGTGGCTGACTACGTACGAAAGTGTGATCGATCTGGGGACTAGCCCACATCTTGAGATCACCCATTTCAGTTTAATTTCCATCCGCGGGCCACGGCCTTTAAGCTTAATGGGAATTGACATAGTTGGGCCGCTCCCTACCGCCTTGGCTCAGAAAAAATTATTGCTTGTAGCCATTGATTATTTCAGCAAGTGGATAAAGGCTGAGGCTTTCGCATCAATTAAAGATAAGGATGTCGCTCAGTTCATCTAGAAGAATATTGTCTGCCGGTTTGGTATACCCCGATCAATTGTATCAGATAACGGGCCTCAATTTGATAGTCGGGCATATAAAGGAACTTTCGGGGTGAAAATAAGATCTATACTCCACTCATAGTATCTGCGGAAGCGACGAAGCTTTTAATAAAGAAACTTTTAATAAAACCTTGTTGATCGCCTTAAAGAAACGGTTAGACTCAGCTAAAGGCAAATGGGTGGATGAACTCCCCGGGGTATTTTGGGCCTATAGAACGACAACATGCAGACCAATCGGTATATCCCCCTTTGTGCTCACTTATGGGAAGGATAGTCGAATGTTGAATTTGTGATTAAAGACCTAGACATGGCAAGCGGCTGCGCGGCGGCCGGCTATGCGGATAACATCATTTTCCTTTACTTGAGCTAGCAAACCTATTCGATAGATGCGTGAAACCTCAGATATTTAAGCCAAGGGACACAGTCTGAGAAATGCTTTTCGAAACCGCAGTCGGATCGTCCCATTACGGAAGTTCCACCCAAGCGAGAGGGACCGTATATTAGCCAACAGGTCGTGAGATCGGGTCGTATGCATTAGATAAACTAAGCGGGACACACAGTACTAGAATGTGGAATGTTATGCACATCAAAAGGTACTATTAATAAAGAATGATTCAATTTCTAACCATGTTCTCGTCTCAATTTTTCATTACAAAGCCTGAGTAAGGTTGATGTCCTACTGGCTCAGTATGGTTGATACCCAGCTGGTTCATTACAAAGCTCGGGTAAGGTTGATGTTTAACCGGCCCAATATGGTTGATACCCAATCGGTTCATTACAAAGCCTGGGTAAGGTTGATGTCCTACCGGCCTAGTATAGTTGATGCGCAGCTGGTTCATTACAAAGTCTGGGTAAGGTTGATGTCCTATCAGTCCAGTATGGTTGATGCCCAGCTAGTTCATTATAAAGTTCCAGTAAGGTTGATGTCCTACCTGCCCAGTATGGTTGATGCCCAGTTGGTTCATTACAAAGTTCGGGTAAGGTTGATGTCCTACGGCTCGGTGATAGTTGATGCCAGTGTTATCACGAAGCTAGGTAAAGGAAGTAGCGAGAAGATAGGCCAATGAACCTTGCTTACGGTGTTCATCGAGATCGATCTATGTCCTACTCCGAGGTACATCTTTTTCTTGCTGGCTAAATTAACTTAATTATCTGTGATTCGATAAAATAAATGACCATCAAATTAACAACACATGCTTTATTACCGATGTTTTATTATTGAGAACAACACATGATTTATTATTGAGCTTGGTTTGAAAACAACAAAAATTGGGGATCTGAAAACATGGGTGAAGGAACAAGGCTCAACGAGCAATCACAAAATACAACCCAGAAACATCATGCTCCTCACTCTCCTTGGTTACTCTAAGCGGAGAAAGCAGCTCGTTACGACCCGACCTGGCGGTAAGAGAGATGCTCACCTACGCTATTATCCGTCTCGAAGCTGCCGGCGGGAGCCTCCCTCTACAGCCCCATTCTTCCACTTCCAGGACGAACATCGATGGGCGACGGAGACTGACACCGGGGGCATCGAGGGTTAATAAAGAACTCTGGAGATAACGGCTTAGACGTGTCGACATCCCGTCTGGAACCTCGGGTTGACTTCCACAAATATTATGTGCAAAAGCACAACAAGCATACCCATAGTTGAAAATCACGTCGAAGCCTTCCTCGTAAGCCTCCTCCAGGGCCATTTTCTCTTTAAGGGCCTTTGCCCGAATAGTGGACATTTCATCCTCACAAGACCTGAGTTCTAGAAGCAGAGAGACTCGTTCGTCAGCCAGACGACTAGCCTCGTCTTCTACCTTCCGCCTAGCCTCCTCTACACCTCCCAGGGCATTTTGGACCCTAGCCAACTTGGACTCCACCTTTGTCCTAGCACTCCTTGCCGCATTGGCATCCATGCGGGCCATCGAGGCATCGTGGCGGCGACATCTCTCTACGCCTGTTTCGGGCCATTTTTCCAAGCGCTTTCTTTGGCCTCATTCTCCTAACAGGGAGCTTGACTCGAAGCCGGCTAAGGAAGCACTCGGCGCCTAAATTCGAAGCGATTGATTGGGCGTAGATCCACAACCTCTGCATCCCTCATCCAAGACTGGAACTCTTGATGCTGGTCAGTCATGTTCCGGATAGCTGATTACTACCCAAATAGTGCTATTTTACACCCTTATTAATATAGGTTTTGAGCACTTTTTGTGTACTAAATCGGCTAGTGCTTAATTGGTATGTTAGGACCTAGCAAAAACTACGTGAGTATCTTAAATACTCATTTTATCCTATGCTTTAGTTATTTTTCTAGTGTTTTTTATGTTAAATAAATTGCCCTAATGCTCTAAAAGTTCATACTTATGATCGGGTCATCCATTTGATGGAATTATTGCAAAATTGGTGGAAAAACTACTACAGAAGCTGACTACGTATTTTGGCGTTTTCAGATATCATATGAACTCCAATTGAAGAAAGATTTATATGTATGAATTCTAAACTTCAAAGAGCTTTCAGGGGATACCAAGAACCTGGTGGGTTCCGAACGAAAGTTATGCAAGTTCGAAACTTGAAGAAAATCAGCAAACATTGCAACACCTTCAGCAGGAGAGGCTACACAATATTTTGACGTTTCGAAATCATATGAGCTCATATTGCATCAAGTCATATGGATAAGATTCTACACTTCAAGATCTTTCCAACGGTACCAAGAACACTAAATCGGGTTTGTATGGCGAAGTTATGACCTTACAGTTGGGCCAAGCAGGGGACTGCGGCAACGTCGCGACGTTGAGAACCAGCGTCGCGGCGTTGCGAGGCTGCCGAAGCGGCAGTCGCTGACGTTGCCAAACAACGTCAGCGACCCCGTTAAGGGGCTCGATTTGGATGGATTTGGGCCATTTTGAGCCCATAATGGAGGATTTAAGCTCAAACCATAGGGATCGAGAGAGGGCGATTTTGAGCGGTTTTGGACGTTTTTGAAAGGAGAAGCCCTCTCTTTGGGTGGAAACACCACAGGGCACACATCTTGAGGAAAAGCTTGAGAGAAGAAGAAGATTGAAGAAGGAGATGGAACTTTCCTCAAAATCGTTTATTTTCATCCTCTCTCTTTTTTTCTCTTTCTTTTGATGGTTTTTCTTCCACATAGAGATGTTCTAGGTTTCGTTCTAGGGTTTTGTCAAAACCTCTTGCCTTGTGCGGATTAGTTTAATTTTCATTTTTATTTAATATAAGTATAATTTTTATCGACTTGCTTTATTTACGCAATAATTACATGTGGGGTTTGGCGACTTTGGCATGCCATTCTTCAGAGATGCGAGATCGAGATGATGACTCTAGGGACATGAATAAAGCAACAATTATTCAATCGGGAATAGGAATATCTCGGGTTCCAAATTGTGGCATTAGGGTTTTAAACATTTAAGCGTTTTGGGTCGGTCGAGGCGGAGATCTGATACACCCCAGCAGCGAATGGCGGATATATCTCGAGAGAGAATATCTTGTAGGCATGATCAACCCGCTAAGCGTAAATCATATGAAATATTAAATAAATAACTTATTTAGGTTAAAATTCATCAAGTGTGACAGGTGAAGGCAAAACCCTAGTTTTCATAATTAATTGATTTAGCAAATAATATAGGGATTAGTTTTTCTTTTTATTAATCGAATTCATTGATTTTAAGGTCAGAATAATATTTAAAGCGTAAAGTCGATTTTCGACACACTTCTCCTCGTGGATCGATATCAATTACTTAGGTACACTATATTACTTGAGGGCGGCGCGTGCACTTGCGCACATGGCGTACACATTTATACATACTGCGCTCGGCCTATCAAGTTTTTGGCGCCGTTCTTAGGGAAGTTTTGTATTGATGTGGTAACAACGCCTTTAGATATTACTTTTGGATCAATTTTTTATTTAATATTTATTTATTTATTTATTTTATTTTTATTTTTTTTTTTGCCCATTTTACATCGTAGCATTTGCTTGGTCTCTCTTGTTTGTTTGTGGTTTCGGGAGGTTAATTTGCATTCATACAGATAGGGTCAAGGTGAACTAGTTCTTTTGATCCCAAACTGAGAGAACCGCAAACATACTACTTAGAGGGAGGCAAAGTACAAGTTTCAATCTAAATGGATCACGATCCTTCGAGTTGACAAATGCATTGGGTGACCTTGAAGACAACAACTAAGAATGCGACAGTGGCTGATGAGCATCAAGAAGAGTGACAACTCCAGTGCGAAGTCAAGTGTGGCAACCATATGCATCAATGGATTATGCTGAATATGGAGTACCCCATACTTGAAATCATAATTTTGGATGGAGCCACCACCCCGAACACCTCATGGAATACAAGCTATATGACACTCTTCCGAATCTCACAGTCAAAAAGTCAAGCCTAGAAGAAGCTATGGATGAATTAAGAAGAACTCAAGCTGCATTTACCATGCCTGACCCTGAATTTTCAAGATCAATGGATGGTGACTACTCTCAAGTTGGGTTGCCTCGGTTTTTAATCCAAATGAGATAGAGTCAACCTCCACATGAGAGAATGACAAAGTTAGGCATTAATTGAAATGAAAGAGTTCATCTTGAATGTGACATCTTAAAGTTTAATTCATGGAATTGACAGAGGCTAATGTTCAAATTCAGCATACACCATTCGGTAAGCTTGAAAGAAGAGATGGCTCAATGGCCCTTACGGTACTCAACTTACATTTGAGAAGAACAACCTAAAGATGAGGAGAGTATGAGTATAGAACTAGTGGCAAAATATATGAATGAACGAGAGAATATGGCTACAATGTCCTTTGAAGGACAACATGAGGACCGCATACTCATAGGGGTAGGAATAAAAAAGAAAAGAAGCTGGGCCTTCTCATGAAGAAATCACTTCAAGAGTAATGAAGAACTTGAGAAGCGTCAGGTGGAGATGATGATGCGAAACTTTGAAAGACTTGAGTTGAAAAAGGAGGAAAAAGAGTCGCTTCTGCGGAATCATATGAAAGGTAAAGGAGGTTGCGAGACTTTTCGGATATGACTTTGTAAAAAAAAAAAAAGGGTGAGATGCATAGAAGAATTGAAAAATGAGAAGACGATCCCAAATTCCGAGGTGGATGAGTACATCATTCATTTCAAATTTGAATTGAGAGGAACCATTGTAAACAAAAAAATTAAAAAAATAGAAAATCAAAAAAATAATAAGATTGTGGAAGACTATGTGCTCAAGTTACTGATTGAGCACAACTATACCTCTTGGAAGGATGGAGGCAGAAACACCAACCCATCCGTAGTTGGTAGAGTCTAGTTGGACTCTAGAAAAACGGAGCGGCTTCTTGGGAGGCAACCCAAGTTTAATAAGTTTCCTTTTCCTTTTACTTTTTTTACTTACTTTTGAGTTTGTTTTTGAATAAATTTTCTTGTTTGATCTTATGTTTCTTAGTGTTGTTTTTCAGGTTTTTGGAGTTTGGAAGTTGGCTATGGACGGGGAATCTTGAAAGTGGAAGTTTATGGTATCTTGGGTTCGAAGAACAAAAAATTGAACAAGAATCCAGTTTCAACATCCTCCCTCATTTCATTCCATATATGCTTCCTATTTTCAAGCCTCCTCTCATTTGGACTTAAGGTCTAACCCCTCTTAACACCACTTAAGGTTCAAAGCGAGCCATATTCATTGGAGCAACTTCCAGAGACTTGATCAACCTCAGGGGAGTACTCATTATCCATTATTGCTTTTATTTCACATTGATGACAATGTTCATTTCAGAAGTTTGGGGGTGAATTGAAATCATTAAGAAAAAAATTCCAAATCAAACTTTTGTATCTCTTTGTTTTAGTTAGTTGTTTGGTTGTTAGTTGCGTATTGCTTTTCATTCTTTATTTTATTTATTTTGTGTCTCATATAGTGAGTTTGATGCCTTGTTGGCTAGTAGAAGGTCATTTTGAACACAACTATTCAAAATGCCAAGTGTAAAGAGGAGTATTTAAGGCCGCTAGGTTTTAAATGATCTGGGTGTGTCTTTCAACTGGTATAGGTGGCTTAGCTTAGTCACCTGCATTATTGCTTCCTAATTTATTTCTCAAGGAATCTATCCACACACACACACTTTTGGTCTCCCTTGTATACCTTGGTCCCACGGATACTTTGCCTTGAATTCAACTAACCTTTAAGGATTCTAACCATCTAAGTGATGGGACACCCAGTGAAAAGAGGATTGCCATTAGGCTGACTAAAAGAAAAATGAAAAAAACAATAGAAAAGTGAAAAAGAAAAAAAAAGAAAAAAAGTCAAAAAATAGGCTTGTAAATTAGAATAAGTGGATCATTAATCGGAATCCGGGCCTGATCTTGAAGGGCTGTCGGCTGTCTGCTGTGTGGTAGGTGCGTGACTTCAACGCCACATTACATGGGACAGAAAGATGGATCTTCCCACAACCTAGGGCCTTTGAGTTTGGTTGAGTGTTCGGTGAGAGTTTGGAGGAGATTTAATGCTGATGCAAGCAACTTGATTGGTGGGGAGTCTGATGGTCCGTACGAGAACTTTTTCTTCATCTAAACAACGGCACTAATTCTCCTTCATTTTTTAGGTATTTAGGAAATTTTTAGGTATTTTGGTATGAATAAAAAGGGTGCGTTCTTATCCTTTCTTAGTTCGCTTCTTCCAAATAGGTGAGTTGAGCTTAAGTTTGGGGGTGCTAGGACCTTGCTATACGAAGATCATGCCATCACCTACATAGTTTCCTTGGGAAAGGTATTTATACGGACTTAGAGGGATTCAGATTTAGCACAACACCATGCGTTACTTGCCATGTTCCTTAGAAAGTTTAAGTTTAAGGATCTAAATTTTGGTTGAAAAGGCTAATATTGCTAAATTGTGTTCATAGTGATTCTTCCATTTGGAATCATGTTATCATACTCATCTCATTATTTTTAGTTCATTATCATTTTCAATTTTGTTTTGTTTAATTAGGTCTCTTGTAGGGACAAGCAGAATTTAAACTGAGGTGTGATGAGTATCTTAAATGCTCATTTTATCCCTATGCTTTAGTTATTTTTCTAGTGTTTTTATGTTAAATAAGTGCCTAATGCTCTAAAGTTCATACTTATGATCGGGTCATTCATTTGATGTGGTGTGCAAAATTGGTGGAAAAACTACTACGGGGAAACGCTCTGCGTATTTTGCGTTTTCAGGTATCATATGAACTCCAATTGAAGCAAGATTTACATGTATGAATTCTAAACTTCAAGAGCTTTCCAGGGATACCAATAACACAAAAATTGGAGTTCGAACAAAGAAGTTATGCAAGTTCCAAAACTTGAAGAAAATCAGCAAACATTGCAGCACCTTCAGCAGGAGAGGCTACTGTATTTTGACGTTTTCAGAAATCATATGAGCTCATATTGAATCAAGTCATATATGGATAGATTCTACACTTCAGATCTTTCAAGCGATCATAAGAACACTGAAATCGGAGTTTGTATGGCCAGTTATGGCGCTACAGTTGGAGCAAGCGAGGGGGCTGCGGCAACGTCGCGACGGTGAGAACCAGCGTCAGCGACGTTGCGGAAATGCGAAACGACGTAGCGACGTTGCCAAACGACATTCGCGACGTTAAGTCGTTGGATGGATTTTGAGCCATTTGAGCCCGTAATGGAAGATTTAAAAGCTCAAACCAGGGATCGAGAGAGGGCCGATTTTGAGCGGTTTTTGGGCGTTTTGAAAGGGCCCTCTCTTTGGGTGGAAACACCTAGAGGCGCATGAAGGAAAAGCTTGAAGAAGAAGATTGAAGAAGAGGAGATGGGGCTTTCACTCAAAATCGTTTATTTTCATCCTCTTTCTTTTTTTCTCTTTCTCTTGATGGTTTTCTTCCACATAGAGATGTTCTAAGTTTCGTTTTAGGGTTTTTGTCAAAACCTAACTTCACTTGTATGGATTATTTTAATTTTCATTTTTATTTAATATAAGTATGATTTTTATCGACTTGCTTTATTTACGCAATAATTACATGTTAGGGTTGTGACTTTGGCATGTCATTGCTAAAGTGCGAGATCGAGAGATGATGACTCCTAGGGACATGAATAAAGCAACAATTGGTGTCCGGGAAATAGAGATATCCGGGTTCCAAGCTGTGGCATTAGGGTTTAAACATTTAAAGCGTTTGGTCGATGGGTCGGCGGAGAATCATTACTTGGCGAGATAGGCGAGATATATCTCGAGAGAGAGAATATCTTGTAGGCATGATCAACTTAGCTAGCGTAAATCATATGAAATATTAAATAAATAACTTATTTTGATTCAGAATGCATCAAGTGTAGCAGGTGAAGGCAAAACCTAGTTTCATAATTAATTAGTTGTAAATAATATAGGATTAGTTTTCTTTTATTAATCGGAATTCATTACGATTTTAGGTGAATAATATTTAAAGCGATAAGTCGATCTTTCGGCACACATACTCCTCGTGGATCGATATCCGTGCCAGGTACATATATTACTTGAGGCGACAACGTGCATGCGCTATAGGCGTACACATTTATACACACCACGCTTTCGGCCTATCAGCTACTAATCAAATTTTGTGGCAAATTTTGTTGTTTTTGCAGGCTTTTTATACCATAGATAAGGATTCTGCTCAACCATGGAGAATCAAAGTTCAACTCATAGCTGCAAATCAAAAACCAAAAGAAAAGAGAAGCAGAAAGTAGAAGAAAAGGGTTGTATTATAAATTTTCGTAACCTCAGAAAATGCATGATTATATCCCTTAACAATGCAAAATTTCAACCGCGAATTACCCTTTCCCAAGCCCAATGTCACTGTTCTCGCTTTTTGACTTTTGACTCTCTTTGTCCCTTGGTTTTTCTTCTCATGGTCCTCAAGAAGTGCTTTTGGTTTTTTTGGTATTTTGTATTTCCGGGGTTTGGCTATAAAGCCCCTGCACAAGACTTTGCAAAGCAAAGTCATTATTGTAATTTTTGTTTTGTAGTTTGAAACGCAAGCTCGACATTCTCATTTTCTCTCATTTTCTTTTCCACTTTCTGATTGTACAAATAACTCTCCAGGATGACAACCTATGATGAGTGGCTAGAACCTCTTTATCCTTGAAGAAGAAGTCTACTGGGTAGGGGATATAAGGCAAAACCCAGGCCTTCAGCATGAACTGAGGTATTTTTCTACCATTTATGGCTCTATCCAAACGCCGGCTTTATCCTCGGGCTGCTTTGAATGATCGGTATTTGATAAGCTTTTGGGTTCATTGTATGCTTATTCCTAGATCCATTAATATCCCACACCAAAAGGTTGTTGGCATTCAAGGATGTTTTTATTTTCTCCAAATTAGGTTTAACCCTTCCCATTCCACCTTAAATGGTCAGTACTCTGTGTTTTTAGGGTTCATTGTATGTCATTGGTTAGATCAAAGGATATCTGCATTTATTATCGCTTATTAGCTGTTGAAAGTGAGTCAAGGTGATGTTATTCATTGACCGAGAGACCATCAATAGGGAAGCAAATACCACCTTTTTCGGGATATTTATTAGTGTTCAGCTTTACAGCCGCCATAATGGAACCTGCTCGAAATGATCTTATAAGTCAACCCTCTCTAACGCGAGGAAAATGAAACCTGAGAACCTCTGAAGATCTTTGTAACCCCAAATCCAACATTCACACTCACAGACTTTCACATTAATTTACTGAACTTTCAATTTCAAACATTACCCTCATCGTTTTTTATCAACTCAAATCCAAATTGAATTCTACTTTGGGCCTTAATCGTAACTCATTTGTAGAAGAAAACTCATCCTGTTCTGAACTTAGAGATTAATTATACCAAGTAGTGAGCTATGCCACGCATAAAGAGATAATCAGTTTATAAATATTGTTGATTCTGACACCTTCGCACTAACTGATCCAAATGGTCGCTGTCGGACAGCTTCTAAGTGCAAATGACAACATATAATACCAGGGGATCCCACAATATCTCAGTAATTACTTTATTTTGTTGTTTAACATTTTTCTATCATTTGTTAATTTTTGTCTGTTTATTTGTTTTTAGCTAAATGATTACCTTGTGAATGTTTTTCTTTTTTTTTTCTTATTTGGTGTTGACTTGTTTTTCAAACAAGGGTGCAGGCTTCAGTGGTTTAGAAACAAAGCATGCGATTAGTGAGAATTAGTATCCATAGAACCAAAGCTTCGTGAAGTGGGGCTTGGCACCAGGATCAAATGGAACCTTCTACATGAAGAGTAAGATTAGTCGATTCAAAGGAGAGAAGCCTCTAATGCATATATGTCCATGACTATAGAAACCCCCACGGAGTGCGCTTCATGCATCATGTGATCAACAAACGCACCATATGGAAATGCTTGTAACCCAGCTCGTGAACCCAGATGATAAATTCTTCGCAAAATCAAAACCAATATGCACCTCATTATCACAGTATGTCTTCACCTGACTCAACCAGACCACAGTCAACCTCCTCCACTGAAATGTGTCATTCTCAACTCAGTTAGTTTGTGTGTGGGTGACTTTGTGAAAAGCAAAAGGCAATCAATGCTCAATTAAGTCGCAATCACTCGTGAAATAATGTGATAAGAGGGAATGACAATCAAAGAGAAATTGATCAAATTGAATAACTTCAGAACTAATTAAAGATCGCCAACAAAGAATGATGTCATTTAAGACAGAGCGTCGACGATAATTATTTTTTGGAAAGAATAGTTCAACCCCATAATGTCAGAGAATCTGATAGAGAACCAGCAGGCTGAGAACCGTGATGCCTCAAACATACATTCATGGGCCACATGAGGAGAAAGAAACCTTCCCTGTCGATCGAGGAGGCATGTGTGAAGAATATGGTATTCAAAAAGCCTTATTTTAAACCATTTCAAGTCTCCCACCGCTTGAGTTAATTTCCTCCCACCCAGCACATCCCCGCCACTTCATACAGCGATTCAATTAGTTCTGAACAACTCATCATGGCAACATCCCATTCACATTATATGAATTACTTTATAAGACTACTAACGTTCAAACTTTCGTCACTACATCAAAGACATTGGTAAATCGCCACATCACACATACTGAATGGCTCTTACCGATGGTTTAGATTTGGAGCATCTGAACCTCAACAATTCCACCAGCTCCACCAGTCCCTCCAGCACCCAGACAAGGCCTAAGAAACTGGTTTGAGTAGACTCAGTCTCCCCTAAGACTGCAGAGTTCACTCACTTTTGCTTCTGATCTGATCAGATTTTGACTCTAATTTTGCTTTGTCCAATTTTTTCTCTTTAGATTTTCCTAATTTTAAGTTTAATTGCTTTATAGCTTGGTTTTTCATTTTTCTGCATTTTTAAAATTTTTCTTGTGTTTATTTTTGTAGTTTGTGTCAAATTTTTTGCAGTAGGGGAGGTCCAGAGTTCAGAGGAAAGAGCCTAAGAAATTTCGCAACCTGCAAGAAAATTTCGCAACTACATTATAGCAGATGTACCTTTTTCCTTTTATTTTATTTGATTTTATTATTACTCAAAAATTATTATTATTTGCACAAGAGAGAGGAGATATATATATATATATATATATATATATATATATATTCTTTTTATTTATATTTATATATTAAAAAAATGTCTTTAAAAAAAAATCATAATGTGACGGATTGGCAAAATTTCTGACCACTTTTATGTTCATTTGCTTGTGATTAACTCTTCAACTAACTCCGTTTTGAAATTTGGTATCACAAGCTTGAGAGAGTTTTAAAATCGAACATAATCAGAGAAACACTTTTAGATAATGATAGCGCTAATTTTTAAAATGTTCCAATCTGGTCCTTTAACCATTTTCTAACTTGTTTACTTAGCCCAACGGAGTTACTAAGGTCTCATGGAAAGCTTCGCAGTCTCCTATCCAAATTGTGCCCGTACATTTCATTATGAGGGTATCACTCTCCTCCTCCAAATTTAATTACAATTACATTACACAATGTTGAATTTGGTTAGGGGAGAGTTGGCTAAAGGCAAAGGTTGTTTTATGTTTTGATGTCTCTTGTTTAGTTGACGGCTTTAAGGTTTTTGCTAAATTATAATGCAATGTTTTTTTAGTTTCTAGTTCATGCTTTTCGTTTTTGATTTTCAAAAAACTTTTTTTTTTGTAATGCCCAACTTGCAGTATGAGAAATTGAAATTTTATCCCAATGTTGTTGATGTTAGAATGGTGTTATGCTTAGTTGAGTTGATAACCCGTTGAAATTCTTATTGAATTCAACCTTCTTTTTTTCTTCCACATTGAACTATCACACACCACTCATGATAGATTTCAATACAGTCAAAACTGCCTTGGCCTTCAAGCTCTAAGTAAAAGTCCGCCTTGTACCTTGGACCACCTTTAACAGTTAGGACCCCGACAAAAGACCAATGAGTATTTAAAAAAAAAAAGAAAAAGAAAATGTGACGCTGATCTTTGAAACCTATACTGCCTTATGCATATGATGAAAGTCTTTAAAGCCTGTGCCCTAAGCTAACTAATTGAGTCACCCACTGTGTTTCACAGCATGGGTGAATAGGCAGTAGCTTAGCAAATTGTAGGTGCTCAGTTGAACCCATGAGAGTTTCAAACCCTGAAGATATTAGTGGATCAAAATCCCTTTAATTTACGTCTCTAAATCTTAATTCGGGTCGGTTTCACCCAGACCCCTGCCATAGACACTCCTGTGAGTTCGATACCCTTAGCACAGACCCGTCACACCCTCACCCCTACTAGCGCGGTGCACCGCCACCTACGTAAAACTCCCAACCGATGCTTAAATCGACTAGAGAATCCTCCGTGGCTGAAGCTCATTGCTTACCGAACTGGCTTAAAAAAACTCTAAACTTGTGATTTTATAAAATTTCGACAAAGATAACAAACAGATACGCGATATATCCCAAAACCCAGATATATAGTTTACACTTTCAAAATATATAAACCACCATGACTTTCTTTCAAAGAGCCCTGTGCTCATCACATTTTCACAAAACAAAAACAATGTACATATATATGTTTAACCCACAAATTCAAAGTATTTCCTTACACAAGACATATTTGAATACAAAGACTTATACTAGAAGTCGAGAATCCTAATATGTCCTGAATCGTCCATGGCTTCAGACTTTGAAAATAGCTTTAAAACAAGGAAAAGAATGTCAACTGATTTGTCTTATCAGATTATAAATGTGCTTGCTTTTTCAAATATCTCAAAACTAGAAAACTATATTTTACAAGACATTTTCCGTAAAACCTTGTTTGCTGGGCTACAAAATTATAAAATTTGCAATTTTTAGTTACTTTGCTTTAAAAGTTCCTAAAACTTTTCATAAAATTACTTGCTTTCTTGCTTTGAAAGTTTCTAAAACTTTTCATACTATGCTTGCTTGCTTACTTTAAAAGTTTCTAAAACTTTTCATAAATTACTGCTTATTCGCTTTGAAAGTTTAAAACTTTTCATATGCCGCTTGTTTGTTTAAAAGTTTCAAACTTTTCATAAAACTACTTGTTTGCTTGCTTTGAAAGTTTCTAAACTTTTCATACTATGCTTGCTTCCGCTGTCAAAGTTTATAAACCTTTCTATAAACGCTGGAGCCTGGCTTCACCGCTGCTTAAAAGTTTATAAAACTTTTCATAAACACGGGAGTTGACTTCGACCGTGCTTTTGTTAGTTTGCCATCGCTGGTTGATTTCAAAACTGTAAAAATGCTTATAAATCAAGATCAACCAATGAGCCTTTGCTTGTTGCACTTAGTAAAACACGGAGCCTAGGTTTCAACCCGTACGTGGAAGGACCCGGGTCCTCACCTAGGTGGAAGGGCCTTGGCTCACGCATCTTTCGCATGGGAAAGACCTTGCCACGCCACCATATAATAGCAGCAATGCCCCGTCAAGCATCATCAGAAACCACAAACCCATCTCTCCCATCGGGGCAGTTAGAATCGAGCCGGTCAATCGGCCCTTCAATCTTCAACCACAAGTGTGCATCCACCTAATCACTTGACATCTTTCCTTGTCAACTGGTCGTGGGTCGCATCCTGAGAATCCCCTCAACAAACTTTTGTAAGGTCCCGCTAAACCAAGGAAGCTTCGACCGACATATTCTTCGCGGTTTCCAATTTACCATGTTTCCATTTTCTCGGGATCCACACTGTACCTCCTACCGATATCACATGACCCAGGAATGCTAATTACTGCCAAACTGCAATTGCCTAACTTGGCATACAACCCGCGCTCTCTCCCTTAGGGTTTGCAACACAATCCTTAGGTGTTCTGAATGTTCCTCTGGACTACCTGAATACACTAGGATATCATCGATGAAAACTATGACGAACTTATCCAATGGCGCTGGAATATCTGCCCACAAATCACAACGCTGGCTTGGCATTAGTCAAAAACCAAACGACATCACCGTAAAACTCATAATGCCCGTGAGCGTGTCTTGAATGCAAACAGAACACCCTCCTAAGCACCCTTTAGCCGATGATACCCCGACCTCAAATCTATTCGAGTACACATGAGACCCTCGAGCCGAATGAATAACTCATCAACTTAAGGAGGATACCGACGCGATGAACTCGTCAAATTTATCTGTCTATAACCACAAACTCATCTTTTTCACAGAGAACTGAGCTCCCTATGGGGATATGTCGCTTCAATAACTTTACTCTACAACGCTTCCAATCCTGTTCTTAAGCTCCCTTCAACTCAGGAGCCATCCTAGTACAGGAATGGAAATGGGCTCAATCTCTGGGATCAAATCAATGGTGAACTCCACCTCTCTATTTGGAGGTAATCCTGCAATATAATCTGGGAATACATATGGGAACTCTCTAACAACTGGAATCTCATCCACTAGAGTTCCCTCCTTCCCCGTTCCACCACTATGCTTTGATAACTCGACAACCTTTATGGCATCCCTCTACGCTGCCATGGCTGATCATACTAGAAGATAACTCTACGATTCCTCGAACTTTACCTCCACTTCCCTAGCCTATGCAACTTTGGTTTCTTTATAACAATCCAATGTGACCCTATGGTGAGCCTAATCCATGCCAAGAACCACATCAAAAAATCCTCTCTCATATCCGTGGGTCATTAAGATCCGCTGGAACTCCCGGGCCCCCAATTAGAATTTCACTGGTCTCCGATATTCGTCTGAGAATAACAGACTCTGGAAGGGGAAACTTCATACACCCCTAATGGCCGTCTTCCGATCGCCATCGCCGCCATGGGCGGTTTGGCGCCCAACTTCTATGTTTCTCGACCTCCAGCCTTTAGAACTTCGCGGCTTCGGCGCGAGTTACAAATGCACAGAAGTTATTACAGCTACTATCTCAGCAATCTCTACTACCTACTTCACAAGAACGATCCGAATCGAGCTCCCTCCTGCGGCTCGATGGTCCGGCCCGACCACATCGAGGTTATCCGTACGAGGGCAAAAGAGGTAGGAACCAAACCGCGCGTCAAACCCTCTCAGTACTACGTGACGCCGAAAGCTCCTCTAGTGGCGGTTCTCCCAGACGCACCCCGACGGCCCTCTACTCCGTATTAAAGCTCATTCACAAAATCAATTGTTTAATACTTCAACCACTTCAACATGTGAAGGCAATGAACTGGAAATGCATGGTTGCCAGTGAGCGGTGTGCGAAACTACGATAAGCGATTTAAACACAGTTTCTCGCGATCCCGTTTAATACCAACTTGTGTTGGTATCACATCCCCTCAAGCCCAGCTTATCATACCCATGCCTGATAATTAACTTATCACTGGCTCCCACCTTACTGAATAGGCAGATCTACCACCTTCCATGGTAAACTCTCAAACAATGTTTTCCAACTTAGAGAATTCGCAAGCAAGCCTTGTTTGCTATCAAAACCCGCTTTAAAAAATTATTTCTTAAACATGTATTCTATGAAAATTTCTACAAAGATAACAAATTCGTGATACTGTGAGATATCCCAAAACTGAGAGATGAATACACTTTTTCAAAAATATGGCAAATCAACACACTTCATCAAGAGCTCCCATGCTCATCACATTAAAACAAAACTACGTATTACGCTGATACGCTTCAATCACAAATCAAAGTATTCTCACGTTATTTTTAATTACAACACTTTATATTAGAAGTAAGGAGAATCCTAATATGTACCAACGTCCACGTGCATGTATTTGAAAATAGTTTTGAAAATAGTAAATAATGAGATAAACGAAATTTTAGCCAGTGTATGCTTTATAAATATTGTTTTTCCTAAAATATCCTCAAAACCGTAAAACTATATTTTACAAGACATTTTCCGTAAACTTTATTTGATTGGTTTATAAAGTCTATAAAAACTTTCATAACTTTTGCTTACTTTGCTTTTTAAAAAGTTTCAAAACTTTCATAAATTACTTGCTTACTTGCTTTGAAAGTTTTTAAAACCTTTCACATTGAAATGCTTTGCTTACTTTAAAAGTTTTCTAAAATTTTATAAAACTTACTTGTTTGCTTGCTTTGAAAGTTTCTAAAAACTTTTCATACTTATGCTTTGCTTCTGGCTTGCTTTTAAAAAGTTTATAAAACCTTCATAAACGCGGGAGCCCGGGTCGACCGCTTTTGCTTTAAAAGTTTGAGAAAACTCACAAACACGAGTCTCCGGCCTGACTGGTGGCCTGTTGCTTGCTTACCGCTGGTTGATTTCAAAACTCGGTATGAAAAATTCATAAAATCAAGATCAACCACCGGAAATTTTCGCTTGTTGTACCCTAGTAAAGCACGTATTTCAGGCTTCAAATCGTACGTGGAAGGACCTGGGTCCACATCACCTAGGTGGAAGGGCCTTGGCTCACTTCACCTTTTTCAGTAAATATGGTGGAAAGACCTTGGTCTACGTCACACCATATAATAGCCAGCGCTTAATCCTATATAATCTAATAATAAGGCGCCACGGTCCCCTTAATACGCTCTACGACGATGAACTAAGTTTGTCGACTACCAAATCTAAAAATGCATGAAACAGATGTCCTAATCCCACCGCCAAGACGTACCTTAATACCGACCGGTGCGCTTAAAACCAGTGATTTCTAAGGCAATGCTTTATAAAATATAAATTTGCTTGCTTGATTGCTTGTTTTTTGTTTTTTGTTTTTTTTAAATATGGTTTTACAACTCAAAACCATTGCTTGCTTTAAATATGGTTTAATACTTTAAACCATTACTTGAAATATGGTTTGATAACTAAACCAATGCTTACTTACAAAACTCATTGCTTGCTTGTTTTAAAATATGATTTACAATCAAAACCATTAAAATACTAACGAAAAATGGGCTTCTTTATAATAATACACTAGTATTTTAGCAATAGGTTTAAAACACTCACCTTTTTGTTTACCAAAACTTGAGCACGACGACAATTTTTCCGGCTTCGCTTTTAGCCTACACACTAAACGAATACTGAGAAAACATTAATCGTACGCAGATAGCGTAAACTAACACTTCACATGAAAGTCACTAGGGTCACACAACATTCATATAAAGCCGATGAACAAATTACCCTTGAGCAAAGCCCCTAAAAAAAATCCACTATTTGGCAATTTTTTTCCAACAAAGATTCTCTCGACTTTATTACTTTAAAAATTATTCGTCTTCAAAAATTATGAAACTCCAGATCAGTCCTTTATATATCCAATGGCATCCTTTAAATTTTCAATTTAAAATTCTTCTCTGGGCGCCCTTAACCACATAACACAATTCACAACATTTTTTTGATGCCAAATTGGTTAGCTCACTGAATCACCTACTGTTATCCTTGATTTCGGGGTCTTAACTCCATAAATTGGAAATGCTTTCTTCACTCATTTGAATCTATGGTTCTGTTGCTTCCTTCCTCCAATTGGAATCACCCAATTTGGATCATCAAAACTCAGGTTATTATATTTTACATCTAGATTACTCAAATTGGCATAACAGAATCTGCAACATAGCTCCACTGAAAATTTACACTTTAGTTAAGTAATCTGCATGCATTCCTTCCAGCCAACTTATTCTCTAGAATTATATTTTACCCAGAATTTTGAATCACTCAATTTGGATGAGTGAAACTCAACTTATGGCCAAAACACTACAGCGATACCCAAAATAGAGCATAACCCGAGAGCTACACGAGCTCACCTTTAAGTCCGTATTTGGAAGCCTTAGAGCTACAATTTGCTCTAAAATTCTCTATAAATTTGTAGCCTCATTCTTATGGTTCTTTAAAAATTGGAATCACTCCATTTGGATGATTATAACTTAAATTTATTAAACAAGAACAGGGCTTTTTACAAAAATTTTGACAGCATTCCTTTGAAAACCCAACATTATCCTTTACATTCAAACCAACATGGAATTTACCCAAAACCCACACACTCAGATCAAGACTTAACTTCTTATAACCAAATCCTAGGTAAAAATCCAAAGAATTCATACCGAGGTCCACCAATCCATACCAAAATCCAAAATACACAAGATTCCATGGAAAACATATATGAAATTCTTCTCCTTCCTCTTCTTCCTCTTCTTCTTCTTCCTACTCTTCTTCTCCTTTCTCCCAACTGTACTTCAAGTGTGAGACCAAAAAATGAGATGGTTTGTCTCACCCCTTTTATATTCTCCTCCTTTTTGCCTTAATTACAATTTAATAATAATCACTCAAGTATTTGAAATCAACTTATGTTATTTTTATAATGCTCCTCATCTTCTCATATTATTCCTTATATCCTTATTATACCATGTTTTACCCTTGTTCTAGTATCATTCCGGTTCAATCCATTTATCATTTCACCATTTCATCCTTAAAAACAACTCTCTCAAAATATTACAATAACACTGGTGCACATACACACCCTTACTAAGACATCGCACTATACACCATCTCTGACTGGCATAGCATTCTCACAAA
This sequence comes from Tetrastigma voinierianum, assembly GCA_016808115.1. Classification (NCBI taxonomy): domain Eukaryota; kingdom Viridiplantae; phylum Streptophyta; class Magnoliopsida; order Vitales; family Vitaceae; genus Tetrastigma; species Tetrastigma voinierianum. Next base: position 23,168 of record JAEQBH010004956.1, read on the forward strand.
AAAAGAGTTATGAAATAAAAGTGGGTCCTGATCTATTGAGGTTAGTTAGTCTTCTATGTTTAGATAAAAGCCAGTCAAATAGAGGACAATGACGCATTATTTTTGAAAACTAATCAAGTTAACACTTAGGCTAGGAAGATGTTAGGTTGGTTCTCTAGAGTTAACGCTTTTGACACTTGATTTTGCATAGCACCCACTCTTCTTGAGATATCACAGACAAGGTCTGGATAACTTACCCAGTTTGGTTTTATCACTTCAATGATTTGAAACCATTTTTTGTAGATATATTTATAGCCATCCTACTTTTGATTGTTTATTCTTCTTTTCATTGCTAAGGGACTAGCAATGTGTCGATTGGGGGGGTGTGGATTACTACCAAAATAGTGCTATTTACAACTTCTTATTAATATATAGGTTTTACAATTTTGTGTACTAATTAGCCTAATTAACCCAATTGGTATGTTAAGGACTCCAGCAAGCTACTAATCAAATTTTGTGGCAAGTTTTGTTGTTTCTTTGTGCTTTTTATACTATAGTTTGAAATCAAAAACTGTAAGAAAAGACATGGTAAAGGTATTAAAGGAGTTGTGGCCGCAAATTTTCGCAACCCGCTAAACGTCTTCCTGCGCCCACTGCTCACTATCCCGCTTTGACTTTGACTCTTTGTCCCTTTTTGGTTTTCTTCTCATTTTGTCCCCTGTAATAGCTTTTGTGTAACACCCCGTCCCGAGAGAGTGTACAGTACATGATACTGTAGGGGCGTATAAGAGCACCAATTGTCACATAGTAGTATTTCTAGATTAGCAGAAATGAAAGTTTATAACCTTGAATATATGATAAAACAGGGTGCTGGTCATTTAGCAAAAAGGATATGAAGGATTATTAAGTGTGTGATGGCCATAATACAAATTTACAGTTACAATTGTAAATTAAAAGATGAGGGTTATTTGCAAATTAAAGGAAATGTTAAAATAATAAAAGCGAGAAACAAAAGCTCCAAAATATCTATTCTCGCTCTAAAAGGCTAGTGGTTCAATGAGAGAAAGGCGGAGAAAAGGAGAGAAAGAGAGAAAGAAGAGAGAAAGGGAAGAAAATTTTGAAAGGCGCGACGCGATTTTTTCTTCCTTCAAGCTTTCCAAGTGTCTTCACTGGCAGTAGTACTGAGATACTGTAATAAACTTTTCAGCGAACATGCTTTAATAAGGGAAAGTTAGTATTACGTTTTTCTGGCCGCCAATGTCTCAATTTTCTGGTATGGATGTTAAATTTGGTGGTATTTAAGGTTTGAATTGCCATTTACTCATATCAATCAGGCGAAACTGATTAAAGTTAGGTTTTGAAAAGAAAGTGAGGGAATTGTTAGGATTTGATAGGAATCATGATATGTTGGAATTTGGGTATATGCATCAGATTGAGGTTTAGAGAAAAAGTGGAAGAGAAACACATTCGTCATTTTTTGGGCAGCACTTCCTGCATGCGAAATGTTCCAAGTTTTTCTATTTTGACCAAATGCCTTCGTATTGGCCATAACTTGCTCATTTCAGCATTCACTTGAGTGATTCAAATGATGGGTGAAAACAGACTTGTAGGAAAATTTATCTGAAGGAAGTGTACCAAACTTCAGCACCCAAAAGTTTACCTCAAAGCAGGCCATGTGTAAGCCACTCGGTTCTGGGCTCGCGATGCGAACGATCTGTTTTCCTGTTTCACTTATTGTCGTATTTGACCATAACTTGTCTGCTCTGATCCGATTCGAGCACCAAGTTTTGCCGTGTCAGACTTTGCATAAGCAATCTTATATTATGAAGTTCAAGCATTGTAATCCCAAAGTGTCAGGAAAATTGCCTTTCAAAGTGCAGCTATGTGCAGATTCTGTTCACTATCAGATGTGAAAAACACAACAATTTGTGTTATGTCGAGGGCTTTAGAGAAGGAATTTTAAGTTGAAAATTTAGAGATGTCATTGGATATATAAAGGACTGATCTGGAGAGTTTCATAAATTTTGTGAAGACCGTTCGGAATACCTTTGGAGTCATAAAGTCTATAGAGTATTGTTGGAAAAAGGTTGGCCAAATGAGGGGCTTTTAAAGTGCTTAAGTGGTAATTTTGTCTATTTGGCTTTAAATGAATGTATGGTATTTAAAATGAAAGTTATGATTAATGTATAGTTGTGGTTTTCTTGAAAAGGTGAAAAGGACTATCGACGGAAACGGAATTCGACCCGAAGCAAGCGATTTGTTTTTAAACCGTGAGTGAAAATGATATTTTTGAAAATCAGGTTTTTAAAAGTGAATGAATTAATGTTAAACTCAAGCTTAATGGAAATGTTTATAAATGTTGTTATATGGAAATGTTTTACTTGTACTGGGTATAGAGAGAGAAAGGTATAGTATATATATATATATATATATATATATATATATATATATATATATATATATATATATATATATATATATATATATATTAAATATGTATATGATTCAAGTAAAGTATTATGAAAGTTTTAAACTGTAAAGAATGCATATGTGTTTTAATGATAAAGTAAAGGATTTAAATGTATTTGTAAATTGTTTAATAAATGTTTTGATCGATGGTTACCCTAAACCCCCTATGACTCGTTATAACCTGAGCATCGGCCAGGTACCTAAGCGTGTAAGGATTTAGAGGGTAAAGTTATAGGTTACTAACCGAGGGAGGGCATTAGGGTGTCTAGAGTAATATCCTTACACGTGATAAGGTGCTATGACTGAACCCTATGCAAAGTATGAGTCTGGCAGCTGTAGTGGTTATGACTGAATGTGACTGCCCTCAACACGCGACCCGAAATCGTTTCGTGTGTTTATTCCTTCGGGTTCCATCAGAAGAAAGAAAGAAAGAAAGAAAGAAAGAAAGAGTTTGAGGCATAAATGTTTGCGCATAAACGGATTTAATGTATACATCGAAAGAAAGAAAGTTTAAGGCATAAATGCTTAAGACATAAATTAATTTAATTGTATAAGTATGTATTATCTTTATATATACTAGAAATGTTATCTTAATGAAAATGTACACTCACTGGGCTCTTTAGGCCTATCTCTTTTCCATATGTTTCCAAAACATTTTCAGACTCCAAGACAAAAGGCCAGAGAGTGGGCAATTCTCCGCATGCTGAGTCTTCCAGTCATCGGCGAGACGACGATGTGGGGAACCAGACGATAAATAGTTTCGTATATTTTATATGTCAAATAGTTTGTCATGTATATATGCATATATGGATATATTTTTGAAAAGGAATACTTAGGTGGTCGGCTTAAGTCCTACTTCAAGCCCAATCTTTTATAAACTGCATGGAATTGGAAGAAGTTTTGAATATTTTGATGATTGAAAGGAATAAATGTATATGGTATATTGTGTTGATTGAGTTGTATCAGGAGTCCTAAACGGAAGTTGAAAATTTGAAAGATTAAATAAGTAAACAAGCATGTAATGATTAAATTCGTGGAACCAAAAACAGAGTAAACTCGATTCGAAAAATCTAAGTGTTTAAAAAAGAAAAGAAAATTTTTACCACTTCGCTCCGTGATTATTTTCTAAAGATATGTAAAGGATTGTAAAGGGGTTCATTTATGGATTTTATTTATAGTTTTGAGAAAGCTGGATTCATTGAAGTGCAGGTACCTCTGTTCATGATGTTAATCCTACGATCCTTCATTTTTGCTTTTGTTTTTTGGTATTTTGTATTTGGCTCGCTATAAAAGCCCCTGCACAAGACTTTGTAAAGCAGCTTTTTTATTATTGTAATTTTGTTTTGGGAAAGCTTTGCACGCAAGCTCCCTGCCTCATTTTCTCATTTTTCCACTTTCACTAGCTAAACACCTCCGAGGATGAGTGGTTGAACCCTTCTCTTTTGAAGCATCGTATATAAGGCAAATGAGGATTTTCCATGTTTTAACTTTATATTTTTTACTCATTTATGGTTTCATTCAAACGTTTGCATTTTAATCCCTTTCGGTTGCTTTAACGATCGTATTTGCTAAGCTTTTTGGGGTCTATCTGGATGCTTATTGCTAGATCCATTGACAATCCATAGTTATCATCTGCGGGTTATTGAAAGTATTCGCTGATGTTTATTTTCTCCAAATTTAGGTTTGATCCTTCATTCACCTTAAATGGTCAGTACTTGGTAAGCTTTTAGGGTTCATTGTATGCTTATTGTTAGATACAGTGATATTCATTAGTTATCATTTATTAGTTGTTGGAAAGTGAGTCAAGGTGATGTTATTCATTGACCGAGACCATCAATAGGAAGTAAATACCAAGTTTTCAAAGATATTTATTTAGGTTCAGCTTATAGCCATGAAGATCCTGCTCGGGAATTACTATAGGTCATCCCTCCTGCTAAGAAAATGGACCCGAGAACCCTCACAATGACCTTTGTGAACCCAAATCCAAAGAGGTCTCGACACTTCAAGGAGACTTACATTTTATTTTGTTTAACTTTCAATTTCCAAACATTACCCTCACCGCACTCAGAATCCCCAAATCCAAATTGAATTCACCATTTCGCCTTAATTGCAACCTATTTGTGCGAAGAAAACTCATATCCCCGTGTTCAATCTTGAGCATTATAACAAGAAGAGTCATGCTACGCAAAGAGGAACAGGTTTATAAATATTGTTGATTCCGGACCACCTCTCGTGCCAACGGACCAATAGCCATAACAACTTGCAAAAGAATGCATTAGAATAAAGCAATAGCTCGTAAGTTATACTAGAACAGTGCATAGCATTTATGAACATACTAGCTTCACCGACTGACACAAAGTTGCGGTTACAGGTATTACTGTCGCCGCTACCAATTGCCAAGATCTTTCCCTACAAGTATAGGTAATCGAGACATACATTTCACCCTTCCCACCACAATCACTACCGGCATCCGCAGCGGCTGGCAGAAGGTCCATATACACCGGGATTCGCCCTGGTTGAATGGCTTCTAGCGATTGATAATCTCTTGGACACCTTCGGGCCCAGGAGCCGATACTTCCTCCATAGGGGGAGCCTGGCCCTGTGGAGGAATGTAAGAATTCAGCAAAGAACCGGGACCGAAGCGCACCAACCGCACCTGCATCGAAGACGCCCCGTTCGGCCTGGGCTTAGCAATCCGACCAGGAATGCTCTTCTGACCGCGATGCCATGAGCGCGCAAAGCAAAGCGCGCGCGGACCTCATAACCTACCGAGAGCGCACTCCGAAGTCGACACTATGAAAGCCCATCCCGCACGAGTCCATAACAACTATCGCCATCCAAACCCTCGCCGGTCGGGTGTTGATCACCACCAACCACCCCGGGTAGCATCGCTGCTCACTTGAAGCCAGCGCCCACTTATGCTTCCATGCGCTGGCTATGGATCTAGATCGCCCATCTCGCCCTCCCCCCTTCGCCAGCAAGGCTACGGGCTAGATCGGGGCAAACGGCGATAAAATCTTCCACCCTGCTCCAAGCGCCGGGCCACTCAAGCACCCGCCTTCCCTTCTAGGGATGCTCGGGGGCGTGACAGAACCCTTTTTGTAAAAGGAAGACGCTTGAGACGGATACCCCTATCAACCTTCTAATGCCAAGGGCCGTTAATCCTCTCTAGCCAAAGTAGCTGCTCAGACTAAGATCGATCACTCAATTCCTCTCGACCAACCACCTCGTCCCAAGTCCTGGCTGTAGAAGAGTCGCCCAGGCTAAATTCGGCGTTGGCAACATGCTCACCCTCCACTATTTATGTGGGAAGAGGGCGTGGAATAACTAGAATAATTTAGGGAGAGGGACTGTGACTCAACTCATGAAGATTCCTCACAGTTAAGAGAATTTCGTGATGCCGTTCCCGGTCACAAATCTCTAGCAACTTCTGAATTTTCTTGAAGCCAGCTCTCTCCACCTAGTTTACCGGTCTACCTCTCCGGCTTTTCCCTACACGAAAAAGTATTTATTAAGAAAATACGTAGGACAGACGAACAACAACATACAAATCCCACGCATACACTGAAATTACTGATTGGTTCACAGCCAATAAGAGGTCGTGGAGCCCTAGCATACCAAGGTCCTCTAACCAAGATCACACCCTTCTTCGCCCCTACTCTAGCGAGTCAAGGAGTCCCATAACAAATTGGTAAAATGAGTGCTCACAACAGGATAGCCTCTGGCCTCCGTGTGCTAGCTTCAAGGTGTAAATAAAGCAGACTCAACAACAAAGAGTATCGCATCATTCTCCCCATCGATAGTGGTACATCCGATCATCCGCAACTCAAAATCAATATTGTCGAATTTGCGTGAAGACTTCAACCTCAATGGACAGAAGAAATGATGTCGCATGTATATGCATCTAACAAAAACAAGGCTTACTTGGCAGATAGGAAGACAAACTCCTAAAAAGACTATCCACAAAACACCATCCCCATGTTAAGTATTAGTAGAAGCTCTTGAATGGAAGGAAACATGAAATGGCGAAACAAGGAGCGTGAACTAAATTATGACCCTAAGTAGAAGGTGTCTAGCACCTACGCGCATTAAATGTGCATTGTCGACTCATCACCCTTCCAACCGATTTGAATCCCGCGCTTACGCTTCACCACTGTAAACGAGCGCCAAAGCCTGTGAGCCTCGTGCCAGGACCCTTGTGCCTCCCAGCCGGACTCCGACTGGGGCCGAATAACTAAGAATCCACTGTGTGAACCGTGTGAGACCCGCAGAAAATCCTAATTTTCTCAAAATGGTAAAATGATACTCAATCAAGCTGGAATTTTTAGATCTCTGATGATGTGTGGACTTCACCATTGAATCCTATCACAAATTTAGCTACCATGTCAAACTGACAAATTAATTTTCACGTTTTCGATAAGAATGTGGGTAGTGCAAGACACTTCTGGCACATTTTACGCCCAAGAGGTACCCACGTGGTCATGCGAGTTAGTCAAACATGAGCTCAAGTGTGGCCAAGTGGGTGGACACACATAGCATCATGCCATTGGAGGAAAATCGTAAAGTGGATAAGAGGATAAGGTGTAATCCCATGAGCCAATAGAAATTTGACATGTGGCATGAGAGGACAAGTCCTCTTGACCCAAGCTCTCCCAACCGGTTTTGGGAGAAGCAAAATAGAGAGAGAAAAGGAAAGAGAGAGAAAGGAAGGGATTTTTAGAAAGAGAGGCTCCAACTTCTCTCTAAATTTCCCGCGACGGATAACGGGATTTCGAAGAGAGGTAAGAAGAAAGTTGCTCCCCACGGTGTATTTCTACGCCCGGGCATTGGTTTTCAGGAGTTTCGACAAACCCAGAGGTCTTCTTTCTACTTACTATTCACTAAGAGCCTTGTTAATACTTGATGGTGTGAGGCCATGAGTGTTGTTCGTCGCCCCAAAACTGACCGAAATGTCGAAATTTTGGGACCCGCTGACAAGACCGACTAATTCAGGTTAAAATGAACTCGGATGCTTGTACATGTGTGTTATTGTGGTTTTGTGCTGTGAGGCCGAAATATGGATTTCGGGTTCCAAAGAAGTGAACCGAGGTTGATGAAGGGGTTATCCACGCACGTTTCGGGATCGTTAAAAAAAAAACAAATTCCATTTGTTTGTCGACCTAAAATGTCCATGCAGTTATTTGCATAAAATTTGCTTAAATGAATGGCTTGAATTGTGTGGAAAATATTATGTTAATGCATTGAATTTATGTGTTAATATGATGTTTGAATTATATGAAAATAATTGTGTGTGAGCCATTGAAATTGAATTTTGTTTATTAGCCCATGTGAGTGTTAATTTTGATGTTATTGCTATAAATAAATAACATGTGGTTAGTATAAAATTTTGTCAATATACATGATTTATATATTGGCATGTGTTGTAAGAAAATGACATAATGCATCATATGCACCGGGCAACCTAGATCAATAAAGTAGCGTACGATATGAAAGAAAAATGAAAATTTGCTAGGAAAGGAATTTCGCGAGCATTTTCCGGCACCGCTTCAGAGTCATTCAACAGTCATCTCAAGGCGACTCCATGACTGTTTCGAAGAATTACCAAGCAATTCACCTCGGAGGGTTGTCCAATAGATTTCACCGAAACTCGGTAGTATGTTTTCGAGAACAAAAACCTTTTGTTTTGAAAACAATGTTTTCTCATACTTGGCTTAGGCATGCGTGAGGGAGTCAGTAAGGGCTTGAGAAGTGGGAAATGGTGAGTCACATTCTCATCCATATCATGTAGATATTCAAATAGGATCATGTATTTTCTTGAATGTGCTTCGTCGCTATATTATTACATGCGCACTTAGCGGAGTAACCCATGTAGGATGACATTATTGGGCAATTGGTCAACCGTATTTAACATTATTTCAAAAAGCAGTGAGTACCGAAGACGACGCCACTAGAGGCCGCTTTGGAGAAGTTATTGAAAGTTCTATCGACTTCTGATATTATTTTAAATATATTAAAATTTTAATTTTAATATATACGTTTGTATTAAGAGTGATGTAACAACTCTGAAACACACATATAATGGATGTATTTTTGTTTTTAAAGAGGTTGCAGGTCAAGGCATTAAATTTTTACTCATGTGTGGTCCATGATATAAGACACGGGGGCTTCGCAGTCGACGCTTGTCAACTGGACCCCCGACCAAGGCCACAAAGAAGGCCGATTCATTCTAGAATTACACTCAAACGCCATGCCTTGTCCTAAGGTTATCCGCTTTGATGACCTAAGCACGAGCACAATAAAAAATAAGGGCAAGCAAAAACACAAAAATTTCCGTAAACACACTCATTAGTCACACCAAATGGCGTTCACAATTACATAACCTATCCAAGCACCCAGCTTTAAGACACTACATAACCCATCCGGCTGAAAATCGAGCCTAAGACAATTACATAACCCATCTGCACAAACCGAGCCTAAGAAAGAAGAGAGGAAGTGGGAAGATTTCCGGGGCCTAAGAAAGAAGCAGAAAAGTCAAGAAGAGGCTAAGAGATAAGATATAGAAAAGGAAACCTCAACAGAGGCTAAGAAAGATATGAAAAAGAAAAGCCCCGACCGCCTATTAGTATGATTACAAAGACTGGCGCCAAAGTAGTGGGTATATATGGGGCTTATCGCTGAACATGGATATATAAAATTCCATTTGAGTTCCGTCACCACCCAAGGGGACATATAAGGCTTGGTGGGTCCTCCAAATAAAATTAGCACGCTCCAAACAAGTTCCTTTGTAGCCATCGACCCTCACAACTTTGCATTCACCCTGTATAATCTAAAAGCCCGACATCGGGCAAAGAACCTGTGAGGCGCTCAGCCATAAACATTTACCAAAAACTCAAAACCATCCAGTGGAAAAAAAGAATTCATTAATTTCGTAGCCTTTATAAGAGTACAACTCGTGAGAACCCCAAATAGTCAGACAAATGTGTTACCAAAAATAGAAAATCCCATGGAAACGTACACGTTGGAACAAGCAAGTATTAACGGTCCCCCGTTCCCAAAGACTACTAGGTCAAGAATAAGGTATTTTTCCAACTGGGGAAGACTGATCTCCCCAGCCGGAAAAAGGGGGGCATTGTGGGTACCATGGATTTTGGCCCATCATCCCTATTCAGAAGGCCCAGACGGATCAAAGCCGACAAGAGGCCTAAGTATCCTCACACGAACATGGATCTGAACCATAGCCTGAACCCCGATTCATGGACTATTCGATCACATCAAATGCTTATAAGATTTATCACATATCCTCTTCTCGTGCTGTCAGCCTCTAACTAATAATTTCTACATCCTCGCACTTAATAACACATCCCTCCCACAAACCACGACGTAACCACCCCTGTGATGATCAAATGATCCTCGGAGTTAAGATCTGCATTTAATCTGGCTATCTAAAAGTGAAAACAAATGGGATGCTAAATAAAGCACCTTCTTCCCTTCTATTTTTGGAAACCAATCACCCATTTTCCACAAAGCGATCATCCTCCTCCTTCATGGGTCACAAGGAACGACAACATAAAGGTATGTGAAAAACAACACCAAAACTACATTGATGCTTTTTATTTCTCCGCCAACTTAAGTATCAGAGAACACACCATCACGCAAGGCTGTTTGCTTTAGTCCGTCGCTACAGTTTATGCTCGATGACCCTGGAGATCTGCATCTGCAGACACAAATGTACATCAATCACTGATTTGTTTGCGAGCATCATAACAGATATAATCATCAACAAACATCATGATCAACACTTCGCTATATATGATACTTAATTTGCGATTCTATATTTTTTTATTATAAAATGTATGTATTTTGAGTCGATCATTTTTGCTATTAACTTGATCAAAGTTTTTCACACTTTTGATTTTGTATTTCTATTTATTGTATTGTTAATATGAATTAATAAATTTATCTATTTCAAAATATATTTTTATGATTATAAATATTTTAAAAACATTTACAAAAAATATTTGAATTAATAAATGAAACATAACATTGTTTGTATTAATAAAAACCTAAAATAAATATTTGTATGATAATAAAAATATCTACACTTAAAAAAAAATATCTTACAAATAAATGAATAACTAATTAAACATTTGTATTATATTATAAAATAATTATTTTTTGATTATATAATATTTTAAAGAATATTGACAAAAATATTTGAATAATTTGAATTTTAAAAATATATCATATTTTTAATAATTTAAATAAAATAAATAAATATTTTAAGAAATATAAATAGATATTTTATATAAACAATATTTTAAAATGGTTAAAAAAAAACACTTTCTAAAATTATTTCCAAAAACCATTCGTAAAGTATTTTAAAAAGTTTTTAAAGCACTTTTCAAAATATTACTAAATATATATTTTTTAAAAACACATAAAAATATTTTTAGACCTAAATCCTTAAAAAAAAAAAAAAAAAAGACTGCGAAACTAGTATGTTAACTTAGAGAATTAATTTAGTCGAGGGGCTTGATTTTTTGTCCCAAATTAGTACATATTTTTTAAATACCAATATAATTGCTTAAAACTATAGTCACCTGGTTTAACTTCAGTTTTAAAATCAGAATTCAATAATTACGATTTAACTAAAAACTTAAAAATCGTTGTTACTAAAACACTACTTTACGAAGACACGTTTGTTTAAACATTTAAATATATATATATTAAAAAAATGTATTATCTTGAATTGGATATGTAAAACTCGTCCCTCACCATAATGACGCGGCGCTTCCCACACCTCAAAACCACTATTCCACATCCGAAGCACGTGAAAAGACACTCAAACATTTATATTATATTTTAGAAAATACGGCCCATTTTACATAAATTACCACTAATATAAAATGCTATAATTTAATAGACAAAATTTTATAGATAATTCCGTAAAAAATTATCAGATGATTTTCAATAATAAATAAAATATAATAAAATTGCTTATATAACTTTCATTTCTTGTTCCAAAAAAAAAAATTTACGTTTCTCTATAAGATTTCATTATTTATGGAACTTCCTCCATCATTTTCTATTTTCGTTTTTTGCTTTGCTAACACCTGCCAAATTTGCAATTTCAAAGCTCTCCGATTTGTGAATGATTCCAATATCTCCTCTTCTACAGGTAATAATTGTGTATGAATTCATTCTTTGGTATTTCGTCAATCAGTTGATTGTTTTTTGTAATTAATCGGCCGTTCTCGAAAATGTGGATCATTAACTTATTCAGGTTCTTCACATTTGCTTTTAGTCAGTCTGTGTTCTAAGCATTAGTTCCTCATTTGTTTCAATGGATGTATGGTTTTTTGTTTGGATTTGTTTTTGTGTGTGTATATTTCCTTTTATTGTTTGTTTGTAATTAGTTTGAATTGTTATGAAGTTTAGGGTTAAGGATTTGTTTTAGTTTTATTTTATTTTTTAATTATTTCAGAGTTCTTCGGTCGTTTGGGAATGGTAATCTTCTTAAGCCGTCTGCTCTTATCAATAACAAAATTTGAGGAAAAGTTAAGTGGAGCGTTAATAATCAATTCATGATTTTATTTTTTCCTTCGCCCTCCGGTAATAAAATTTTCTTCAGCAAACTCAGACCTATGCAAGAGCAAGGCGTTTTCTTATCGTTAATAATTGTCGGATTCGCAATCTCTCTGAAGGAGTTGTCTTGAACAAAGTGTTAGTTGGAGAAATTCGTCATCATTTTGTCGATTTTCATAATCTATAAGGAGGGAGAGAGAATTATAACGATTTTTTCCCCATAGAATCAGAGCAGGATGATATCTGAAAATAAGACAGGGAGACGTATAGATAAGTAGAGGAGTGCTTTTAGGGCTTTGTGTAGTGAACATGTAACAGACAAATTGAAGGTAAGGCTTTAAGTTTGAAATGTAGGTCCAGGTTATGTGCTGAATGATATACAGGCTTTTTTAGTTGATTTGAAAAGAAAAAGAACTATAAATGCTTTCCAAATGTTTAAGAGCTTTGAGGAATGCTTGAACCGATGACCAGTAGTTTATCACATTCATTGGTTCAACCTCAACAGCACTTCATGGTCTTCTTCTCCTGCTTACTTTTCAAAAGGAAATTATATCCTTTATTAGAAGGTGAAATTAGGATAGAAATCTTGAAGGATTGGTTTCCATTGTGAGAGAAATAGTATCTGAATTTTACTGTGTATATGTCATAATTCTGGCAGTCGGTAATGGCAGTTCAAAGTCGTCAGTGTTGGATTTTCTTTTATTGATGGTTCTGCCTATTTTGACGCTGAGCCTCATCTTGGTATGATTAAGCTGCCGTAAATACTATTCATATATAAGTCTTGGTAAAAATCCCTGTTTATCTTTTTTGTATATTTTTTGAAAGTATAGTGTATGAGTGTTAAAAGTGAATAAGTTTTTAACTATCAAACTGAGTGTTCCCTTCTTCTTTATAGATCTGGATTGCTTGTAACCTTTGCTTCAATGAATCTAATATATGGAAGAATTCATAGTCTAACAACTGTCTTAACTGCAGTTGGGTTTTTATTATTTCAGACAGTTTCCTGGATTATCTCAGCTCAAAGAAAGTTAGTAATGTTTTACCTTTTCCATCTTCTTTTTCCATTCATGTTATTATGTGACTTCTGTTGATTGGTTGTGTTTGAACTTTTGTTCTTTTAAAGGTCTGAAACCTTGTTAGAAAATTAATTTATATTATTTTCTCATTTTGTAGTGCAGGTGAGAGTTTAATTTGATCATTCTGTGCCTCAGCATTGCTGGATGCCAAAATTTTCTCTACCATTGGTTACGGAATTTGAAGAGTTGAAAAGAAATGTTGATTTTAATGTTTCAAGCCAATTTGGCACCTTATTACCCATTGAACCAGTTGGACATGCTGTTTTATTGTAGCCTCATGGAAAGGCCTAGTAAACTTAGCCCCCAATCTTTCATTTGTTGTGCTTCTCCAAGGATCCAAGTGAATCTCAGCTTTGCAGAGCCAAGGCTTCCCAGAACACAATTACACATAGAACTCGAAGCCTTCTTGTTGATGGCGAAAGGATGAACTGGATGATCTATTTTCCATGAGGGTATGTTATTTATGTATCTGTTTGCTGAAGGCGATTGCATCTGTATTCATGTTCCTATGAATGTAGATTTAAAAGTTTATATGAACCACTTTGTTTCAACTTGTCCCAACACATGTCCTCTCTTATGTAGTGAATTTGTCCAGTAGTGTAGCGAGATAGTGTTTTCCTTTTCTTGATTTGCTCACTCAGTGTTTTACACTTAGATAGCTGTTGTCAAAAACCTCAATGGATGTACTATCAATCAAGCTGATCCCAAAATAATCGAGAGGCTCGCCTTGATCCTGTGTGGTCTAGCAAGACCTTTATTGTCCTTGTTAATTTTAGCCTAATTAATATATTGTCTTAATTGTTTAGATCTTGACCTGCTGTTCTCTTATTGTTACTTTTTTTTTCATTTGCCCTACTTCTTGATGTTCAGTGGCAGTAATATTCAGGATCTTTGTGGACTTTGAAATCACTACTTTGCATTATCTGTATTTTTACTCTGTTGATGGATATACTTGATATATATTTGCTTCTGTTCTGTGTGTTTTTCCTAAGTAATATGGTCTAGTAGGACTGACCCTATGCCTCCTGCCTCTCCAGTTTGTCTTCTTGATTCGATATAAAGATAAATATCCCTATTGGATTGCATTTTGTTGGTGTGCTGATGATTTTGACTACAATAAATTAGCTATACGTTCTCGAATGATGAAAGTCTTACACATCTTGAAACCAGACTGGTGATGGTTCAATCCAACCTGAGCATAGATGTAAAGGGTGGTAGCCACTGCATTTGCCCATTACTGGTAAATAGCCAAGAAAACGGTTAAGAACAAGCTATTTCTGTTCTTCCGAAGAAGAACAGATCCTGCCATGGTATGACTTAATTCCCCGGACTGGCGGGACTCAAATCAGTAATAGGGCAGCTCAAAACAAGGTTGCATTTGTAATAACTTGTCTTTTTCTTTTGTTGATTAGATGTTCTTTTACCAGGATTTATAAAACCGGGTTTAATCTTTCTCATACTTATATGACATAGTATATAGGCCTAGTTTGAACCTTCAGCCTGTTTGAACCTCTGGCCATTTTGGGCATAGGAGCGGAAAGGTGTGCCTTTATAGTTCAAAGGATCTGGAGATCAGGATTGTCAAAGGCTATGTAGGAGTTGACATCTGCTGTGAAACAGCCAACTAAAGCCTTTAGTTTGATCTTACCAGCCGTGCACTTGCACGAATGATTGAAGAGGAAAAACCCCAACAGAGGGAGACTCGTGAAACATTTCGGTGGTTGCCTGAGTGATCACTTACGGAGAGTTGAAATTTAGTTTATGGATTTCTGCTTCTCTTGTTCTTTTGTTCCCTTTTATTTTATTAATACAATCGTGATTGATACAGGAAGAGAAGTTGGAGCCTTTGAAAAACATGACTGATGATCCACGGATCCGACTGCTGAATAGGCTGTATGCAAGGAAGAGGAAAGAATTAAAAGAAAGAGAAAGACTAAAGGTAATTATGGAAGTTTCCTCTATTTTTTTTCTCTTTTTAATAGGCGATTAAGAAATATTTGAAAAGCCACTTAGCAAAATAGGAGACACAATCCAGGTACAAAGAAAGTAGTAGGAGAACCAAAATCCAGAGGCATAGAAACCCATTGTGTCGTAGTTTTCCGTGTGCCTTATGTTACTCATCCTGCCCATATATTTAAGAACTGCTGATCTGTCCAGACCTTCCATGTTTCAGAATGTTGAGTTGAAGGTATGTGGATGACCGTTCAATTGATGATCTTTTGGTATATTTAATATGGATGATTATTCTTGTGGTGTTTTATTCTCATCAGGTCTTCTTCAGATTTCATTTTCTGTCAAAAAAAAAAGAAACGAAGTTGAAAAAAGAAGCTTATAAAGCATATAGTTCTCTTATTTGTTTGAGAAAACCGAAGGAAAAAATTAGAGTTATTGATGCCCAATAGATGTTTCAATCTATATCCTCTCTAGGGTTTTCATTTTAGGTGGGACAGTGACTTCCCTGTCTTTTTGTGCTCACTTAGCTTCTACTGGCAAAGTAGAAACATGGAGCATTCTTTTGAAACATAGTTTGGCAAAACATATCCTCTTAAGTTTCGTGTTTCCTTTTCACTTCCTTTTGAAGGCCTTGTTGGAGGTAAGGATTTCT
The DNA here is from genome assembly GCA_016808115.1 of Tetrastigma voinierianum. NCBI lineage: Eukaryota > Viridiplantae > Streptophyta > Magnoliopsida > Vitales > Vitaceae > Tetrastigma > Tetrastigma voinierianum. The sequence continues at coordinate 38,882 of JAEQBH010004956.1, forward strand.
TTGTTCTACTAAGATTCGAAAAGGGGTAGGGACTTCAAGAATAAAAGGGATCAGGAGAAGAAAAGACTATAAACAGCAAGCTGCATCAAATGATTGTAGTTTGTGACAACCCACAAGGTTGGTGCTTCCCTTCTGCTATTTCCCTTTTTTTTTCCCATGTTTTCAGGAAAATGAGAAACTCATCCATGTTCTTATTAATTTGTTCACTTTGTTTAGAGCCACTACATTTCTGTGTTTCTTAAGGAGTCCAAATGAAGAGGTTAAAACTACAATCTTTCAAGACGACATGTTTCATCCAGGCCAATTTAGAAGATGGTGATATATTGATAGTGTGAATTTGGTCATGGGTTGGAAAAAAATAGATGGAATTGAGGTCCTACAGTAAGTCTCCTGCCATATTAGATTATGTTCATACAATACCAAATATTTTATACTGCCAGGTATTATTTTTATGCAATTCATGGAGATTCCAAGTCGTTTTTATTTCAAAAAACAAACAAGCATTTTAATTAGCTATCGGCTTTGGAGAAATCCAAATACAAACTTATGGAGAGTGAAGATTTATCTTCTGAAGTGTGGATATCTAATAATCATTGGAGGAGAGAGTTAGGAAATATTGTTGAGGGTTTAAGGATGCTGAGAACATGTTAACAAGTTTCCCTTTAAACTTTGTTTATTGTGCAGTATGAGTAGCGATTATCAAAGCCCAATCTACGGAGGTCAAAGCCCAAAAGCCAGGTTTGATAGGGTGGAAGAACCTCCTCGAAGCTTAAGTACCCTCACAATTTCTTATTCTGGAACCGATGTGGATGATATTACAGCTTCAGAAGCGCTGGACGTTCGGTAGTTAGCTCTAATGTGCTAAATATGGATTTGTTTCCTCCGGACCCTCTCTTACGCATTGGTAGCTCCTATTGCACTTTATGGACTTCTTGCAGTATGAACTGTATTAGTGCCCAAGTACGATTGGAGCGAATGCCGGCCTGATAGGTGGGAGAACATCTCAAGCTTAAGTACCACTCCACGATCTCTTGCCTCTGATTGGTGTTGGATTGTCATCGCAATGACTATTGTTTTTTTGAGTCATTAAAGTGAAAAAGAAAAACAAATAATAACTCACAAACTCCCTCCAAACGGCACATGTTGGTAAAAGATGATAAATGAGGTTGTCTCTCAAAGGTTCAAAGACCTGGAGGTGGGTGCATGTTGTGGTTGTTTGGATGAATGGTAATCACTGGATCAATTTGATGCTTGCTTTTAAAATTGGTTCTCTAAAACTAATTTTTGAAAATTGTTTTTGAAAACGTTGCCAAATACATTCATAGTTATGAGCTTATAGTTATTCTTTTGTTCCTCAAAAAGAGATCTTGTGTCAATAGCTTATATATTTTTGCATTTGCTTTGATTGAGGTAGAGAGGTGGAGGATTTTGAACGAAGATTAAATTCAATTAAACTTTAGATGAAGGATTTCTCTTTGGGTTGAAGGACATGAACACGAATATATCAATGATGGGAGCTGACTATTGGAAGGTGTTGATTTTTTACGATTCATTCTGCATATAAAACTTACTTCAGACTTCATTTGATATTCATGTTACCCCAATTTGTTTGGTCCAGTAAAATACTAAAAAAGAAAAAAACTATGGATCTTTTTAGGGCTTGTTTGGTTCCTATTTTTGAAAACTGTTTTATATTATCAAAAATAAGAGAAACAAAGAAAATAGGGAGAACATTTGGTTCCCAGTTTTTTTTTTTCTAAAAAACACAGAAAACACTAAATTAAGAGAACAATAATAGTTTTCAAAGAACACCAAAATGATGTTTTTTGTGTTTTCAAAAATAAGAACAAAATAGGCCCTTAGTTTTTGGAAATTTTGAGGAATAATGCAAGGAAAAGAAAATAGAGAGGAGAGATAGAAGAAAAAGTTATGAAAAATGGGAAATAAATTATTTTTAAATGTTACTTCAAATTCGTTTCACTTATTTTAATTATTTGATATAAATATTAAATAATATAAAAATGTGTAAGTTTCTAATTAATTTTAATTATTTTTATGTGCTTTAGTATTTTGTATTAGTTAATCAAATATGAGAAAATTATTTTCATTAATCTATTTTTTTTTCTTAGTACTTTTAGTAACAAAACATAACCTAAAGAAAATGATGGAGTGCCTCCTAATTTTTCTTCTGATCATCAATTCAAACTCTTATAAAGACAACATACATTGGTTATACTTCAGCTTTTTAACAAATTTAGCAAATTCTTCCCATAAAGGGAAGAATCTTGAATAGCTTTTTAGGCATTTTCTTCTCGTTTTCTTAGATAAAGGCGAGGAAAATGTGGGAAAGGTGTGCTTTTCAATTATTTACTTTCCTCTCTCTCAACTTTTCAGTGAATAACATATGAAAGAAAATTTTTATATATTTTTCTTAGAATGTGTTTGGTTTTAAAAAACACCAGACAAAGAAGGAAGTGGACAGTTAAAATAAAATTGAAATTAATAAATTATTTTTGTATACTTATTTAAATTCAGTTTCTTTTTGCATTAAAAAACTAAATAATTTATTAACTTAATTTATCTAAAGAATAGAATAACATTTGATATTTTTTTTATATTACTTTTCCCTTGATATTTTTTCTTTCCCCCCCTAGGCCGAGGTCCAATTGGGAAGTTATTATATCCAAATGTTATACCACTATACAATACAAGCCTATGACAAGTCATTAAACACTCTCATATTCCATTGGATAATGAAATATTTGATTAAATGTGATGAAATATTACCATACTTTAAAACACATAATCTCATTTTTCTCAACACTAAAACCTTTTGTTCAGGAAGTGTTGGCATGAGATCAGGATTACAAAATTTTGCCCAAACGAAGTTCTATTTTATGCTATTAAAAGATGGAAGTTCATTATTTCAATTGTCCTTTTTATCGAGTAATCAATCCAGTGATGACTTATCAGTGTGAGCAGATGGGGGTGCAGGAAATGATTTGATTTGTTTAATTATGGATGTGGACAGCAGCTGTAGCAATTGTTTCACTAGATATTTTATGGGCAGTCAGGACTCTGCCAGTGATCTTGTGGAAGTGGATCACACATATGTCAGTTGTTTCAGATTTTGTATGTGCACAGCTATGACATGAATACTTTCTTCTTTTTGTAGTATGTAAGTAATAAATGAAAAGGACGTCAACTGTTTGATTCATGGTTTCTTCTCCAAAATATATTATATTATAATTTTCACTCGATGTTTAGACCACTTCAGGATCCCAGGCCAGAAAGTCAAGGTCAATGTCTACATCGAATAGCCGCAGTATGTTTCTTATCCTTCCTTCCCAAGAAAATAAAATATTGTAGACAGGGAAACCTATAAAAACGGTCACTTCTTTTTATTAACTATTTTTCAGATGTCCTGAGCGTTTGATATCCTACAAAGTGGGAGTAAGTTTAGACTTTAGAGAGAGAGAGAGAGAGAGGGGGGTGTATGATAGTGTCACAATAAGAAGCTTTGTACCGAGATTAGGTTTTGTCCTAGATATAACTTTTACAAGTAGTTTTTTTTTCTATGAGGGAGTTCGTTCCTTACTCCTAACAACTAGAATAGTTATTGTTACAGTAGAGAGAGAGGGTGGGGGAACTTAGACTTAGACTTAGATACTCTCTCACTCTCTCTATTGAGAATGTTGGAGTTGGGTGTGAGGGCATGGCCTCTCGGGTTCTCCTCTTGTCCATAGAGTCTTGAGATCGCCCCTCTTCTTTCCCAGTGATAGAAATGTGCCTGCATTCAAAACCCAAACGTTAATATAGAAAAAGAAAATACTCAAGGTAACAACTCCTTGATGATAAATTCCTGAAGGACTCGGGGAGGCAAGAATCTGGCACTTCCTTTAGGGCATGTTTGTTTACCCTTTTTTTTTTAAACTGTTTTATTTTCTCAAAGAAAATAACACTTTCTGATTCTTTTTTTTTTTCTTGGAAAACACAGCAAAAAATAATCACAGTTTTTAGAAAACATAAAAATGGTGTTCTTTATGTTTTCAAAAATTTTTGTCAAAAATAATTTTTAAAAATAGAAACCAAGCAAGCTCTTAGCATCCTGGAAAGCAAAGTTTTAGGTATGTGATTCTCATATTTGAAACATTGGAAGTATTTTCTATGTTTGATTTCTACAAAGTCTTAAGAAAATAAAATAAACATTAAAATTTAATTTTATCATATTTAATTCAAAAAATTACTTTTTATATATTTTGAGAAATAATTAAAGATTTGTATATATTTAAATTATTTAGTCTTTGTAAAAATTAATATAAAAAATTATTTACTTTAAATATTTTTTCTCACTTTTCCCCCCTACATTTCCTCCATTTTTCCTTCAGAATTTTCTTCAAAAATCTAATGTATTTCCTCTATTTTTCTTTCTTACACATTTTCCTTCAAGATTTTTAAGTTACATTACTTTTGAAAATTTTGAAGCATTTTTGGAATACTTACCTCTTACTACAAAGTTTCTATAGGATGTTCATAGCAGTGTTATCTAAAAACATTACTAAAAGAATATTCAGTCTTAGAACTCCTTTAATAGTGCTCATAATCATAATGTTTTATTGATAGTGGTTTTTCAATCGTATTTCTACGAAGAATGCTTTAATGTTAAACTGAAAACGTAAGTTTAATAATGCTTTTCACAATACTTTACATAACGAAAATTTTTTATATTAATATTGAAAATTAATAAATTATTAAAAAGAACATTCATTACCAAAAAAATATTATAATAAATAAAAAAACTCCTCTTAAAAATATATAAATACTTATATAGTTAAAAAAAACTTTACAAAAGTTAGGATTATAGGAAACTTTTAAAAAATATTAACAAAAAACTTTAAAATGCATTTTTTTTTAAAAAACATTTTAGGATAATTTAGAAATATATGAAAACTATCCATTAACATATTATTAGTGCATACCGAGGGTGAACGGAACAATGTAGAGTAAAGCTGGTTGGCCATGCCCATCCATCAAGTTCAACGCCACATAGGTAATGAGGAGCCCTGCACAAGAATGACAAACACTACTTAAAAATGAAAATGAAAATAAAATATTGTAGCATCTATATAGATTAGAAACAACCGTGTAGATGGACATCATGGTACAATGCAAAATCTATCCATCAATTTAGAGAAACAATATAGCAAATGGTAAAAAGAAGTAAACGCGAGAACTATTTACATGTCTAGAATAACAAGGCCTTTTTCCGGTTTTTGAAAACTGTTTTCTATTTTAAAAATAAGGAAAATAAGAAAACATGTTTGGTTTCCCCTTCTTTTTTTTTTTGTTTCTGAAAAACATTAAAACACTAAATTTAAAGAAATAAAGAAAAGTTTATGTTTTCAGAAACTATTCTCAAGAATATTTTTTTTAAAAAGGAACCAAACAGGCCTAGTATACAGTTTTTGAAACTATTTTTTGTTTTGAAAAATAAGAAAAACACAAAAAACACATTTAGTTCCCAATTTGTTTTTTGTTATGAAAAACACAAAAAACACTAAAATTAAAGAATGAGGAAAGTTTTCAAAGAACACCAAAATGATCTCTTTATTTTCAATAAAAGTTTTCAAAAACATTATCAACCGTATTTTCTTATTTTTTTTCACCATACCTAGACCATAGGCAGTCATGGCCCACACGAAATATCCTTCCCGGAGACTCTTCTTTGCCAACCAATCATACCTGAAACAATGATCATTGATCCATGCTCATATTAAACACCAAAATGGGCTGATAAATTTGGAGGAAGAAAAAAAGCAATTTTGTTTAGTCCACAAAATTGATTATACTTTTTTACGGAAAAAAAAAAAAAGAAGAAAAGATTATAACAGTGATCAAACCTTAGTGAGAAGGCCACAAGCAGTCCCGGTAAGATGATATCACCAAATCCGATGATGCTGTAGCCGCCCCAAGGATCGAACATTCGCGGGATCTTCAGTAGCATCGGAATACCATCCTCCCCGCTCCTATCACCACGAGCTACCTACACAGGAAAAAAAATAAAAAATTACATAATTCTGTAATTCTGTTTCAAATGCATAAAGTTTTAGAGGAAGGGTGTAATTGAGTTAAGCTAATCATGAGCTATTCGAACTCGACTCATAAAATACTCGATTTTGACTTGGAATTAATCGAGTCAAGTTCGAGCAACTCAATTACCTTGTCGAATCAAGTTCGAGTATATCACAATACTCAACTCGAGCAGCTTGCGAGCTTAATTGAGTTCGAGTATAATTATTTATTATTTTTTAATTGATTTGAGCTTTGTTGAATCGAATTTGAGCAGCTCGACTATTTTTTGAGTCAAGTTTCGAACATCTAAAAAAAGCTCGATAGTGTTTGAACTTTGAGTTTCTTAATCAAGTTGAGCTCGAACTTGACTCTTGGCTCTGATTTAACTTGATTACATACCTATTTTGGAGTAAACACTTACCACAATCATCACGCTCTCATGGAACCACCATTTGGAAACAAACACCCAAAAGATGTCATACAAGAATGCACAACTGAGAAGAACAGTTCCAACCTGATTATATCAACAACAGCAATGAGAGATATAGTTAAAGTATTCATCAAAAGGCATGTTTGAATAATCCATAAAACCGAAATCACTACATTTATATCTTTAAATACATTTGCAACTTGTTTTTGCAAAGGTAAAAAATAAAACTCCATGCAATCACCTTGAGATTAGGGACACGAACAATCTGAAGAACTGTGATGATGAGGGCAATACCCTGGAAAAACAATAATTAAAATTAGTCAAAATAATCTCTATCTTGGAAAAATGATCATCACTAATTCAAAACACGTTTTACAAAATAGCATAAGGGTTATATTTAAAATTTGATAAATATGATGGTTCTTTTAAAAAAGTTGAGAAAATTTTGATCATTTAACTCAAAATCTTCCTAAATTAATGTTTTCCAGTACTTAGGAAACCATCATGTTCCATTCTGTTGATAGAAATTCCATTTGGATCAAGTTTTAGCTACAGGAGGATGTCAGTAGCAACATAATAAAGAGTGCACAAATTCCGTATCTAAAAAAACATGACTAAATACGCTAGAAAAAACTACAAAAATATAATGGAAAATGAATCCAAGGTATACAAAAGAAATAATCCCATCATCTAGATTATTGTCTCCTGTAAGGGAACCGACAAACAGCAATGGTATTATAATTACAATAGGGAGATGAAATTTATAGTTGTGCATTATGAGGCTATTGCCCATGTCCCTATGCTTTGTCATGTAAGCTTCAATGGTCTCAGATAGACAAACAGTGTTAAAAGGAACTTTAAAAAAAAATAAAATTGAGTCCATCCCTGACTTTGGAGGATCATGGATTTATCCTACAAAGGAGAGATTTGGGTTTTGTTTTTACTATGACAATATGTCGAAACTAGTCTGAATTGTTGTCAAACTTTCTTTTTTGGAAAGTACTTAATAAACCTAACTAAAACAAATATTTCAATTTGACACATGTCCCTACCGAAAGTAAAGTTTAAACTTTGAAATACATGGTTCTCGAATGTTTATTCTTGTTCTCCATCATAAATGAACAAGATTTTCAACTTCATAGAACTAATGCAGTTCTAATGAATTTATTTTCAAAGCAGTGGTTTGAGGAGGCTTATATTCACCTTGCCCATCCTAATCTTAGGAAAAGAAACCTATGGGCATGTTTGTTTACTGTTTTGAAAACTGTTTTATGTTCTCAAAAACAAGGAGAACAAGACAAACATGGAAAACATGTTTGGTTTCCAATTATTTTTTTTTTCTAAAAAACACAGAAAACACTAAATTTAAAGAACAAAGAAGAGTTTTCAAAGAACACCTTTTTGGTGTTCTTTGTGTTTTCAAAAACTGTTCTTAAGAATTGTTTTCAAAAACAAGAACCAAACAGGCCCTTTGTTTCTTTTTTGATATCATTTTAAAATGATTGCCAGTCTGAAACTAGCACTGCCACAAACCAAAATATAAAAGAGGACCAAATAGGCATCAATAAGCAATCAGAAATTCATGCATTTAGTAGATGAATACTTGCACTTACAAGGATATCTTGTCCAATCCAAGCAAAGGAGATGCGGCGAAAAACTGCCCAAACAACAGCAAATGCAATGCAGAATGGAGACACGACCAATGTAAGATATGAGACGGCTCCAAAAAATGGCACCTTCACAAATGATTCTGCAGATTGTTCGAACCATCTGAAACTATATATGTTTTCTGGTCAGTCTCGTAACCTCCAAAACCTCTCAATCATAAACAAATCATTCAACAAGTTAACACTAGCAAAAGGGCAATATTTTTTTCTTTATAGGTAAATAAATTCATTAAAACACAAAAAACAAGCCAAAAGGAACCCCAACAGTATACAGGGAGTATACAAAGGGAACCCAAAGGCCTGTACAAAAAAGTAAGGTGGACAAAAAAACACTGTTTTTTTATGATACCAAAAACAATGAACTATTCTGCAATGAACCACTCAAGAAAACAGATAACCTTGTTCAAAAGGGGAATATGATACCAAAAACAATGAACCACTCAAGAAAACAGATAAACTTGTTCAATCGAAACACTGTTTTTTCTCAAGCCACACTGAATGAGAAAATTCAGAACCCTTGAACCAAATTCATATAATTTTAAGTATGTGTTTCTTTTAGAAAGTGAAACTCCCAGAGGATTTGGATCAAAATGACACAAATTTCAGTACCTTGGAGATGAATCAAAGGGCCCATGTATTGGACCAAAATAGTTCACATATCCAAGGAAAGAGTACCACATAACTGGTGGATGGATGTGATTTAAATGAAGGTTTCTTCTTTTCCCTTCTTAAAGAGATTGTTTGCTTGCATAATAGTAGAATGATGATGTGAGGACCTAATTAAAGGAAGAAGTGGAGAAAGTAAGCCTGATTACAACCATTTGCATTATTAAACACAATAGAAGATCCAACCCTGAGACAATTTTTTAGTATCAGTGTAATGCCAAATTCTTGGAAAGCCAGCTGTTGGAAAAACAGGAAGTTGAGATGAACCCTGACCAAAATCAATTTAGCAGGGAAAACGAACTTTATAATTCAGGAAGTTTCCTGAAAAGCACAACTGAAAGAAAGAAAACTTTCTTACCAAGATAACAAAGCCACCAAGCAAGTCTGAAGGCCCTGTGAACACAAGGAGACTACATGGATCAGCAGTCATTTCAAAAGAGAGAACATAGAAATAGGAAGAACAATTTGGAGACCAAATTCTATGAAAAGTATACTTAAGAATTAAACCAAAAAAAAAAAAAGAATTAAAAACAGAAATGGAAACCTACAGTGATAAAAAAAATGGTAATTTAAAAATTAAAATTCAAGAAGAGAGATCTTAAAAATAAGGAATATACTCTCAATCTGAAATTGATTGAAAGGATCCTGGAATATTCTTGAAAATTTCAATACAATGAGGGTATGATATTATGTAGCGTACACTTTATTATAGAGTTTCCAATTATCAGTGAGATGCTTCAAAATATGCGGGAAATTTTTATTTTCCACTTTCTTTCCTTTTAAAGGGAAGTAGCAAGAAAACTGTGTCTCAGTAACTTGAGCTTGGGTAACATGAAGGACTTGGACCCCAAAGGGAAAAAAATAGACACATAAAGATAGACATACCTCTACCCCGCCAATACAAAACAGAACCACCAGAACCTCAACAAACCAGAATGACATAAGTTTGTAAAGCATAACCAAGAAGCAGGAAGCGATCACGACAAAAAGGACTGCCGATGTCATGTTGATATCCACTATACCACTAGAACCAGAGCCCTCTGTACTTGGAAACTCATCTGAAGCGTCCTACAAGAAAAAAAAAACCATACATTAAATGGAAGAACAAATGGATCATTCTGCACGGATTCTTATCCCTTGAATAAGAAGTTCCCTCCTCAAAAGAAATGGAAATAACAGTAACTAAGGAGAAGATACCTTCAATAGCTTGTCCTGCTCATAAGCTGCTTCTCTGGCACTCCATGCAGACCAGTAAGATGCAGACAAAATGGTACCGACAGCCATGAGCCATAAAAACACCTCAGCAATGTCAACAAGCGGACGCTTTGGAGAGTACAGCTGAACAGCAACTGAAGAACGGGGAACCAAATATTGAACAGTTTATAAAAAATAATTTGCAAGCAGAAAGCATGCTAGATCAGTTAATTACCTAGCAAAGAAACTATTTGAACAACAAAGCAATGGAGACAGAGAGATAGAGATAGCCAATTAAAGAATATTCTTTAAATACTTTGAAAGCTCGAAAGTGTACAGAATAAGGAAAAACATACCTAAAGTGTTGTTTTTTAAACTTTCTTCCAAGCTGGCACCAGCATCTTGTGGAAGCATGACAACAGGAATGTTTATATCTATGGCAGTTTCATTAGGTTCGCAAACCATTTTGAAAAGTTCTGCAGAATAAGACCCAAACAGATTTAATTAACAAATTAACATGGTTTAGGTCTATTTTCACTACCAGTCGTTGATCATTACAGAGCCATTACAACAAGTTGTCCTTTTCACATAACCATGTACATACATGCTTGCACTCTAAATGGCCAATAATTTATAACAAATAGCTATGAACATTAATTTTTTAGGCATTCTCCACAAAAAGAAAACTCCACCAGTAAGTGCTTCCAAAGATATTGCCAAACTTAAAGTCATCCCAAGATGGAAGGGTAAGTTTTGCAATAAGACAACAGGGGGATCTGGATCAGTATCCATTCAATATAATATTATCTAATATTTTTTATAACATTCACTTCTGATAAACCACCACTCCTAAGTTGAACAAAGAAATTAATTTTTCAGTGTTTTATAGTACTGTAGAATTCTTATAAACAACATGCCAATGCTATTTTTTATTTTTTATTTTTGCTGCAAAACTAGTTCAATTCAGCCTTTCGTAATATAATTCACTTTATCAACTTGTTTCAAATGCTAAATGGAGCCTTAGGGATTGTCATTCCAAGACTGGTAATGCAGTAATATAAGTGATATGTACACTGACGTTAAGAAAAACTCGCAGATGGATGAGGAATGTGAAGAGATGTGGGCATGGAACATGTCTAACCACATCAGAGAAAATACACATACACATATATACCTGTCCGGTTGTTTATAATGAGAACTGCAGAAGCACCAGCATCTTCTGCAACCTTTGCCTTGGTTGTGAAACTGCAGTTACCTCGGTACACCAAGATGACTTCACCTGTTAGCTAACAAATGGAAAGATAATCCAAATTATAACCTTGAGGAATAAATGAAAAACCCTTGGCTTTCAATCTTTGCATCATATAATTCAGAAGGCAAGCATCTAAGTTAGACACTAAATTCACCTAGTTAATGCAGAAAAAAATAAACAAAGAAAACCTTGTTTTTTGGTGTACTGCAACAATCAGGAGGGTCTGCAAGAGTGAGTATTGTTTGGTTAGCATGTTTCTCTTTTGATTCCAAGGTAGGACCAAATCGAGCACCAACACCGACATATTCAGTCTCTTCTTCGTGATCAACCCATGTTGGCACTTTAACCTATGAAATCAAAACAGATTATGAGTACAATCACATATCCTCATTGTGGAATAAAACGAAGGATTGATTAGAAAAAAAATAAAAAAGGAGCAATGGCTCAACACATTCATGCCTCCTCCAAATGAATCATCGTAGTATTGGCTACAACTTTATATAAAACTTGTTTTGTCTTTAAACAAAGGTCGGTACATATGATTGGCTTTGAAGGTTCTTTCATTTCAAATCTAGCAGCAACTCAAAAGTGGAAATAACCCACCAAAAAGTATTACCTAGGTAGCAGAGTTTCTGAAATTAAAACATTTGAAAATTCATCATGCATCACAAGACCTCGAACAGAAAAACAGAATTCAGTAACTTGCATCAAAAATAGAATGACGAAGCCAAGGCTAAGTCCAAGTAGTGATGAATATCGATGATAATCAACAAATCACACTTTAACCAAAAGGGGAAAAGATGAAGAACACACGCTTCAATTAAAGTCCACAATCAAAAGCCAAAAAACATTTGGCGCAAAAGTACGTTGTATTTTCACTTTCACCAGCTTAAATAACAAATAATCAAATAGAAGAACGAGGTCTCGTTTGGCTAATGCGAGTATAAGAAAAGGAATCAAGCTACCGAATCCGAATTTTTTGCATCACTCATAGACACTGTTTAAGCTACTCAGAAAGCAAAATAGTTCATCGCGTCAAATTCTCTCAACCTTTTTCAAAATCAGAACGAGAAAAAAATAAAATATAAATCACGAAATTCACTTTCTCTTTCCTCCACTTTACCTCCCTGTTTTCTCACCAACCAAACAGATACCTACAGAGAGCACAAAAAAGACGAAAACGAAGCGGATCGAAAAGTACGACATCTTACCAAAACGAAGTTGTTCTCGCATCCAGGCTTCTTCGGAGCGGTGTCGTCCTGGTGAACTATGTCGCCAGCCGAGGCCAGAGCGAGAGTGCAGGCAAGAAGAACCGACAGAAGGAGCAAATTTCTGGGAGAATCCATTGCTAGAAAGAGATTTTCTCTGGAAAGAAGAAGAAGCGAAAGTTAGGGTTCTGTTTGTTTGGTATGAACAGAGAGGAAAAAAATACAGGAGAGAAGACTGGGAAGGCAGAAAGAGATCATCTACTCCCTCTCTCTGCTTTGCCTTTTTCTTTCTCCTTGGTCTAGTACATGAGAAAAATGCCGTGTTTTTTTTAACCGTTTCTTTCTTTTTCACAACCACGCGCGGCCTGCGCGCGTGTCCATCACCGACGAGAAGACCACCGCTATCTCACCTGTACTATAATCTACACTATTGTACGGCCTTATAAATTATTATTATTATTATTATATATAATCATATTTTAAAAGATAGATTTTTATAAACCGGTGGGAAAATTGAGTTGATACAAGGCTTCAGGGTTTAATCAATAGTGTAAACGATTCAAGTTCCTTGTGAGCTATTTGAGTTCGATTGATATAATATTTGAATTCAATTCGAAGTTAATCGAGTCTAACTTAAACTTAATCAGGTGATTAAGTTGGATTTGAATATCACAATACCAATTGGAGTTACTTATAAGTTTAATTGAGTTTTACTATTTTTCTTAATTGTGTAGATTTTGAGTATGAGTTCGAGTATAATTACTTATTTTTTTTTTTTAACTGATTTGAGTTTTATCAAGTTGAGTTGAAGTAGCTCAATTATCTTTAGAATCGAGTTTAAAATATCCAAAGAAAAAAAAATGGTCGATCGAGTTCGAGCTTCGAGTTTGTTAAGAATCAAGCTCGAGTTTGGTTTTGTATCGGCTCGACTTGATTAGATCCCTAGGTTTACCCAACGCTCACTTATTCGAGTTCCTTTAGGGTCAAGTTTTATAAGAATCAAACTCAAGTTTGACTCTGTATAGACTTGCCTCGATTTAATTTTACCCTTATATTTGCCCAATCCTCACTTGTTCGTGTTCCTTTAGGGTAAGTTTTATAAAAGTCAAACTCGAGTTTAATTACGTATCAACTTGACTCAATTCGATTAGAACCCTAGATTTATTCAACTTTCTCTTTTTCGAATTCCTTTAGGATTATTTTAAATTTAATGGAAATGTGAGCAATCTAACACAAACATCCAAAAGTTATAAAAATGAATATTGAATTTAAAAAGGTAAGATAAATCTTGTTTGAAAATAATAACTTTATCCAAATCTATTTTTATAATTATCTCATCATTTGCTTATACATAGAATTTGATATTTAAGAAAAGAATTAAATTTTCTTACCATTTGACTATGTTGAATATAGAAAGAGAAAGCGCGTGGGGACAGAGTCTCTTTTTCATTAATAGTAACTGGCTACCGGCTGATGAAGTTTTTGTCTCCGTATTGACCGTACAGATAAGACGGCGGGAATAATAATTACTTGGAATTCTGGTAACAAGTGGTGAATCCTAGGCCAGTGTTTCACGTGTCGATACCTGATTCGTTCACATTAGACCGTACCGAATATCTTCGACTTTTTGTTGGGTCAAGCGAATTCCATTATGACACGTGTCATTCGGTGTGTGGGTGAGAGCATGGATAGTGGAGCAGGCAATTTCTTATAGTGGAAATATCAAATAGGTTATGGTGGGATGTTATTTTCACACGTACCATACCTTGATGGTGGAATCACACGTGGGGCTCACATGTGTGTGGGCCCCACACTTGCTGTTTTTTTGTATTTTTGCAACCTCTTAAAAAATAAAGTGGGCTTCAGGCCCACTGGGCCTCCCCACCCGTGATTCTTGATGATGAGTATATCCACTACAACCACTATCCATTTTTTTTTTCATTTTTAAGAAATTACAAGTTCTTTTTATTTTTTTTATTTTTGGTTTCAGCAATGAGGACAGTACAAGTAGCATGCTTGGGGTTCCAAGGAAAATCCTAAGCACATTTTATTAAAATTAAGGAAAAAAAATAAAGTTTTTATTTTTAAATTTTGTATTACAATCAATATAGTAATTTATTCGTCATATTCGTTACCCAAATTGGGACTAGAACCACGGACTCCTTGCTCTAAATGCTGGCAGGCTACTTAAAACTTTTTTTTAAATGGGATAAATATTGATTAATTAAGCGTCTGATCGATATAGACAATTACATAATAAAAAATCTTGAAAACTTTAGAAAATATGTATCTAAGTAAATAATAAAAATTGCTCGATATAAGACTATCGTTTGATAATACAAAAAAATGCCGATTATCACCAAGATTTGAATCTACTTTGTATATTGAATATTATTACTGTGATTTGATACGATGGAACAGTTAGATCGAAATTTTATATGAACTATTAATATGAAAGCGTAAAAATGTCGTTGACGGCATAAATACCGTCATGATAAATTAGCGATAAAAAAAATGAAAAACAAAGACAAACCTATAATCGATATGAAATAAACCATTTTATTGAAAGAAAAAAAAAAACTCATATCTATGAAGGAAAACGATGGAATAAGTGATTTTAGGTCAATAATGATAAAAAAATCATTTTTATGTCTAACAAATAAACGTCTAAATGAAAGAACAAAAGATGGGAGGGTTAGGGTTTTAGGCTCTTAACCAGTTGAATTATTGATCTTATAGATGGAAAAAAAAGAAAAAGAAAGAAAGAATTGTTTTTGAAGAACATGGTAAGTGAACCACATCCTCACGTGGACATGAGTTATAGCTAGAATTCCAATTAACAAATAATTAAAACCCATTGATTGACAGATATTGGAGTCCAAGGATTATACCCAAAGTTTCTAATTTTAAATATCTAAGAGCATCCTTGATGCTGGTCAAAAAGTGATTAACATGACTCAGATTTCCTTAGTACCACTGCCACATTAAAAGCATATATATATATATATATATTATATTATAAAGTGTATAAAATGCAAGCATATCTTAGTCATAAGCTTGATAATATGAATCATTTGACTTTTGAATATTCTTAGTAAACTATTTAAATAATCCAAAAGTTCATTATAATGTAAAAGGCCTTCCTATGACAATTGATACCTGTCAATCATGGGTGCCACATCTGTATCCCAACCCCACTACAATTCAATTATTTTGTACCTCTTATTTACTTCCCTATTTTCCATATATATATATATATATATATATATATATATATATATATATATATATATATATATTTACCTATTTATTTACTGTTTGCATCTATTTCTTTTCTTAACGAACATCTATACGTTATATGAACAAACTTAATTATTAAAATATATATATATATATATATCATATATACCCTCTCTCATATATATATATATATATATATATCTTCTCATAGAAACCCTCTTTTAGCCAAAGCAATAATACTTTTGGTGTCTAATCAAACTTCTACAGGACCAATATTACTATAAAAAGTTATCACTAGGGCAATCGATTCGAGTCGAAACAGAGCCAAGGGCTTGATTCGATTAATAAACTCAAAGATCAAACTCGATCAAGCTTTTTTTCCAGATATACAAAACACGACTCAAAAAATAATCGAGTTACTCGAACTCGACTCAACAAAGCTCAAATCATTTTAATAATTAATAAATAATTATATTCAAGATCTAAAATTTTTAGGATTATTTATATAGTGAGAATATAAATATATTTTAAGAAATAATAAAATAATAAAACTCAATCAAGCTCGTGAACAACTCAAATCGGATATTATAATACTTAAACTCGACTCGATTAACTCCGAATAGAATTCAAGTATTCTACGAGTCAAGTTCGAGTAACTCACGATAGCTTGACTCCTTTACACCCCTAATTACCATTCCTTTGAAAGAAAGGATCCCAAACAAGACCAACATGTAATAACTATATAAATATATGCAAATGCTGCTTTTCTGTACACAATACAATGTAATTAGGATACAATGCTTATACTACAATAGAATCTCTTGAAAAGGCTACAAAATACTGAAAGAGAAAAAGAAAGAAAAAAAAAAAAGTGCGTGTAGACATTATGAATATTGGTGTATGTGTATGTTCTTTCTTCTTTCATATGCTCATGGCTGCTGCAACCACTCTTGAATTGCAGATCGAAGGGCTCGGTTGGGTACAAGGTTCAGGTGGCTGAGCTTGTGGTTCGTCATGGGCGAGGCGTCGTGGCCGCCATCGAGCCACCCTCGCAGAGCCTCGGCCTCGTAGGTGAACCCGTCGGCCGCCACACAGGGGTCTTGCATGATTTCCTGCAAAGTGTTTTGAGAGACAACGAGGGGAATGTGTTAAGGAAAGAGGCTGTTTGGGGATATGATTCTAAGAGTATTTCTAGCAATGTTTATTGTTCAAATGCTAGGAGGGTTAAAAGGCTTTTTTTTTTTACAATTACTGCAAAATGGATTCTTAGAAAGGGAGGATATAAGGAAGAACTCATAGTTGGTTTGCAGACAGAATTGCGGGAAAGAAGTTTAAAGCCACAATTCATTTAAAATAAAAGAAAAAAACATATATAAACTTCTTTTCAAAATATTCACCACAATAGTCTTTTTGTGTTTCGTGTTTGAAAAATCGCCGACTAGTTTGGTGATTATTTTGAAAAGAAGTTTAAATATGTATTTTTTTTAAAGAAATGAATTATTTTGAAATCAAACTTGTGAGAGTAATGGAAGATACAGTAGAGAGTGAAAATGAAGTTAGAGCTTTGTCCCAAAATAATATATATATTTTTTAAAAATTCTCAAATTAACCCATGTTATAAAATAATGTCAAAATTAGTCTTTTATTACCACATCACCAAATCCGTAGTTAGTGACTATGGTTTTAAATTTTTTTTCAAAAAGTTAAAACCATAGTTGGTGAATACGATTTTAGGCTTAAAATTAAAATCATAGTTGGTCATTACGGTTTAAAAATTTTTAAAACCATAGTCACCAACCATAATGTTAACTTTAAGCCTAAAATCCGTAATTGGTGACTATGGTTTTGGTGGTATGACAATAAAAGACTAGTATAGACACTATTTTGAAATAGGGACATAACTATGGTGAAGTTACCTGGAAAATTGGACAAACGAAGTACGACGGAATCCGGCCACGATCTTCGGACCCAACCCGAAACGACGACGAAGCTCCACACGAAACTTTCATCGGTTCAAGCACCCTCCATACTTCTGAAACAAGGTCTGGTCTTTTCTTCCTGTTCATATCACAGCACCTTACTGCCATTGAAGCCAGCTGCTTAGCCTGCACAAAAGGCCAGTCCCCAGCCAACGGATCCAAAAGGGCGTCCAAATTTCCTTCCTCTAACGCCTGCTGAACTTCTTTAGAGATCCCGATCGCCGGTTTCCCGGTCAACAACCGCAACAATATGATCCCGAACGAGTACACATCCGACTTCGCAGTAAGCTCCCCAGAAGATAGAAATTCAGGATCCATATAGGCAAAGGTTCCTTTCGGGTTGGTTCTGCAGAACATGGTCGAATTGTTGCTTGAATTTCCAGCGTTTGAAACCACCCGACATATCCCAAAGTCACTGAGCTTGCTCCCAAAGTTGGCGTCGAGGAGAATGTTGCTGGGCTTGAGATCTCCATGGACTATGCTGTCGGGATTGTTCGAATGGAGGAAGATGAGAACAGAGCAGAGCTCGGCTGCGATGCGAATACGAGCTTGCCATGACAATGGAGGAGTGTTGTCTCTGCAGTTGAGGCGATCTTCCAGGCTTCCGTTTGGGAGATACTCATAGATGAGTGCCCAGGCTTCTGGGCAAGCACCTATGAGAGTTATTAAGTTTGGATGCCTCAACTTGCTCAGAATGTCTACCTGCAAAATGCCAATCTTGTAAGTCTTTCGTATTCATAGAGATAGGGGACATAATTCACATGGATTAGGAGTGTAAACGAGTCGAGCTCCCATCTTGTTATTTAGTAAAAAACTATAAAAGTTTATTATTTAAAATAAAATAAAAATTAATTAAAATCATGTGATATGGTATTTCTGTTAATTTATTTACTATGCATTCTAATTCATAATATTACTAAACGATGGAATGGAAATAAATACGTAAGATTCCTAAACTAATCCAAACACTATGAAAATGGAATCAAATTATTGATTCCATTCCATTCCATGAGAAATAAGAATGGAAAGGGATTCTTTATTCCCTTTCCTCATTCCGATGTACCAAACACCCCTTGAGAGTATTTGCATATAAAATGATTGCAATGATTTTCAAGTAAGGTATAATAGAGTTGGCAATTTGAGTCCGATCAACCCATGATTAGGGCTGGGTTGGGCCAACAAAATGGCAGTTCGATGTAAATTAGGCCCGACCCGATTTTTTCTATTGGTTTGGTCTGATCGGGCCGCTCGTATTGATAGTTCTAAATTTATGCTTAGAACAGACAATTTCAGCCCGATCAACCCGGAATTAGTGATGGATTGGGTCAGCAAAATAACAAGCCGATGTAAATTAGGCCCGACCCGGTTTTGCCCTTGGACGGGTGTGGGCTCGGCCCAACTAGATTGATAGCTCTAAATTTGTGCTTAGATCTGGGAATTTGAACCCAACCAACCCATAATCAGTGATGGACTAGGCTAACAAAATGGTAGACCGATGTAAATTAGGCCCGACGTAAATTAGGCCCGACGCGATCGAGCCACCAGGATCTACAACTCTAATGTATAAACATGCTCCTTACCTCCTGCTGAAATTCCGATGGTCCTTGTAAGCTATCAGAATGCAGCATCTTTATCGCCACCAGGGTATGCCGTAGGAACCCTTTGTAAATGCTTCCATATCCTCCTTCCCCAATCTTCACCGACGAATCAAAGTTCCGAGTCGCCTTCTCAATTTCTGCAAAAGAGAACTCAGCAAAGTACTGAGGCGTATGCGAACTCGACGCCCCCTTCTTCTTCAGTTCCTCAGCTGTTTTGAGCGCATTGTCGCGCTCAATCTGCAACTCGTCCCGTTCTTTCTTGTAATTCTGCAACAGCTCCACAGCAGAGATGATCTTCTCTTCCAACTCCTTCACTGTCTTCTCAGACTCTTCAAGCTGTTTCTCCAGACGTGACTTAAGATTCCGAGAGATCCTCAGTTCTTCCGTGACTTCTTCTCGCTTGTTCCTCAGGCTTTCGAGTTCTGCTCTTTGTGCTTGCAGTGCCTCTTGGATTTCTTTCCGCTGTTTCATCTCCTCGTTAAATGATCTTTCGGCTTCTTTAGCCTGTAAATCACGAGACCCTGAAGTTAACAAACGGGTAAAGCCTCCGGTGGTTCTGAGGGGACTCGAACTCATCAAATATTACACAAGCATGAAGAATGATTTTCTCATTTTTGGTTTATCATAGAAAATACTAAGGAAAATCAAATATAAATATAATTAAATATAGAATTATGCATTTTCAAATTATTTGATTTTTACATGAAAGAGGAAAAGTAAGTGAAAAGAGTTTGAAGAAGCATATAAAATAATTTCTTAACTTCAAGTCTATTTTCTTGATTTTTCCTTCACATCTTTTCCTTTTTGTGCTTGACGGCTAAAAGAAAAGAACCAGCATAAAAGAAAAAACAAAGAACATTAAATATTCAAGTATTTACCCTGCGAATAGCCTCAATAGCATCCTTTTCGGCTTTGCTGCGCCTAAAAGACTCTCGGAAAGCTTTCTGCCTGGAATGATCTGCTTCCGCCATTGCTTGCTTAAGTTGATCATAAATATTTTCTTCCTGAAAAAAAAATTATGAACCATGTTTGCAACTTTTCAATCGCTAAATCAACTTAGTTCATCAGGCTGAAGCTTCAAAAGTGTATATTTCCTTATGACAATTTCGAACATACCAGTACACTGGGAGGAGATAAATAGTGAAGAGCATGCTTGGCTTGAGGAGATGCATATGATTCTGATCCATTCTCGTTTGCCTCACCAGCCGCGTCAACTGAGGAGCACGTAGAAGGACCCGAATCCTGAGACGGGCTTCTCTTTGATATCCCGTCCCAATGTTCGGAACTCCCTTCACCGCCCATCCTGCTCCATGCTCCGGTACCATCAGGGGAAGAAGGCACTGTAATTCTTATAGGGACTGACATTGTTCTGGGTAAGTCTAGACCCGGATCGATAAGTTTTGATTGATGATTCTGCACCACGGATACAGACATTGATCTGAATGTAGTTGATTGTACTGATTCATTGTTTGGACTTGTTTGCTGTGATGGAGGTGTTCTTAGCTCTGTCTTGGTACCATCCATGGTACCTTCCCTGTTTAAGATATCATCCTTACATTAGAGATAATGAGAGTAACAATCTACAGATGGTTAAAAAATTATGAGGCTATTGAGTAAAGAAATTTTAGCAGTTGTAAATGCACAAATGACAACAATTATAGAAAACCGTTGAAGGGGCCGTCTGCGATAAGCCCAAACAAAGGTCCAATAAAAGAGGCCGCCACTCACTCTAGGCCTGTAACGCCGACCCATGGAAGGCTTGGGTCCCAAAAGAAGACCCGCCCTCGGTGGTAGGGACCCTAAAAGAGTAATAAAAATGAGTAAATCCTTTCGCCTCTTCTCCCTTAGCAGAAATGGGAAACAGGATATGAACTAGGGGTAATCATGACTCGGGACCTCGAGAAACGGCGCATTTAAAATCCATCAGGTGGTACTAAAACAAAAAAAAAAAACCGTTATGAGACCAGAGGCCTTTGGATTATCAGCTAATCCCGTCAGGCTTTGGATCTTCAGCCATCTCCATCGACTATAAAGTTTACCAAGATGCATAAATCTTTAATTAATACTGATATACAATAAATTTACAACGATGTATGGAACATACCTTGTCTGGATGAGATACCCCTTGCATATAAACCAAATAAGACAGGATAAAGGAGCATTATCCCGTACATATGCTGCCTTCTTCGACTTGAGCTCCAACATTCTCCTTGAATGGTGCTTATCTGCTGCTGCACCCATGACCAGTTTCTTGATCCCGTGTTCAGAAATGAGTTCCAATATACCCTTCTCGACATTCTCAGACTCGATATGCAATTTCTCTGCCCTCGCCTACAAAGAGAACTCGGAAAGGACAAAGCATCTCAGGGAATTTAAAAACATGATAGCTCAGTAATGAAAAAC
Source organism: Tetrastigma voinierianum (assembly GCA_016808115.1). Lineage (NCBI taxonomy): Eukaryota > Viridiplantae > Streptophyta > Magnoliopsida > Vitales > Vitaceae > Tetrastigma > Tetrastigma voinierianum. The sequence continues at coordinate 60,591 of JAEQBH010004956.1, forward strand.
TCATAGAATTCAGAATTGTGTAGCTGAAATTAGTACATATGTACAATTTCACGATATCAACAGAAGTAAAAACTAGTTCAGCTGCACAGTATCAAGTAACTCAGAAGAAAAATACAATCCCACAACAACAAAGTTACTAAGGGCCTACTTGGGTCTTGTTTTTGAAAACTGTTTTCTGTTTTAAAAAACAAAGAAAACAAGGAAAACACTTTTGGTTACCAGTTATTTTTTTGTTCTGAAAAAACACAGAGAACACTAAATATAAATAACAAGAAGAGTTGGTGTTCTCTGTGTTTTCAAAAACTGTTCTCAAGAACAGTTTTCAAAAACAGGAACCAAGCATGCCCTAAATGAGTTCCAATATACCCTTCTCCACATTCTCAGGCTCGATATGCAATTTCTCTGCCCTCACCTACAAAGAGAACTCAGAAAGGACAAAGCATCTCAGGGAATTTAAAAACATGATAGTTCAGTAATGAAAAACTATCATTGTAAATGGGTGCAATACTGAACATTTGGCATATTAACAGAATTAGAAACTAGTTCAGCTGCACAGTATCGAGTAACTCAGAACTCAGAAGAAAAATACAATCCCACAACAACAAACTTACTAAGGGCTTGTTTGGGTCATGTTTTTTAAAACTGTTTTCTGTTCTCAAAAACAAGGAGAACAAGGAAAACACGTTTATTTCCCAGTTGCTTTTTTGTTTTGAAAAACACAGAGAACACATAAAACACTAAATTCAAATAACAAGAAGAGTTTTTAGAGAAAAAAAGGTGTTCTATGTGTTTTCAAAAACTGTTCTCAAGAACAGTTTTTAAAAACAGGAACCAAACGGGCCTTAAATGTACATGAAGAGACAAAATGAAGAAACTATACCCCTGCTCGCCTACAAATGGAAAGGTAGTCATCCAGGATTTTGTGCATATCTTCCCTCTCAAGTTTGCGGTATGCTTTGACCTCCTGCTCCTGCAGTTTGCTGACTGGAAATCTCCCACCCACTACAGACCAAGAAAGAATGAAGCAAATAGAAACTTCAATTGGCATTTAAAAAAGACTAATATTATGACTACAATACTTCTCCTCTATGGTAAGTTGGAGCTCGAGGCGGCCTCAAAGATCCATGGTCTTTTGCTAGAGACACAAAAGCTTAAGCACGCAAAAGCATTTTCAATTAAATTTATCCTGAATCCATTAAACTTTTCCTAGACCATGAACTTAAGAGCAAATCAGATAGAAAAGGCAATTTAGCTGCAAAAAGTAATCGCATAATAACCGAAGCCAACTGTTCGGCTATATAGTAGAGAAGATAAATCAATAATTTCCAACCAAAAATACTCCTCAATTGAGAAAATGGGAGATCATATAGCCCATTTCTTGTTTGATTCTGGAACCGCAAATTAACGATGAATTAAGTAGATCCAGAGTAATCTTCAGCTGCAAAGTCATAAAGTTCACATTCCAATTTGAAGGGAAAAAAAAAATCGTTTTATTGTACACCATTATTTGTTCAAGTGAAAACTAAAACAAATGATCAGACCTAAAAAATAATCAAGCACAAACTTCGGATTACAGAAGAATCGAGATCAGGGCGAGAGAAAAACTTGGGCAGCAACTGATGAAGTAAAGACCATTTCTGCAAAGTATTATCAAGACCAGTGGTTCAATCTGAACGAAACAGAATCAACTGAATTTCCCACTTCAAGTAATTGGGATCAAATTGCAAGAGATAATCTCAGAACTTAAAAACTGAATCCCCATTAGGATATCATGAAATTCATCAGATTCAAAACAATTTGCTGGGTGCTTTTAGTTCAACAAAACTGAGTCAACCTAGCTGGAAATCAAACAAATCAACCATCATTTCACATTCAAATCACAAGATAAATGATGAAAATAATGATAATCAAATACCATGAAAAAAAAAAAGCACATCTAGAAAGAAATACTAAAGGGGATCATTCAAATCACAAGAGAAATGATGAAAGTAACAACAATTCAATACCCATCAAAATTTTAAAATAGAAAAATGTGCATATAGAGAGGATTACTAAAGGGGATCGATCATCTAAGCTAGCTGATGAACATGAATTACAAAACTTCAAACAAATAAATCATCATTTCCCATTCAAATCACAAAAGAAACTATCAGTACAACAACAATTCAACACCCATAAAGACTTCATAAAAAAAAAAGCATGCAGAAAGAAAGAGAGAATTACTTATAGGGCTCATCTGAGCTGGCTGATGAACATGAATTACAAAACTTCAAACAAATTAATCATCATTTCACATTCAAATCACAAGAGAAATTATCAATACAACAACAATTCAATACCCATAAAGACTTCATCAAAAAAAAAAAAGGAAAAAAAAAGAAGGAAAGCATACAGAAAGAAAGAGAGAATTACTTATAGGGATCGTCTGGGCTGGCTGATGAACATGAACTAAACAAATTCTTTTGCCTCCAGAGTTCTGTAACGCCCACACCAGATTCAATTTACTCTCCTTCACGTCTTTGCAAACTGCAACGTATATCTTCTCTTCAACCACAACAGCCACCGGCTGTTCCTCCATGATCTCTCCGGTGCTTGACATCACCGCAGAGACCCCAATCTCATGTAATCGTATGTGATCAAGCTGCTGAGAAATTGCCGGAACTGGGCTCACGACGGCCATTGAAACAAGCAATAATGGAGAAGACGAACATCAGAAAACCATGGCGGAATTCAATTTATTGGGGAAAATGGGTGTTCCTATCTCTAGAATTTGAATTTGGAACCCTAATTCATCATTGGGTGGAAAGGGGTTACTTGTCTTCTGCTCCCATGACTGGTGAACTACAAAACAAAGAACATCGACGAATTTGGGTTGTCTTTTGTTGGATAAATTAATCGATGAGGGTCTCCATCTCCAACTTTCTTACAAAATTCTCTCCCTCTGCCTCTCCCTCTCCCTCTCCCTCTCTCTCTCTCTCTCTAAGTCTCTTTCTCTACAACTGTCTACTTGCTTGCTGGCTTCAAGGCGCTTTCTTCGCCTTGAAGCTTCTCTGAATTGCCTACTGAGTTAAATAAATAAACAATTAATAAAATACTTCAAAATTTTCAAGTAATAAATTTCTAAATAAACAAGACTTCCAACTCTGGAAGCATTTTCAGTAAATTTTAAGTGAAATAAAAGGAATCTGTAGTAGATAATTAATTCATATATAAAAAATGAATTTAAAAAAAAAAAGAAAAAGAAAACTAAGGTAGATTGAGAAAATAAAAAATGATCCATTATTTTCGATTTCTTTGCAAAATAAATCCATTATAATGGAAAATGAATGTTGATAAATTCAGTTTTCTGTTTGCCTTTTGAAAGACAAATGTGAGAAAACATAAGACTTGTTAAAAAAATAAGACAACAAAATAGAAATAAAAAGGTGGAAGGAAATAAAAAAAATCAAATATGGAAAAATCATTAATAGTTTTTGCTTGTCTATATTACACTGTTTTTTTTTTTTTTTATATTTTAAATTTAAAAAAGACAATTAGAAAATTTTAGTTATATTTAAGAAAATAATATAAGCAAATATTGAATTAAGATAGGGTCTGTTTATTTATTGATTTTGAAAACCATTTTATGTTCTCTAAAACAAAAGAAATAATAAAAATCGGAAAAACATGTGTTATTTTCAGTTTTTTTTTATAGCTTATGCTTTCTAAATCTTTAATTGAAGAGCAAATAATAGTTTTAACAGCGCTTTTTTGATGTTGCTATATTTAAAAAACAGTTTTTAAAAACAGAAATTGGTCATACTTGCATGTTTTTGAAGTTGTTTTCAAAAAAACCCTCTTAATAGCAAGTAGAGAGATGTTTCTAATGCGGTGCTTTGAAGAATAATTCAAAATATAGAAAATACTATGTAAGCTTTTCCATCATGTAAAAGTAGTTGTACTTTTGGGATATGATGTTAAGATTTTTTTTATATATGTTATAATTTAAGCTTCCAAAAAGACATTTATTTGAAAAAACAAATAATCAATCATAAATATTTGAATTTTATTTTTAAAAATATAAAAATTATTTTAATTAATTTGTAATTACAAAATCTATATTTTTATGATCCAATTAATTGGAACAACCAAGTGGGCAATCAAGTTTTTATGGATTTATCTTAAAAATGACTTTTAAGGTTTTAAAAATTAAAATTCAATCTCTTTCCAATACCTTTTTTTTTTTTATTGTTAATGGAATTATGTAAAAAAAAAAAAGGTGGAAGAGTGAAATGTTTTCTAAGTCATTTAAAAGTCATATCATTTTCTATATGAATAATAAATAAATAATATAAAATTTAATTTTTGTTATAAATAATTCATTGAGAAATGTGAATGATCACACATTTATCAGTAAATTATTATGGATATACTTATTACTATATTAATGAAGACCGTGTATATATATATATATATATATATATATATATATATATATATGAATCTTGTAATGAAAGATAAGAAGAAAAAAGACTTTTAGAGTCCTCTCTTTCTCTTCTCAGTTTCTCTCTTCCTTTCTTCATTATTTATAAAACGTTATCAGCATGAGAGTTCAGACAAACAAAGTCATAAAACCAATAAGGTATTCTGAGTTTTTTTTCCTTTTTCCTTTTCTTTCTTTTCTAAAGAAAATTTTATAGCAGAAGCTATAAAATTAGACGTTTTTCATAACTCGAAGTTATGAAAATCTAAGTTGATAAAGATTTCTTCCATCATTGATTCATAACTTGAAAATATGCACTCTTCTCTATGTGATAGAATGAGGAAATTTGAAGCATTAATCCTCCAAGTTCTCATTTTAAAACATTACCGCTTGAGTTCGAGATATATCATTATTAAATTTAAGTTATTAAGTTTTAATTTTCTTATATCTTTAGCTTTTATTCATATATTGTTAATTATTTCTTAAAATGACTAATATCACTATTTCGAATTTCTTTAAGCAATATTTGGGACAAGATTTATTTATCTACTTGGATATTGGATCTTTAGAATAATGAATGCTATGAATGTTGAATCTTATCGAAAAGGAATACCACATCTCAGTAGGATCGCTTTAAAACTTTAATTCCTTCACCATCACATTGATGAAGGCCTCAAAAGTGAATATTTTACGGTCAAGGATCCATTGATCCTCTAGAAAAGTTTGAAAGAACGGTATGACAATTAAAAGACTGTAATACTTCTAAGGGCCCGCTATGGTTGGATTCATTTACGATTACAAGATTTTAAGTTGGTTAGTGACTATAACTCAGCCTTGTTAAAAATTAGCTCTCAGCTAAAATTATGTGGAGAAAAGGTCTTAGATGAGGACATGCTTGAGAAAACATATACCACTTTTAACGCCTTTAATATGCTCATGTAGCAGCAATATAGAGAGCATCGTTTTTCCAAATATTATGAATTAATTGCATGTCTCCTTGTAGTTGAGCAGAATAATGAATTGTTGACAAAATGCCAATCGTACTCTCAAATCGATGTGTTGCTTGGAAATGATCACCTGATTCAAACTAATGAACTTGTGGCGTGGGTGTGGATATTTTTATGTAGGAGCGTAGTACGTGGTCACCATATTTTGGAATCAAGGGTGAATATGATAAACATACAATGAAAAACAACCAATAACCGGAAGATTTGAATCATTAAAAAAATAATGTATGCAGGGAAAATGATAGGAAACGTATGATTTATGGGGGGCGAATCTTTGCAATATGTGGAATGAAAGGTCACTTGGTCGCATCTTCGTCGTGCTGACCCGAGCATTTGGTGACTTTTATCAAGCCTCCATCAAAGGAAAAGGTACCCAAATTGAGCAGAATAATGAATTGTTATTAAAAAAAATCACCAATCTCACCCTACCGGATCGATGTCATTGCTTGAAGCCAATGCCACAATTCAAACTTATAGACGTGGGCGTGGGTGTGGATATTTTTATGCACGAGATCGAGGCCGTAGTCGTGGTCACCATATTTTTTGGAATCAAGGTGAATATAATCAGCCTCACAATAAGAAAAACAACTCCAGCGAGGCAGAATCATTAAAAATATTAGGGAAAGGCAATAGAGACCGCATAACAAAGATTTATGAGGCCCGAATCTTACGTATGTGGAATGAAAGGTCACTGGTCACGTACTCGTCGTACGACCAAGCATTTGGTTGACTTTTATCAAGCCTTCATCAAAGGAAAAGGTACCCAAATTGAGACCAACTTTATTAATGGTCAAGATACAATGGATGCTGATGATCCTTATCAAGTCTTCCTTCAAGAAGCTAACAATCAAATTGATGACAATTTCATTGATAATGATGGTGCAATATCTTTAACTCATTTTGATATATCTGACTTCTTTGAAGATCCAAGTGGAAAAATTGACTATTTGATTGGTGATGGCAATGTGTGCTATGATTGCTTATTATGTTACTTTTTATTACATATTTAATACAAACTGAGTTCTTCTATTTAAATTTTGTCTTTCTTTTGAAGATATATGGATCATTCTCCTAGAGATGCATGTCTTGTTGATTGTGCCACAAATCACACAATTTTACGTGATAAGAAATATTTTTCAAACTTAACTTTAGTTTCATTTAATGTTCAAATTATCTCAGGTCTTGTTGACCTAATTAAAGGCTCTAGAAGAGCTACTATTGTTCTACCTAATGGCACCAAGTTTCAAATTGATGATGCCCTTTATTCTAATAAATATAATCGAAATTTACTTAGTTTCAAGGATATTCGCCGAAATGGATATCACATTGAAACTATGAGTCATATTGGAAATGAGTATTTACTCATTATTAGGCAAAAACAAATCTTGGAACAATTGATTTCTTTATCATATGGATTATATCAAACAACTATTAGACCTCGTGAATCTCATGCCGACATGAATCAAAAGTTTAATGACCCAAAAACATTTTTATCAAGGGTAATGAATCGATTTGACACCCTGGGACTTTCTCTAATGATGCTACCGTATAGTTCAAAATTTAATGGGCATCTATTAACGAAAGGTAATAAAATTTAAAAAATCTCATGATTTTAGTCAGACTGCTTGCTCAAGGAAAATTAATTATTGCACCATCTTTTTACAAAGACAAGGCCCAATTCCCGCCAGATTTCTAGAACGATTCAAGAGAATATTTAGGCCTATTCACCCACCTAGTGGACTCGTTATTTTATGGTTTTAATCGGGATGCATTCACTGGGACGGTCTCACGTATGCCTTCTTTATACCAGAATGTTGTATTTTCCACATTAAATATAATTCTACTGCATAATTCTCGATCATCCTATCAAGACAATTCGCCTTGATAATGGCCGGTGAATTCTCATCTCAAGCCTTCCTTGATTATTGTATGTCCATCGAATAGATGTTCAATACTCACCTGTCATGTTCATAATTATAATAGGTCGGGCCGAACTTTATCAAACATCCGCAATTAATTGCTGTACCATTACTTTTGAATACCAACCGCCTTTATCAAAAGGGGGCATGCTATTATTCATGCCGCGTGAATTTAATTCGCCGTCCCATGTGCCAATCAAGGTTGTGTTGTTATGCTGCTCAAGACCCACTCACGAACGAAACCAGTCCCTCAACCCGTCTCGCATTTATGTTTGCCAATCTTCATCTATCATTAACTATATCGTTCTCCTTACAGTTAGGTTTTTTACCGCCGATTTGTAGATTGTCATTTTAATGAAAAAATGTTTTCGCCATTAAGGGAGGAAAGCCAATTTCCAAGAATGACGGAATTATACGCGATCAATCGCCTTTTTTCTCATCTCGACCCCCCACAAAGCAATCAATTGGGGAGGTCTAAAGATAATACATTTACAAAATCTTGTACCGATTTCCTCGATGCATTTATCGATTCAACAAAGGTTACAAATACATATATCAGCCAGAATATCCTAATGCGATTGGAATTTAATGGGAAATTCAACATAGCAAGTGACCAATGAGTCTAAGCCACAATTAAGATGCAGACGACCCATTGGCTCAAAAGATACAATTCCTAGAAAAAAGAAAAGTGTTAAATTCAATGCTCTTAGATAGCATGCTCTTGAAGAGCATACAAATGTGAAATGATTAAATGATGAACTAATAACCCCTGGAGAGGAATCAATTGAACAATTATTTCATGAGATTGTACCGGTACATAACAACGAAGAGATATCTATTAATTATATACATAAGGGTAAAATATGAGATAGAAATACCACCCTTATAGATTATGTTTTTTCTTTCCAAGTGGCTATGGACATCATAAGCAATGATGAAGATCAAGAGCAACAAAATATGAATGAATGTTGACATCGAAATGATCGGGTTAAATTCCGAGTTAAGCAATTCAAACAAGAGTTAAAATCACCGATTAAATGAGAGGTATTTGAACCAAGAGGTTCAAACACCTAAAGATATAAAACACGCTGATATTGGATTGATTCGTATTTAAAGCAAATGAGCAAAATGAAATCGTGTGATATAAAAGATGCCTCAGAGCCTGGCCATAAAACATACGAAATTCGATTATGCTGGCATATTCTCCGCATTTCTGATGCAACTACATTTTGTTATTTAATAAATTTAGCTGGCTCTAAAGGACTTGATATAAGCAACATGGATAGTCACAACCTATTTATATGGATCTATTGATACTCGATGTATATAAGGAAAATCCCTCGAAGGATTCAAATTACCCGGAAGAATGAATTCAAAACCACTGAGTACGTATTCAATCAAGTTGCAACGATCTTTATATGGATTAAACAATTGGTTTAACGCTGATAATCGCTTAAGCCAAAAGATTTGCCCGCGAACGATATGTGAATAACTAATTGCCCATTGTTTTTATAAAGAAAGTAGCAACCTGACGGTAATTATCATGACATACGTGATAATTTGAATCGATTAGGACTCGAGCTCATCAAAACAATCGACTACTTAAAGAAGGAATTTGAAATGAAAGATCTGGGAAAAACAAAATATCATTTCTGGCCAGATTGAGCATTGTTCAAACGGTGTATTAATCCATCAAACAACATATACGTAAGTTCGCGCTTCATATGCATAAATCACACCCCTAGTTCCCATGGTTGTGCCAGTCGCCACAATTAAAAAGATCCGCTTCCTACTTAAAAAAAAAGAAAATGGCACCGTTTAGTTGCGAAAATCGACTGACAAATAGTAATCAAGGCACTAACGTATCTCAGAAATTATACTGACTGCATATCAAGTTTTCTTAGCTAATTTACTACAGAAGATACGTCACCTCCAACTAAAAGACATCGAACTAATTAAACATGTATTAAGATATCTCTACGACACGATACTTTTTATTATTTATTCCAAAACATTGGAACCACATTTCGGTTATGCAGATGCAGACCATCTTTCGGACCCTCACAAAGCTCCATCACAGATAAGATATATATTTACTTATAGAAATACTACTTATCCTGGAGGTCAGTAAAACAAACAATGGTGGCCACCTTCTCTAACAATTCAAAAATACTTGTCATGCATGAAGCTAGTCGAGAATGGGTTTGGTTGATATCCATGATACAACACATCAAAAAATAATGTGGATTATCTTCTATCAAGAACGAACCAACGATATTATATAAAGATACCGTGTGTATTATAGTTTCAAAGAGATATATTAAGTTTGATCGGACCAAAGATTATTTCACCAAAATTCTTCTATCCTCATGAACTTAAGATGGTGAAATCAATGTGCAACAGATCACGTCTAGTAATAAACTAGCAGATTTATTTACAAAAAAGTCTTCGCCTAATTACAACATCTTAAACTTCAGACACTGGGACAGACGCACAGTAAAAAGATCTTCAAAACGGCATACACTATCGTGGCGAGATCACAAAAGATGCTAAGATACCGCACTATTTTCCCTTATCCGCGCTTTCTTTATCCTAATGATTTAACAAAAGTTTTTAATGGCATAAAGATTCAACTATCTAAATAATGGGCCATTCAAGCAGAAAAGCTGCTATAAATAATTCATCGGGTAAAACGAAACGATCATACATTTACCGAAAAATCACACATGGATATACTTATTACAAGATAATGAAGACTTTATATATATATATATATATATATATATATATGAGATCTTAATAATAAAAGATAATGAAAAAAATGACCTTTCGAATTCTTTCTTTCTTTCCTCAGTTTCTCTATTTATTTCTTCATTCTTTATAACAATTTTATTTATTTTCATGTGGAAAAACTTTTCTTATATTTGTTGTCATTTTGTTCATGAAAATGGTCTTCAAACCCCAACTCACATGAATAAATTATAAAATAAAAATTTAATAGCTTCCCAAGATTTTTTTTTTATCGGAAAAGAGAATAATTTTATTGATTTAAATTAGCAATAAATTCGATAAAAATCATAAACACGTAATCAAATTCATTATTGAATTACACAATGAATAAACTCAAAACCTATATATTTGACAATTCTATAATGACTAACATGATAATAACTTTAATTATGTACCATATTGACGACCATGATTTCATTTAATACATCTATTTAATCGAATATGTTTTATCATTTGAATAATTCATATATAAAAAATATTGTAACAAAACAATAAAAACCAAATATCATACTAAAACGAGACAAACTTTTATTTTAATTCATTTAAAAAAAAAATAAAGCAATAATAAATATCATTTTGTCTTTATTTGTCTATATATATATAATTCAATCTCTACCGCCAGCTCGTTCCGTGCAGACAAAGAAAAAAGTAATTTACTCGCCGCCTCTACAAGAGCCAGTGGGGCCCACCAGGCGCGGCGGCCCCACCAACTCGAATGACAGTTATTACAGTTGACCGCCGGTGGAAACGAGGCCACGTGGATCATGTGGCGGTAAAAAGGCTTGCACGTGTGTGGTTTTGTCGACGTGGACAGATACTAACCGGCGGTTTTGTAGAGGGAATCTAAGAAGGGAATCGGAATATTCTACCACCTGTGGGCCCCACTATTCATCCGTACATGTTGACTGTAACGCTGTTTTGTTTGATGGTTGTAATTTCCACGAACGTGCTCTTGTCTATTTTTGTCAGATAATTTGGGAAATCATGAAAACAATTCCACGAAATGTGAGTGAGGTTTGAGATTTTTGACTTTTCTACGGGGGAATGATTAGGAAAAATATCAAATAATTAAGGAAAACCAGTATTTTAAAAACATAATCGGAGCCGGTCCAACCATTGATGGATGATCTTTTCGGTCTCGGTTTAATTCAATTTCATCATCGATTCAGTCCTTGAACCTTGGATCGTTAATTTTTTTGATTTATTTATCGGTCCAATTTTTAAATCATTGAAGAAAACTTATGAATCACTTTTCAATTTATTTTAAAAATTATGAACAAAGTAGAGCTTTGTCCGTATTTAGTTTTTTTATTTTTATTTTTTTAAATTATTAAAATAGTTTTAAAATAAAAATAATATTTAAATTAGTGTCCGAATAATAATACCATAGTCACAAACTGTGATATTGACTTTAAAAAAAATAATCAATACCGTAGTTTATCGACACAGATATCGCTTACACAATAAAATAACGTTATTCAATTTTTAAACTATTTTAGTAATTTAAAAAAAAAAAAAATGTTCAAATCTCACTTGAAACCAATGTCAAGTCTTATAATAACAAAAATATTTGATAAATGTGACAAGACATTTGATAAAAAGTCTAACAAATATTAGATCCGACATCATTAAATCTTAAGTACGAAATTATACATAACACATATGATAATATCCAAGGTTTACTAAGATCGTGTTTAAGGTTTATTGAACTTTTTTTTTAGTATTTTATCCTATTTATCAAATATTTTTTATTTGAGGGGAGTTGGTCATGATTTCTAGCCTTTTGATAATAATTTTTTTAAATAAATTGAAATGGAGACTTAGTTTTCACAATAAGTTACATTAGAATGTAGCAAGAGAAAAGGAAAAAAATTATTTATTATTTTTTATTGTAAGAAATATAATATAACAAAACCTGTATATCATATATTTGTCATTAGAAAATAAAATTTTAGGTCATATTTTATTTCAGGAAATATCAAAGAAAGAGAAAAGTTAAATAAATATACTCTTATATTTTTATATTATATGATCTATTTATAAAAAAGTTAAATAAATAAAAAACCGAATGATATATATTAAAATAATCTATTGATTGTAATTAATTTTTTGTTTTTTTTTTTTTTTTTTCCCTAAAAAAAATCTATATTTTTGTTTTATTTTCCTGTAAACTTTTCAGATCTTGAAAAAATAATATAATAATTTTTTAAAATTTATTGTATTATTTTTCATATCATGAATACTTTTTATTTAAAACGTTTATTTAATTTTAATTTTTTATCAAGTATTTTTGTTTTAGTAAATATTTGAAATTCAAAAATATTTAAACACAATCTTATAGTAAAATATATTTTTAATTGCTTATTTGTATGAAAAATTAAATAATGTGTTTTAAAACGAAAAAGAAAAACTATTTTTAAAAAATGAAAAGAATGGCTATGCATTCGAAGAAATTGATGATGTTATCATGCTAAAAACAAGTTAACCATTTTTAAATATAAGTCTGTCATCCTCCAGTTAGGTGGAATCTCCATCACATAAAATTTGATACCCATTTTTTTATTAACATTAACATAATATGTGGACCATAATTAAACATAAAAATAAACAAAAAATAATAATTAAATCCCCAACAAATCATGAAATAATGATAAAATAAAGTCTGCAACAAGCATTAATATTTCACTGTATATGAGTAATTACTAATTACAAGGCCATAAACGATGGAAGGTGGCATCCAAATGAAACTTTGACTATGTGACAGTAATTGTCCAATGAATTTATTTCCAAATAATTTATTTCTGAAAAGGAATATATTAATTTACTGGCTAGTCACAATCAATATTCTAACGTTAAAACTATAATGTTTTTTTTTTTTTAAAGATTCTATCAACACAACAAGTTATTACTCCTTAACATCTAATCTAAGCAATGTTAGCAAAATATCTTCCATTTTCTTGATAATTATTTGGAATATTATTCCCTCTTTACGCGTTCTAGATACCAGTCAACATGGTTAGCTTAATTGATATAACGTTTAAAGTTTAAAAATATAGGACATCCAGAAAGAAAAATGATTCCAAGTTTGAATTTCGTTGGAGACAGTTTACAAAATGCTTAATTGTAAAAAAAAAAATTAATACCTTTTATATTTGGAAAAACGCATTATCAGTCCCTCCTTCTTTTTTATATCCTTTATGCTAAATCATTAAGTTGATTGATACGATACTGCACTCAGCTTCACATAAGATTGTGAAATGATATTTAAGTTTGAGAGAGTTTTAAAACCTGGTTTAATGTTTTTAGGTTTGATACCATGTTGAGAGCTGAATCTTTGTGTGTATTTGTGAGAGAAATTTGGCATACTTGAGAGGGTTCTCTAAGAAAAGGAAATTTCATATCCCCAGTTGCACAGAGAACTTGGAGCAGGGGTGGACATAAGTTTGGTTCAACACAGGATTAGTGACTGAAAATAAAAAGCTGGAGTTGATGGTTTTGGTTTATTATTTTCATCATGAAAAGCATAATAATTATTATGATTAATGAAATCTTGGGTTAAATTAATTATTCGATTCAACCATATATCATTTTGATTAGCTTATAATAAAAATAGTTTGTACAAATTTCCCATAAATCATATAATTAAAGTTCAAAATTATAAATAAATTGTTATCGTAGTAAAGAAATGAATACAATCTATTGTTTACAAATCCCAAGACCCTTATTGACTATAATATATATAATACATTTGCAAATAATATATATAAAAATTGTAAATTAGATTTATTTAAATATTAACTAATCAACCATGTGACTATTAATGCTTCAAGTAGAAAGAAAAAGCTGATTGAAGAAAACATGACACCCCTTAACATTAGGAGGAAAATAGTAAACTTGGTTTTGAGGAAAGAGTAAAAGTGACCGTATGGTGAGTCTAAACCTTGAAAATGGTAAATTAGCTCATGTGTATTTATCGACATTTGAAGAAATGCCTTTTAGGGTTTAATATTTTTTTAACATATTCAAAATTATGTTTTTCTTACGTTCAAACTTTAAGTAACTCAAGTTGTGTATTTAAAATTTTATATGGATTAAGAAATAATTATCATATAATATAGAAAATTGAATATGATAACAATTAATCATAAATTTATGTAAATTTAAATCCTCTCGCCTACCTTGTCCAACTCAAGTAGGAGCTTATTAATTCTATATGCCAAGTGCATAGTTTCCCAAAAAAAAAAAAAAAAAACTCATTGAATAATTAAAATAAGTCAAATAAGTTTTAAGTAACATGCAGTTTTTTTTAATCATGACCAAAAAAAAAAAAAAAAAAAAAAGTTTAAATCAAACATATCGAAATAAAAGTCCTCACAAACAAAAATTATGGATGAACATAAATAGATAAGAAAATTCAATCACAAGTAACAGTCAATATTTAAGTTTAGGGTCAAGATGTTTCCCAGTATTTGGACATCCATTAATTTTTCTTGATAAACATTGATAATATTTCTCACGCGGTTTCAATGAAAGTTTCTTTACCTAACCATGTAGAGATGTTTGGTCATTTGGTCTTGACTTTGAATGTATACATCCTTTTATGGTTGAAACTTCATTATGATTTCGTGGCACAATTTATGTCACCCACCATTATTTATTTTATTTTATTTTAGATATTATTTTTCTTGTATAAAATTCTATTGACAATATTATATACGAAAAGTATTTTTTTCTTCTTTGTTTTCCATTACAATATCATGTAAGTATACACAAGATAAATTTAATAAAGATATTCCAAGGTTTAATGTAATTAGATTCAGTTATCGTTAGCTTTAAATTTCATTAAATAACATTTTTATAGATTTAATGATTTATTACACTTACCAAAATCATTTTTTTTAAAAATATTTTAATTAAAAAGATTTTAAATATAATGGTTTAAATTAAAGTCTTTAAAAAACTATTATTTTAAAAGTAAAAAATAATTTTCATATTATTAGTTTTTTTTATCCAAATAAAATATTTTAAAAGTACAAAATATAATGGTTTAAATATTTATCTTTTAAAAAATAAAACTTATTTACAAAATATGTATATAAAAGTACTAATACATGAAATTTATAAAATATTTTTCATATTATTAGTTTTTTTGCATCTATTCATGACTTTGCTTATTACATTGTAGTAATTTTAAAAAAATTATTATTTTTAAAAAAAAATTTATTTACAAAATGTGTATATAAAAGCACTAAAACATGAAATTTAAAATCAATAGATGGTTTAGCATATTCACATTAAACTTTGAGGGTTTAGAACAAAATTTCAAAATGTTTTTCATATTATTAGCTTTTTTCTTTTATATATATACGTTTTACATATTATATTATAATACTCTATTCGATCTAGTTCTCCCTATCCCAATGCCAAACCTCAGAGACATTTTTCATATAATCAATTATAAAAATAAATATATCTACAAAGCATCTTTAATTTATTCCCCAAAAGCTAGTTTTCAAATCAAAGTCGAAAAAAATTAATAACTAATGCGACAGTACGATAAAGCATATTTCTCAATCAAGTAGATTTTAAATTGATATTGGAGATTGGGTGATAATATTAAACAAATAAACATTAAAAAAAAATGAAAGGGACTTGTAGACGCATTTACCCCTCATAATAAGAACATCAAAGCTAAAGTTATATATACTTTAAATTAAAGAATGTATCTTTAATTTTAACTTTCCACTTAAAATATCTTCTAGAAAATAAAAAAATGACATTTATATTATATTTATCATTATATATATATATATATATATATATATATATATATATATATATATATATATATATATATATATATATATATATATATATATATATATAATATGATTGAAAATGAGAAATCGTTTACAAAAAAATATTTTTATTGGGTTTTTCTCTTTTTGGTTCCTCCTTCTAATTATACCAGAATTCCCTCTCCTGTTATAGAGGAGACTTTTTGTAAAATCCGGAAAAAATTCAATTTTTTTGAAAAATGGTAAAATAATAATTTCGGTTGGAAATCGAAAATTTCCTAGATATCGGATGATGAAGCAGGCTTGTAGTTGAATTCGTCGCTGTAATCCCAGTTCACGATTGAATTTAGTTGGTCGAGATAGTCGAAATTTCGCGTTTTTCGGAATGTCAGTGTCAGTGGCGTAGTATGGCGTGTAGATGCCACGTAAAATCTTAAGGGGTGATCGTGAGTATGGCCAGTATGATGTATTTATGTGAATGACTCGTATTGAGCCATGTGTCAAAAAAGGGAAATAAGTAGAAAAGAGAAAAAGAAAGTCAAAGAGAAGAATAAGGAAAAAGAAAAAATGAAAATTTAAAAGGAATGGGAATGGAGCAAACAGGAGAGTTTGGTGGATAAGACCAAAAAGAGAACCAAAAGAATGAGAAAAATAAAAGAACGAGAACGAGAAAAGGATGAGAAATTGAAAGAAAAGAAAAAAAGAAATGAAGAAAAAAAAAAGAAAAGGGAAAAAAAAGGCCAAACAAAGGAAAAAAAAAGTGGAAGAAATCGGATAGAAAAGAGAAGAAAAGCAGGGCTAGAAAGAGAGAGAGAGATAGGAAAAAAAAAAGGTTTTCACTTATTTCTAAGATTTATGAAAATTGGATCGTAAGTTTTTATCAAAGCAAAAGGAAAAGTCGATATGTCGAAAACATCGTAGTCTGAAAATCTTGGAATTTTGTCGAGAAACAATGAAATTTGAAATTTCTTCTTGGATTTACGGCACAAGGTTATTTAATGGTATAGGCGTTCTTTGGGGTCGTGGTGATAAGCGTGATTTAGTCTCAGATTTTGGAATTTGAAATTGGAAACACGGACATTGATTTCGGGCGGGTTCAGGGCGGGTTGAGTTTGATTTTAATCCCGAATTGATGTCTTCGGGGTTTATTTGAGTACAGCATTATCATGATGAATTGTTGATGGATGGACCAAAAATGATTCATGAAGTGTCGTGAAAGGCCCAGAGAGGTGCCACTGTTTATGTGGGTCGAGATTTGAGCAATTTTATGTGTTATTATTAGAAAATAAATAACATCTTTTGTTGTGTGTAAAATTTGTGGCCTTAGATCCCGGTCAGTTGACTACAGTCGACCGCGGAGCATATAAGTGGATGTCGGGTTGCAGACGCCACTTGGAAGAAAATCGAGGCGAGTCTCCTTTGTCGGGAGAGCTACGATTACAAAACCTACATATAGCACATCCCAAGCGGTTTGTTCAATATAACCTGATGATACAAATATGGATAAAAAAGCGGCCTCTTGGGCCATCTTACAATAATATAAAAAGCGTATCAAGCTATAAATGGTTAAAGAGTTAGTAAATTACTCTTCAAATAGCATATATCAAATTAGAGAATTCTGTACATGTGGAAAATCATCAAAGCCACGAAACTCTTGCTTCAATAGAAATTAGGAATGACCGTCCTCGCCCATTCACTGTCTGTAAAATAAAAGGGGTCCGCAGTGAATTATTTAAAAATTTCAATGGAGAGAATCTGTACTAAGTGTTTGCCTCACCGCCCTAAGTGCCAGGTGCAATGTTCGAGTAAGAAACACACATTGACGAATGCATGATCACTTGCTCGAATGCACATGACCCATTTCGGATCTGAGAGTCTCATGAGCTCTCTCACACTCGCTGACCTCGTATGAGAATGTTGAGTTTAATAGTGGAATGACCCTCAGGTGTGCTGTCAGTTAGGTAGCTCAGGCGATTGATATATTCTTTGTTAGTGGACTACCCTCGATGAATATCAATTGGTAGGCTCAAGCGATTGATGTTACACTCGGTTTTGTGGACTACTCCAGATAATTTATGTTTTAGGCTCTTATCGAACCATTTACTGCAGACTCCATCTCATCTGTATCTATGATACTAGGATCTTTCAGTGCGTATGGAATAAATGTATCTTAATTTAAATAAAGTCTAATCGCATCTGTTATGTAAGCATGCACATATTCACATAAAAATTAAATCCATGACATGTTATGTATTTATCATTTCAAACACCAAATTAGCTCACTTGGGCTAATGTTCCAAGCGCAACAATTCGATTCGAATTACCTAATCAAACACATATTTTCACGAAAATACATTTTTCGTATCACTATTCTAGACATTAAAACCACAGGTTCTTTGTTCCAACTCAAATAATGTCGATTCATTGTGAACGCCTTTCCAGCCGCCAGGCCTCAAACCCAATCAATACATGATTAACGACCAAACACACAATTTCACACCGTCCAGTGGGCGACCACAGTACACTCGCGTTTTTGTCTGTCTATATATTAATTGATCGAGTTTGGGGCCAGATCCAACTGACCCTAATAAGCCTAAATCGACTCAAACATTCGAAGAAATCTTAAAAATAGAATAAGCGTAGGGAGAAAATCCTACTCCCAGGTTTGTCAGCTCTGTTCGGAATCTGGCGTGGCTTTGATCCCGCGTAGAGCGTTTTCTTTCTCGACTGGCCAAGCGACGGTCGGATCTCAGATGATACAGAAACACCTCTCTAAAAGCTCTCAAAAATGGAATCGCTGCTGTCTCGAGAATGACCGCGTTTTTCTTTGGCTTAATGAAGGAGAAGAAGGGTATTATTTTTGTCCTTTAGTGACTTAAAATCAAATTCCGTAATGACCATTACGTACTCTTTTCTGGAATTGATGTCGGCACTATCTCGGCCATCAATTTTAAATGCGTTTCTCTTACCATCATATGAAGACACGTGATGCGTCTTCATATCTTGACTTCGTCGCATCGAAATTCATTCACGGCGCAATGCGATGCCTCGCGTGCCGAGCTCAGAAATTTGTCTCGGAATATTACGAAATTTTACGTGCTAACTAGATTTCGAGACGATTCAACGATGAAACCCGTTCATCATCTGAGATTAAGAGAAATTAGTGCTAGTTTTAACGAAATTACAATTTTATGCTTGAAATTCTGATTTGCCCTTTTTCCCTAACTTGGAATTTCTCGGGTCTTACAAAAATCATGTTTATATATACTTGCTTGATGTATTAACATGGAAATTGTGATAAATAAAAATCATATGTAGGAAATATAATTATCCGAAATTTATAAGTTGTGCATGTAGCATGACATTGCATAAAATGACATGATTACATTTCATATGCATGGTCACATCGCGTCGAGTTGGGTGTGGGTGCATGCTACTGTCATTCACCATTCTTGGTAATTGTGTGGTGAGCTCGAAAATGGGACAACATCCAAGATTGAGACTCACGGTTATATAAAATAATAATAATAATAAATTTCGTGTGTTTGGGTGAAGCAAGATGGGACAGATCCCCCTAGAGTAAAAGACTCAAATTTTATTCTTGGTCATACATATGTATCCAGCAATGAAAGTTTGCGAAAGTGTGGGAAGGCGTGCGAAACCTGCGATGAGACCCTGGAAATTCGTCACCCATGGAAACACACGAGATTTGATAAAATTCAAATGAATATTGGAGGGTTGTCCAATGTGTAACACCCCGAAATATACCCTAGTCGTTTTCAATGTGTTTAGAGTATTTTGTAGGTATAATTTGAATTTTTCATAATTTAAATTCAAAACATGAAATCTGAGAAACCCGGAAATAAGTAAGGGTAAATTTGTAATTTGTCAAAATGGGACACAAAAGTCATAATATAAGAAGATGATATGCTATTATAGAAATAACATAAGTTTTGGTGAAAATAGAGGAGAGATGAGGGACCAAAGTGTAATAAAAGGAAAATTAAAGTCAAATGGGATAAGACCAAGTTGGTCTCTCATTTTTAGAGAAGGCTTCAACGTGAAGAAGAAGAGAGGAGAAGAGAAGAAGTAGAGGTAGAAGAAGAAGAAGAGGAAAGGTATGGAAACTATTTGTATGGATGGCTATGGTTTTGTATGGATGTATGGATTACTATGGGTTTTTTGGACTTTTGTATGGAGATTAGTTTGTTCCATTTCTAGGGTTTAGTTAGGAATTCATCATAACCCTAGATTTGTTGAAAGTTGGGTTGGTAAAACCCTAGTTTGTATAAGATGAGTATGAAATCCCTCCTTTGAGTATGGATTCTTGGTTTATGATGTATGGATACCTATTTGGGTGTTAGGAAGTTAACCTAACTTAAAAATTATTTGAGTTCGTGTTAGAAGACTCTAATTAATCTCTATGTTTGGTTTGGTTAGGTTAGAACACACTTAAGGAGATGTTTTTACGGAAGTATATGAGTTTTCTTACGTTTTTAGTTGGATTTTTGGAAAAGGGACGAAATCGTGAAGTGCGGGCAAATTTGGTCTGCGCTACGGTGTAGGGATCCGCGCAATCTTAGGTCCACGCTAAGGCGTGGCTGTATCCCTACTTGCGACATGGGTGAGGAGGTTTGGGCGACCTCGAGGTCTGTAGGCGTAACCCAATTGCTGCGTAGCGGCTTGAAATTTCTTGTTCACAACATGGAAATTTTTGTGTTTTGTTTTGTTTTGTTTTTTCGTTGCTTCGAGCACTTTTCTATTGGACTAATGAGGACCCTATAAGTGTATGAAAGGGTCCATTCATGTTTGTAAGGTAAAGGAAAAATTAGATTGTACCTCGGCGAGTTCGATGTTAGCAAACTTAATGCCTCTATGATAAGATAGTAAGTTCCTAAACACATATAATTGTAGAATTTGCCTAAGGCCAAAGTATTGAATGACAACACCTCTGTTGCGGGGAGCCGTATATTTTTAATTACTCTCGATTAGTGTGACGACAATCTCTGTCGGTACTTGAGCATCTACTTTGTCTTCGGCACCTTAGTCTTATCTCTTAAGCCCCTTTGGGTACTTATTGTGCTATGTCCGACTCATTCCTTATTACTTGTCTAGGTAGTCAAACAATTATATGATAAGAGTCTGAATAATGAATAAGAGTAAAGTAATGTACATCGTTCTACTTTGAATGTACCTACGGGTACCTCTGTATAAGTATAAGCTTTGTTGTTGTACCCTCCCAGTACCTCAGGTACAAGTATAAATACATAACTCTGAGAAGGAAGCTGAACAAGTATAAGTCTGCTATAAGTACAAGTATGTGTCCTACGAGAAATCTGAACAAGTATAAGTTTGCTGTAAGTATAAGTATATGTATAAGTTTGTTATATGAATTCATGAAAAATTATGATATCTGCGACTGTATATTTGTTATCGTTATATGCTTATTGTAAATGAGTATTAGTGCATGTGTATAAGTATAAGTCATATGTTTCCTACTAAGCGTAAAGCTTAGCACGGGTTTTAATCCATTTAGGTATAGAGGAGGACGTCCGCGATCTTCTGTATACTGCTAGGCCAGCACACTTGTAGAGGTCCATCACCTGTAGATTTTGCGCTCTGATTATGTAAATGCTCATGTCTGAGTTTTGTACCATATATGTAAATGAGACTCGGGATGTATGCATTAGCTATATAAGCACCACCACTGTTGTGTTATTTCATATTTAGCTATATGATATTTTATTCGGTTATAAGACTTGGGCCTGATGTTTGAAAAGTAAGAGTCGGTATAGTTTGGCCCCTTCATCCGCCTAGGTGGGGGTCTAGGGTGTGACACAATGGGTTAAGTCATTGGGTAAAATACCAATGGCGGTTTTCCTATAGCATTTGCATGAGGAAATCAGTTGAGAAGCTCGGGTTATGGGCATGAGAGTCTCATCTCATGCATGACATAAAAATATTATAGGATTGCATTTTAAGATGGAATGTGGTTTGATGTATGTATGCCATTGCATGGCCATTTAGGCGGGAGTAGCCCTGCCTTAGGAATTTTCATGAGGCATTGCCAAGCCGTCATGGGACCCACTTTCGGTGGGGTGTGCGGTGGGACGGCCCCCGACGAGCGAGTGATTATGGAAGGAGACGATGTGGCCTTGATATTTCCTTTGTAAAAAGTATTTTGTATAAAAGAATTGTAACTAAATTCTTTGGGACTATTATCTAAATAGTCGGGTATGTAATTATGGTGAGAGGGTCGTGATCAGACTCTTATGGACTGTAATTAAGTATTTTATTTTCATATTTTAGAATTAAATGTGAATGAATGGGTCCCAATAAAGAAATGTATATTGGGGATATGGATAGATGGACCACATTAGTAATTGATACTACTTGTTGAGACCTGGATTGGTTATGATTATCTTGTGCCTCTGAGGTTGTATGTTGGGAAGAGCTCCTCGAAAATAGGAGACTCTGCCTGATTTTTGTGAAAATATGGATCCCGATAAATGGGACGCAATAGTGTGGTATCGAGTCACTCGAGATCCACAGGAATTCCGCAGGTTGACGGGGTGTCAATGGGACCCTCGGATTTGGGGTGTCACAGCTTAGTATTAGGTCACCCGGAATCCACAGGAATTCCGTGGGTTAACGGGGTGTCAACGGGACCCCTCAGTTTGGGGTATCTGACTTACAGTATCATAGCCTGGTAGCGACTACCTAGGGGAGCTCAGTCAGGGCATCTGCAGATGACTTTGAATCATGGCTTGTCATGGTGGTATCAAGAGAGTTAGGTATACAAATACCTGGATAGTGGGCATGGGTGTAGAACACGACGTGTGTGCATTGATTGCTTTTGTGTTCCTAATATGTTCCACAGGAGTGTATTGTGGTTGTGTGAATATATGAATGATAGAATGTGTGTGAAATTGAAGAACAGGGTTACTTAAACATGACCTTGGGAGTTCGAAGGAGCAAAATGAGCGTGATAGTTCGAGGATGTAAGGATCTATTAGTAGTGGCACATACAACATTAGTTGCTTGATAAAGAAATCTCGGTTTGCTATTTGACTTGTAGATGTGAATTGAGGAAGGAGCGTGAAGTCGTCCACGAGAAATAATTCTGACCATTACTGTGTTTGACCCATAGGCCTTTATAGAGGCTATAGGCATTGTAGTTGCGATCATTGTGCAAGTGAGCGTTGTGGTTGCTACCACTGCACGGACTAGTGCAACGGTAGGCCATGGAGGGACGAGTAACCTCTAGGGGTTTCAAGAACATCATCCTTTGACATAAATGGGAGGAGGGGACTCGATGGTCAGGACAGCCTTGGCCATTGGCATACGGAGCATCCGGGACATGGGTGCTAGTGTTAAGAGAAAGGAGACTTAATCTTCTTCTAGCTCCGGGAAAGAAACAAGACACATTTCGCTTGCGGATGCCGGGCGGCGGGTAAGGAGCTCTTAGCGTCAGATAGATGACATATTGTGTGCCATCGATGCAGACATTTGAAGCGAGATTGCCCTTAGGCGGGGATCCGGAGTTATGGGACACCCACGGCCCGATCGTCGGTGGGACTTGCCGCAGACTTAGTTTATTCTCCTTACCCAAACATAGGCAAGGAAGCTATTGCCAATCTAGGTCTTTGCCTGAACACCTATTTCTTCGCCCGGATGGGCCACATGGAGGCGAGGCATGGGTCGGGGTGAGCGGTATTTCAGTAGGTACTTTAGGGACTGGGGCATGTATCTGTATTTGTGGTACCATAGATTGAGCTTGCAGATTAGTTTGATATACAGGGTATGTTTATGCTATCTCGCATATAGGCAAAGATATTGTTTGATTCTGGTGCATCGCATTCATTTGTTACTGCATCTAGTGTGGATGTTTTGGGCTTAGAGGTGGAGACCTTGGGTTAGTTGTTACATGTGAGTTCTCCCCTAAGGACTAGGGTGAGGATTGATCAGATATGTCGGGATTGTGAGTTAGAGATCTCAGGGATTCTGCTCACGGTGGACCTTTAGGTGATGGACATATCAAATTTTGATGTCATTCTTGGCATGGATTGGTTGACAACACACTAAGTCGTCATTGATTGTGATAGTAGGAGGATTACTGCCTACACACGGGATGGTATTCGTGTGACTTTTTAGGGGGATAAACATGATGCTTTACCTCGAGGCCAGGTGCCACGACTCTACGTGGGTAGACCGGTTGATGCGGTTAGCTGAGCCTACTGGGGAAGAAGGTGAGATAGGATTTGAGTCTACCTCGAATGGTTTGCGAGTATGAGGATGTCTTTCCGGATGAGTTACCAGGATTACCTCCGCACATGGTTGTAGACTTTGTTATTGAGGTTACACCGCAGTGCGTCGCTTTATTTACATGTCCCTCATGGGATGGCATAGGTTGAGTTGCATGAACTCGAGTCCATTTATAGAATTGTTGGACAAGGGTTTTATTAGGCTGAGCACTTCACGTACGGGTTAGCCGGTTTGTTGCCCCAGAAGAAGGATAAGACTCTTTGGTATGCATTGATTGCAGACAATTGAAACGGGGTTTACGGTGAGAATCGAAGGTATCATTCATCGATGATTGATGATTTGTTTGATCGGTTGAAAGGGCGCAGTGCCACTCGAGATAGACATTAGCACGGTTATCATCGGTTGAGGATTAGGGAGATTGATATCCACAGACAGCATTTAGAGGCCTTGATTTGGGCATTTCGAGGT
This sequence comes from Tetrastigma voinierianum, assembly GCA_016808115.1. Taxonomy (NCBI): domain Eukaryota; kingdom Viridiplantae; phylum Streptophyta; class Magnoliopsida; order Vitales; family Vitaceae; genus Tetrastigma; species Tetrastigma voinierianum. The sequence goes on from JAEQBH010004956.1 coordinate 85,300, forward strand.
TCCTGATAATGCCTTTCGGGTTGTGAATGTAGGTCGGCATTCATGGATCTCATGCATAGGGTATTCCAACCCTACTTAGATCAGTTTGTTATGGTCTTTGTTGACGACATTTTGATTTACTTCTAGTTTGAGGATGAGCATGAGGATCATTTGCGGATTATTCTCTAGGCACTCAAGGACCATCAGTTGTATGCCAAGTTCATTAAGTGCGAGTTTTGGCTTACTGAGGTGAAATTCTTGGGACATATCGTGTCAAACCGGGTGTGTCGATGGGCCTTGAAGGTTGAAATTTGTATGGTTGAAGGCGAAGTCGGTCGCCGAATCGTAGTTTCTTGGGATTGGTAGGGTATTACAGGAGGTTTATTGAAGATTTCTCTCAGCTAGCAGCACCTATGACTAGATTGACTTGGAAGGGAATTGAGTTGAGTGGGATGACACCGTGTGAAGGCATTCGAGTTGAAAAGAACTGCCAATCCCATTTTGATAGTCGAAACGGGGGCCAGTACCGCAGTGTCTTGTGTGATGCCTCCCAAGGACGAGATTTGGGATGTGTCTTGATGCGATCTGAGGGAGGGTTGTAGCTTATGGATTCGGGACTGGCTAAAGAATCATGGCCCGAATTACCTTGCATCGTCTGGAGTTGGCGGTCATTATCTTTCTTGCAGATTTAGCGCCCGCTCTTATATGGTAGTAGTTTGAGGTATTTCGGACCGTAAAATTCTGATATATTTTCACACTCTGGGACCTCGACTGAAATTAGGAGATGGATAAGAAGAATCACGGAGACTATGATTCATACATTACCATCCTTGTAAGGCAAATCTTGGTAAACTGATAAGTCGGAAGTCATGGGGAGTATTGGTTAGTGTAGTTTCTTGGGAGTGGCAGATGCTTGAGACTATGGGACGGTTGGGGCTGCGATGCGTGTCAGGGGCTCGAGGTACTTTGGGGAGTCACGGTGGCTCACAGTCATGATGACGAGTGATTGAATCCACTGGGGGCGGGACGGGAGATATCGTCCATCGGGGCCGAGATGCAGTCAGTGCAATTGATGGTGGCCAAATCCACGAGATGGTAGTCTTCGGTATAGGGGCGAATTAGTGGTTCCCAGGTTAACCGATCTGAGAGTAGATCCTCCGGGAGTTCCATTGCTCCGTTTTGATGTGCATCAGGTAATCCCAGTGTCTGAGGATCTTCGTCGCTAGTATTGCAGGTGGAATAGGCGACACGTTGGAATTTTGTTTAAAACGATGTCTCACGTGTCAACGAGGTCAGAAATTTGAGCATCGAGTGTGAGCTACTTCATCCATTAGGGTAGCGGTGGAAGTGGGAGCCCGTCGATGAACTTTGTGACCCGCTGCCATGGACATCGTGGAGACATGATGCGGTATGGAGTGATGGTGGGTGACTCACTAAGTGACACATTTTTAGATCTGGGATGACCTTCACCTTGGAGAATTCTACCGAGTTTGTATATTGTTATTAAAATTTACATGGCGTACTAATTGTCCCTTAGTATCGGACATGGATCCTGAGTTTATGGCACACTTTTGGAAGAGTTTCGAGAGCCGGAACATAGTTGACGATAGACGTATTTTATGCAGGGCGGATGGTGGTCAGAGAGGACCATATAGGTTTTAGAGGACCATATAGGTTTTAGAGGACCATATAGGTTTTAGAGGACCATATAGGTTTTAAAGGACATGCTACGAGCATGCGTCCTGGATCTTAAGGGTAGTTGGGATGAGCACTTACCCTTAGTGGAAATTTACTATAATGAGTTATCGGGAAGTATATAGATGGCACCCTATGGGAAAATTTAAATGGAGGCCGTATCGATCCCACTGATTTGTTGGACATAGGTGGGAGAGTTCCATCATTTGGTCGGGATCACGATTAGAACACCTCGAGAAGGTGAGTTTGATTGATATCTTTATGGCTCGGGTAGATAGAAGAGTTAAAGTAGACGGAACGTCGACCTCTGCAAGTTTGAGGTGGGTGATCACGTATTCTTGAAGGTGATGCAGAGAGGTGGTTAGATTTGGCAGCGGGAAGCTAGCCCTTGAGGTATATTGGGCCCTTTAAGATAGTCGAGAGGGTGGGCACAGTCGCATATCGATTAGCGCTACCATGAGTTTATTAGGTGTCCATGAGGTGTTCCACGTCTCCATGCTCCGGAAGTATACTCCAGATCTAGCTTATGTAGTGGATTGGAGAGAGATTACTATTGATACCAATGGGACCTTCGGGGAGGGACTAGTGCATATCTTGGATAGCTAGAATTAGGTTTTGCGATTCAAGACCGTGCAGCTAGTGGAAGTGTTGTGGCGACATTGAGGAGTGGAGGAGGCAACTTGGGAACGCGAGGACACAATGCGAGCCACCTATCATTTCCTATTTGAGGATGAAAGTGCGTTGTTTAATATTGAAAGTCAAATATTGGAACTGGAAAGACTATTTCATATGCCTGTGTTTGTGTGTGCAAGTGTGTGTGAATTTCATCCCGCGAAATTATCGAGAAGAATGTAAAACCGGGAAAAATTCGTTTTAGAAAAATGAGTAAAAGCAGTAATTTCGGTTGGAAATCGGAAATTTCTTAGATCTCGAATGATGAAACATACTTCAGCGTTGAATTCGTCTCGCGAAATCTAGTTACCCAATCGAATTTAGTTGAATTCTGAGACAATCGAAATTTTACATTTTTCGAGACACTGGATGTCGGGTGACATATGGCATGAGCATGTGGATACCACATGACATCCTAGGGGAATGACACATGACATGAGCCATGTGGTGCACTTGTGTGAATGACTCACATTGAGCTATGTGTCAAAAGAGGGAAATAAAAGGAAATAAGGAGAAAAGAGAAAAAGAAAGTCAAGTGGTAGAATAAAGAAAAAGAAAAAAAATGAAAATTTAAAAGGAATGGGAGTGGAGCAAAAAGGAGAATTCGGTGGATAAGACCAAAAAAAGAACCAAAGAATGAGAAAAAGAAAAGAATGAGAAAGAAAAAAGAATGAGAAAATGAAAGAAAAGAAAAAAACAAATGAAGAAAAAAAAATAGAAATGGGAAAAGAAAAGGCAAACAAAGGAAAAAAAACAGTAGAAGAAATCAGATAGAAAAGAGAAGGAAGGCAAGGGGAGAAAGAGAGAGAGAGAGAGAGAGAAAGGAAAAAAAAAAGGTTTCTACTTATCTCTAAGATTTACGGAAATCAGACAGTAGGTTTTCATTGGAGAAAAGTGCAAAGTCGGTCCACGCATCGAGAGCTACGCATGGGTACATAAATTTTGGAGTTTCGTCAAACTCCACGAGGTAGAGAATTTTCCTACTTGAATTATTTTCTAGCCTAAAGGCTATTTAATGGCATAGGCGTTCTTTGGGGCCGTAATTGGCCGCGTGATTTAGTCCCAAGATTTTGGGACTGAATATTGGAAATTTTTAGGACTGGTTCCGGGCAGTCTCAAACTAGGTTGAGGTTTGGTTTTAATCCCAGGACTAATGTCTTCAGGTTTTGTTGAGTTTTTCGGTATCACAATAATTTGTTAATGAATAGAACAAAAAATCGTTCATGGCCGTGAAGGGACTGAGAGGTGCCCTGTTTATGTGGGTCAAAGATTTGGGCCATTTTGTGTGTTATTATTGGAAAAATAAATTACATGCTGTTGTGTGTAAAAATCATGTTTATATATACTTGCTTGATGTATTAACATGGAAATTGTGATAAATGAAAATTATATGTAGGAAATATAATTATCCGGAATTTATAAATTGTGCATGTAGCATGACATCGCATGAAATGACATAATTGCATTTCATATGCAGGGTTATATCGCGTCGAGTCGGGTGTGGGTGTATGGTACTGTCATTCACCATTCTTGGTGAATGTGTGGTGAGCTCGGAAATAGGACAATGTCCAAAATCGAGACTCATGGTTATATAAAATAATAATAATAATAAATTTCGTGTGTTTGGGTGAAACAAGATGGGTAGACCTCCCGGGGTGAAGAAGCCTGAGTACAATGCCCAGTCGAACGTATGTATCAGCGATGAAAGTTCACGAAAGTGTCGGAAGGCGTGCAAAGCCTGCATTGAGACCTCGGAAATTCGCCACCCACGGAAACACACGTGATTTGATCAAATTCAAATGAATATTAAAGGGTTGTCCAATGGGTTAAGTCATTGGGTGAAACACCAATGACTGGTTTTCACACTTGGCATTTGCATGTGTGAGGGAGTCAGTCAGGACTCGGGTTATGGGCATGAGGAGTCTCATCTCATGCATGACATGAAATATTCCATCTAGGATTGCATTTTTTTTGAATAGAATGTGGTTTGATGTAATATGCCATTGCATGTGCATTTAGGCGGGGAGTAGCCATTGTAGGAGAAATTTTCTACTGGGCATTGCTCACCCCGTCGTGGGACCCCCTTTCAGGTATAGGGGGTGTACAATGAGATGATGCTCTAACGAGGCTGTGATTATGAAGGAGGCCGATGTGTGGCCTTGATATTTTCTTTGTAAAAAGTATTTTGTATAAAAGAATTGTAACTAAATTCTTTTGAGACTATTATCTAAATAGTCGGGTATGTAATTACGGTGAGAGGGCTGTGATTGGACTCTTACGGACTGTAATTAAGTATTTTATTCTCATATTTTAGAATTATATGTGAATGAATGGGTCCCGGTAAAGGGATGTATATTGGGGATATGGACAGATGAACCTTATGTGATCAATATTACTTATGTTGAGACGGATGTGTGGGTAGAGAAAATTCCAATTTTACGAAGAGGTAAAAAGCGATAATTTCTATCAAAACCGAATTTTACAGATCTCACGGGATGTGAAGCAGTTTCAGATTGGGAATCATCTCGCGAAATCTAACTACCGCGTCGAATTGTCAGATTATGAGGCAGTCGATTATTTCACGTTTTCGAGGGCACCGGGTGCGGTCTTGTAAAGCGGCTTTCGTGAAAGACATGTGATGTGTGAAAGTCGCGCCTCTTCACGTGTCTTGCATGTGACACATGTTGCATGATTAGTGAGAGGATGAGATGAATGTCCTGGGTTGTGAGTGTCGAATCGAGACAAAGGATATGGATGGAATTGTGGAAATGTAATTGGGAATAAGACAAAATGCAAATGTCTTCTTCTCAATTGAAAGGAGACGAAAACGTGCGAGGGCTGGAAAAATCGGCAAGCGAGTGGGGTTCAATGATTCTAGAGAGAGAAAGGTCATATCTCTCCTAGATTTTCGGTCGTTCGGACTAGTCGGTTTTTCGGCAGACAGAAGCAGAAGTCGATCTGTGTGAGGTATGCGTGGACAGGTTAGTGGAGTTAAGGCAACTCCAAGAGGTAAGGGATCTTTTCCTACTTGTATTTATTCTTTGACCCAAGAGCCATGTAAATGGTTGGGGATGTTCGAGGCTTGGATTAGCGAGTGTTTCGGTCTCAAAACATTTTGGGCAGGAGTGGAGAAAATCCCCATTGTTGTGGCCGTGAACAGTGCCAACCCGAGGGTTTCATTGTTCATGTGAATAATTACGTGATTTTGGTGTGAATTTTTATGATGTTGAGTGATTCAAAATGAATTGCTTGTGTTTGTTAATTAGCCCATGTGAACTAATTTTGGTGTCATTGATATGGATTTAATAACATGAATTATGTGGATTAATTATGTTAATATATACATGTTTTATGTATTAACATGAATATTTTGGGATTGACATAGCCATTCCATATACCTTTGGGCATACTAGAATATTGGAATGAGTGCATGACATACGAAAATGAAAGAAAAGGAAAAATGTTTGTGAAAAGAATTTCGACGGAAGATTTTCAGAAGAATTGCCTTGGAGAGTCGTCTAACAGATCACTTCGGATGAGGACTTCGCGAAGCTGTTTGGACGTTATCGGCAATTCGCCTCGGGTAGTCAATATTTTACGAGCTTCGGTAGTAAGTTTTCGAGAACAAAAAGCTTTTGTTTTGAAATATGTGATTTTACTCGCATTTGGCTTAGGCATGTGTGAGGGAGTCGGTGAGGACTCGAGATATGGGACTGGACATGTAAACATTCAAGTAGGATCATGTGTTGTAGTGTGATTATTTCTTATGACATGTGCACTTGGGTGGGAGTAAGCGGCGTAAGTCTCCTTCTTGAGGCTTTCTTCCTTTGTCGAGGATCACTATTTCAGGTACAGGGAGTGTACAGGAGGACGACGCTCACTAGAGACCGCGTTTAGAAGAAAGCCGGGTTGTGGCTTTGGTAGAGACTTTTGTATAACATGTATTAGAAATTGTACATTTTAATATATGTTGAATTAAGAGTGAATTATTAACTCTTGAACTATGGTAATATAGTTGATGTATTTTGTGAGTATTGATGCAGGGGCCTAAGTGGCCAATTATTTTACTCGCATGTGGACTCGGTGTGACCATCCTAAACTGTTTGGGACAGGTTGTATTTGGGTAGAGCTCCCCGTACAAAGAAGACTCTGCCCGATTTTCGTGAGTGGTGTCGGGTTACCCGACATCCACGAGTATTCCGCAGGTTGACGGGTTATCAACGACCCTCGGGGAATGGGGCGTCACAGGATGGGTTATGATTATACTGTTATACAGGTTGTATGTTGGGTAGAACTCCCCGAACAAAGGAGACTCTACTCGATTTTTGTGAAAATATGGATCATGATAAATGAGACACAACAGTATGGTATTGGATCATCTGAAATCTAGATGAATTCCGCGGGTTGACAGGGTGTCAACGGGACCCCCGGATTTGGGGTGTTACACTTTTTATATTTCTAAACTAGGTCGTACAAAAAGTTATTCGATCATGCTCCATCCATGATGATAGTGAGGCTAGAGTCGTGGATATATATATATATATATATAAATGCTTTCAAATTTGTAAATCTAACCCTTTCCTTATTTGTTATCTTCAAAATTAAGTCATTATAGACAAAAATACCCTTTATCCTTTTAGGTATTTACATGTCATATAAAAGAAAAAATTATTTTTACGAGAAGAATAATGAAAGCACTTTTGTTAAAATGAGGTAAAATATTTTGGTTAAATTTCATAAATTCATGTTTCAAAAGGTATTTTAATTAAATCATCATATATATATATTAGTCAAACATTAAACAATCACAATAAAAATTAAAGTTCTAAAATATAAATTTGATTTAATTTGTATAGATTAGTTTATGAGGACTAGGTAGACAATTAAATCGATAAATTTGATTTTTTTATAACTTTTTATAAGTATTTAATTATATTTGGTCTACATATGAGAGTTATATTACAACTCGTGTAGTATTTTTCTTTACTCCTTTGAATCTTTTGAATTTATACTAAAATAAGAAAGTCATGAATTTCCTTCATCAATCAATATAACATGTTTTTATTTTATTTTATTAAGTGGACTATTTATAGAGTTTCAACCAAAAAAAAGAAAAACAAAGTGGACTCTATATAGTTAGTTTAATATATAAATTTATATTACTTCCATAAAATTCTTTTGAATTTCCTTCTTATTTTTATTAAACGAATTTTCAATAAACGTATAATAGTAGTTTATACAAAACAATGACTTTGGTTGGTAATTGTATTTTAGAACATTTTATAAAGAATAAAAAATTAAGAAAATACATTTGACAATTAAAAATCATTTTCTATTATTTTCAATTATTTTATTATAATTGTGTTATAAAATAATTGCATAAAAAAGTGGCATGATTAAAAATAAAACATTACACTTAAAACATGTTTAAAATTATGAATAACAATTTAATATATATATATATATATATATATATATATATATTTTAGCAAAAAGATATCTCTATATTCGAATAGACTTTATATGTATAACATTAAAATATGATTTTTTTTAAAGAAAAACTATTGTACAAAATTGTTCTCCAAAACAATTATCAAATAAATATTATATACTTGCACATCGTCACTTTTAGACCATGTGGTAGGCGCTCTGACGTTCGTAAAGCGAGGGGCGTAGGGAGGGGAGACCAGATTACAGGGTTTAAGTCCCAATGGGAATAGTTTATTATATTGTAACTAAAGTGTTTAAATGTAAAATTTTTTTTTATAACTTTGAGTTTTCAAGTGAATATTATCATAATCAAATTCCATTTTGCCATTTACTAACCAACAATGAGAATATTTTTTTCAAGCTAGGCTGAATGATTTTTTGATTATTTTTGGTGTGAAATTACCCATTTGTATATTTTTCTTTCAATTTTTTTGTTCAATAAAATGGTTCTTCCACTAATATTTAAGTCTTCTCTTATTTTTCATGTTGTCGTTGTTTTATTACGGTGTTTGGTTGTCATCGACTTATTATAATATGATGTTTTTTGTTGTCTTATTGCAGCACTTTATCTGTGTAAGGGCGATTCAGACAAGTAAAGCGGATTTGATCAATCAAAGATATCACATTATGGTCATCAATATGTTAAAGAATTGGAATCGTAGGTTTTCTAATTATTATATTATCAAATTTATAGGCTTTATGTCAATTTAATATACTATTAACTTGGATATTGTTTCATCATTTATGGTGTTTAACAATTTATATCTTCGATATATCTATCTATTGTAAGTTTGAATCGATAAGATTATTTTTTATTTCATAAAAAAAAAACCTAACAAAGAGAGTTTATAATAAGATATTTTGACATTTAAATAAAGTTTATATCAAATAAATATGTTGGCCGATCAAAAACTAAAGAAAGGTGGATAAAATTAAATTCCGACCGATGTAGTTAAGGAGGCATCATAATCATACATGATACAATACAAGTACTCGGTATTATTCGATCATTGCTGTATACTCATATACAGTTTTAGAAAAATAATATAAAAATTGAAAATAAATATAATAAAAACATGATTTGAAAAATAATCCCAAATTACGATAGTACCGAATCAAAAGAAACTTTCAGTATAAATTTAAAAGTTTTAAAACTTTAGAAAATATTTTTTCAAGAAACACTTTCAAGAATTCATAATTTATTAAACTTTAGAAAGTGTTTCTTTAAAAGACACTTTCAATGAAATTTAAGATTTTCTAAGTTTTAGAAAATGTTTCTTAAAAAAACTTTCTCATGGCAAAATGTACACTATAATTATGAATATTTCTCAACCTTTTGTAATTGAGAAATTTTTTATTTATTTTTGGACTAAGTGTCAGAAAAAACCCATGTAATGTGTAACAAATCTTTTACAAGAAAATTTCAACATTTAATTTTTCCATTGCTCCAACAAAGAAGGCAACGGGGGTTCAATCCTTTCAACCCCATGTTAGTATACCAAAATAATGTTCCTCATGTTTTTAAAAACTGTTCCCAATGATTTTTTTTTTTTAAAGACATGAACAAAACAGGCTTTTTTTTTTGTACCTTTCTATAAAATAGTTTTCCCAATTTGATGTGACTAAAAAATTAAGGACGTATTTGTATTTTTGGCTTTTTTTTCTAAAGCAAATTGCGTTCATACTTTTGACTATTTGTTTTTCATTTTTACATAATATATTTCTGAATTTTTGAAAATTTCTTATGTTGACTTTTTTTATTTATGAGTCATTCCTCAATTAAAAAAAAAACTTACAAATGATTAGCTATACAATTTTTTAGTTATTTAAGCTCTTTTAACCAAATATTTTTATTTTTTAAAAACAAATGAAATATTTATAATAATAAAAATTATATCATAAGTATACAATATTCAGCCAAAGCTTAAAAATTATTTTTCTTAATAAAAATCTAGAATGAGTGATTTTAAAGCATATAAAAATAACAACTTATCACATAATAAATACAACATTAAAAAACAGCAGACTTTAATACTTAACCTCATTACATTATTCAACATTCAACCTAAAATATATAAAGTTCTATTTAATATTCAAGTAAAAAATAATATAAAATATTAAGAGATGAGTATCAAAAGCTGATTTTTCTTCTATATATATTCATTAATGTTTCATATTGGGTAGAAATGAGAATGCTTATGAGTATATAAGCATGAATAATATCCAATCTATATGAGACCTTTTGGTAGAAAAGCCCAAAAGATAATTGCAACATGGATAGGTAAATCTCTCCCTACAATTGCAACATGTATTATTTTTTATATATTTGTTTATTTTTGAATGTATTCTCCATGTTGATTAAACCGATAAAAACAAAACTATGAGAGCTTATGTTCAAAGTGGATCTCCCAACAATTGCAACAAGTATCATTCTTTATATATTTATTTATTCTTGAGTATATCGGGGATGATTAAATTAGTTTTACAAATTGAGTTTACAAAAATGAACTTGAGGAGTGATAAATAACTTAAATTTATTTATTTTAACAATATTTAAATTTATTGTTTTTTAATAAAATTCTTAAAAGTGATTTTAACTTATTCATTTCAATAAAACTCTACTTACCATATTACAAATGAAAAGGTAAATATTCCTTATTTTCTATTAGAGCGTACATAATTGCTATAGGATAGATTTGGATAGAAGATATTTTGAGGTTTTAAGGAACAATGTTTAGTTCACGAAGGAAGGCAAAAATACTAAGAAAAATGATATTTTTATATTTGATTCTCTAACAAAAATCTAAAAAAAAAATAAAAAAAATAAAATTAGTTAGAAACCTATATATTATTAAATTATCAATCTTTGTACTCATGCGTTAAAATAACTAAAATTAGTTTGAATTAACAAATAATATATATATATATATATATATATATATATATATATATACTACTCTTATATATATATATATATATATATATATATATATATATATATATTGAATTTAAATCCATTCTTAATTTCCATAATTAGGAGTTGTTACCAAATATATTGATTTGTTTGGAAGTTGTTACCAAATGGTTTGCATATATTTGACAAGTTTTTTATAAAATAAAATTTTGAGAATCTCTTATAAAATTGAGTTATTCTTTTTAGAATAACTATATAATGATTTTACTTATTTATTTTTCAAACAATGATTACAAACTATTAAAAATTCAGTTAACGTTAATTTTATTTTATTTTATTATTTTATTATTTTTTATTTTTGTACTTTTCCTCTCTATTTTCTTTATAGTGTTTTTTTTCCTTACCCTCAAATTTAGAGGAAATCTTATGAACACTATCCAATAAAATAATTATTAATTTTGAAATAAAATTTTATAATATTCTTAAGAATGTATCAAAAAGTGGATTAAGATTTCCGGAAAACTTAGGCAAATATTTTCCAAAGAGGTAGCGGGTAGTCGTTGACAATTGACACATCTTAAAGTGTTAAAAGGGAAAAAGAGAAATGATGAGACTTACAATTAGACGTGATAATTAAGAATGTAAAACCCGAAAAAAATCAAATTTGATTGAAAAAGGGTAAAACGGTAATTTGTCGCTATAGTACAGGTTGAAAACCTGGAAATTTTCTAGATCTCGGATGACGAAACGGATCTCACTGTTGGATTCGTCTCGCAAAATCTAATAACCAGATGAATTTCATTGAATTATGAGACAATCGGATTTTCACATTTTTTGGGTGACGGGTGTCCAGTGACTTCCAAGGATGAGATTTTTTACGAAAATATTGGAAGTTAGGAAATAACTTGAGTTAAGTTCATGGGATATGATTTGAACTTGAACTGAAATGAAACAAATTGCTTCGGGTCAGAATCGGACTCGAATGGGGGTGGACATGTGGCACGACATGGGCCACGCACTTAACTAAAACTTAAGTTAGAACAAAGGGGCAAAAGGGGATATCATTTTCCTGGTTTTGTCCTAGAGTGAGAGAAAGAGGAGAGCCAAGAGCTTCCTTAGGATCGCGTGGTGCGAAATCGAGAAAAAAATGTACCAGTCGACGTAAATTTCGTTCGGTGAACCTAGGTCTGTGATCGAATGAGTTGTAATTGACCGTCTGCGAAAAATCTGGGTCATCGTAATTTCGGTGGGTTCGAAACGTGCCGGTTGCCAACCGTGCAGTGGGGTGATGGGAAATAAAGCCAGAGATACTCATCATATATCATGTCGTGGGTTGTTAGAGTCAGTATCTCCCGAAATGGTGTTAAGCTATGTTTTTAAAAACGATGATTTTTTTTTTTAAAACATGAACAAAACAGGCTTTTTTTTTTTTACCTTTCTATAAAATAGTTTTCCCAATTTGATGTGACTAAAAAATTAAGGGGGTGTTTGTATTTTTGGCATTTTTTCTAAAGCAAATTGCGTTCATACTTTTGACTATTTGTTTTTCATTTTGCATAACTTATTTATGAATTTTTTAAAATTTCTTCTATTGCCTTTTTTTATTTAGAAAAAGCCATATTTTAGAATCTATAAAAATATTTTAAAATCCACACATAATATTTCAAAATATTTTTAAAACACCAAATATTTTAATTTTGGTTTCATCAATATATATATATATATATATATATATATATATATATATATATATATATATATATATATATATATATATATATATATATATATATTATTTTTGTAATAATGATAATAATAAATTATTTATCATAATAATTTTATAATTTTAAATTTTGTAAATATGTTAATAGGTTATACATATATTATACAAATATTTTCTATTTTATCATAATAATAAGGGTGATTTGTTTAAAAGACCTTTTAAAAACTAAAATTCAGAAATCTAATCCTTCATTAATTTTTACCTCATTTTGACAAAAATAGCCTCATTGTTTTCTTGTAAATATACCACCTTTTTTTCAAAGATATATGTAAATACATAAAATAGAAAAAGACATTTTTGTTCATTATGAGTCATTCTTCAATAAAAAAAAAAAATCATATAAATGATTAACTTTACAAATTTTGAGTTATTTAAGGTCTTTTAACCAAATATTTATATTTTTTGAAAAAAAAAACCAAATATTTATAATAATAAAGTTATATCATCACTATACAAGCAAGTACTGACCTAAATTATTTTTCTTAATAAATCTAAGATGTGTTGATTTAAACATAAAAAAACAAGCAATACCTAATAGAAATACAATATTAAAAAACAATCGATATAATATTTAATATTATTAAGCCTTATTCAACATTTAACTAAATAGAAGTTCTATTCAATATTAAGTTAAAAAACGATATAAATATTATAAGCGAAATTATCAAATTGATTTTAACATGTTGCATTAATGTCTCCGTCGGTTAGGAATGAGAATGCTTGTGCCCAGTACCCGTTAGGCCTAGACGTGCCTTAGGCTCGGGGCCGCGCTAGCTGGCATCATGGCGGCAACGGGCGGCACCTTATTAAGACCATGTGGGAACTTTCCAGATGGGATTATCTTAAATCCCATATGGGATCCTGAGTCTCCTAACCTACCATTCTACCACATTTGGAAAGTTCATTATGGATAAATACATTCAGGCGAAGAATACACAAAAGATATTTATCTATAGATTTCCTAGTTTTCAAATCCCTTATTTCTCAAAAGGATAATCCTTAATAAGAAAAAACAGATTTTATTTATTCTTTCTTAAAAGAATAATCTTTGATAAGGAAAAACATATTTTATCTCTTATTTCTCAAAAGGATAATCCTTAATAAGGAAAAACATATTTTATCCCTTATTTCTTAAAAGGATAATCTTTGATAAGGAAAAACTAGTTCTTTATAAGGAAAAAGAGACCTTATCAGAAAAATCATGAGATTTTCTTTCCTAAAATCAAGAAGGAATTCGAGTATAAAACAAAGACTCCCCACAGGGAAAGGTTACACAGTACTGAATTGTATCTTAACCTCATTCTTCTCTCTCCCGTATTGTTGACTTAATAATGGGATGAATTGGTCCCGCCATGTTTGGATCGCCGCACTGCAGTTATATTCTGCGTTTTGCAGTTCCGCATTGCGTCGCGAATGCCTCGGAGATGAATGAACAAATTGGTAACAACGCTTATGAGTATATAAAGCATGAACAATATCAATCTATATGATTAACTTTTGGTAAGCCCAAAAGATAATTTTTAGCATATGGATAGAGTAAATCTCTCAGACAATTGCAACATGTATTTTTATATATTTTGTTTATTCTTGAATGTATCCTGGGTTGATTAAATTGATAAAAACAAAATCATATGAGAACTTAGGTTCAAAAGTGGGTCCTCCCAACAATTGCAACATGTATTATTTTCATATATTTGTTTTATTCTTGAAATATATCGGGGGTTGATTAAATCGATAAGTTTTACAAGCGAGTTCTGGCGGGCGAGGGGAGTGATAAATAACTTAAATTTATTTATTTTAACAACATTTAAATTTATTATTTTAATAATTCTTGAAAATGATTTTAAATTATTAATTTCAATAAAACTCTACTTACCATATTAAAAATGAAAAGGTAATTGTTCCTTATTTTCTATTACAACGCTACATAATTATACATAAGATAAATTTGGATGAAGATATTTTGAGGTTTAGGCTGTGTTTAGTTCACGGAAGGAAAGCAAAAATACTAAGAAAAATGATATTTTTATATTTGATTCTCTAACAAAAAATCTCAAAAAAAAAAAAATGTATATAAATAAAATTGGTTAGAAACTTATATATTATTAAATTATCAATCTTTGTACTCATGTGTTAAAATAACTAAAATTGGTTTGAATTAACAAATAAAAACATATATTGAATTTAACTCCATTCTTAATTTCCATAATTTTTTTCTTTCCTTATTAAGCTGTGTTCAAGGTTGGACTTGGAGTAATGCGAAGAAGTGCCTCTGTGTCGCTTATGAGAATCTAAAGGCTTCTCTGGAAGAATTCTTCAAGATTAGGGATGTTACTGAAGAAAATGAGGAAGGAGAAGGGCCAGGTGATCGAAACTCTGACGGAATTGATGAAGGATATGAGGGAAGGTGGAGAATGGTGATGACCGGGGTGAGATGGAACCATTGAGCGGTGAATCGGGGTTCGACATGTGTCGGGAGGGAGGAATAGGCTATTGAGAAGCTAGGAGCAGTGGACTGTATGCGGGTGCAGGAGAGTTGCACATTTGGTTAAGGACTTTGAGACTCCTTTCAATGCGGAGTGCAGTGCTCGGATCTCAGGATGAGAATGAATCAAAAGAGAACAAGAAGGAGGGAATGAAATGGGCACTTCCTCGATTACAACAACCCAAGGTTTCTGAAGCTCCTCAGGCCTCTTTGTTTTTCCCTTCAGATCTTTTATTAACTGTAGAGAAACTTGGATTGGATTCTTAGGTTTCTTCATCTTGGGATATGATTTCGACCTTCGCATCACCAGTGAAGCCTGAGAATCAATCGAGACTCTACGGATTAATAAGATCTGAAAGCGAGCAAGCCAAACCAGGCTTTAAAACCCAATTTCTTTGCTGTCGGGAAGTGCCATTCATTCCCCTGTTGTTCTCTTTTGATCATTCATTCTTGAGACTGTAGTGATACATTACTTGTATTGAAAGGAGTCTCTCAAGAACACAACCCAAATGTGCAACTCTCTAAACGGTCCCTTGTGCTGCAATATTTATCCTAAAGCACGGACGCATCTTGAGCTTTGTTAAGCCCCATCGATAATTCCATTTCTGCCCTAGTCATCTCATTCTCCCTCGCCATCCTTTCATCATTAAGTAGTTTTAATTCTTATCTTTACTTTCTTTCATTAACATCCTAGTGCTTAATTCTTCGAGAGAAGCTTCTAGATGCTCATGAAAGCGACCAGAAGACACTCTGCCTGGCAGTCGACCAGGCTCATGACCCCACATGAGACACCAGACGCCGCTTCTTCTTTCTTTGAATTCTTCATCGCCATCACGAACTTTCTTTCCTGAATCTTGTTCAGCGTCGAAGTAATCCTCTAGAAGGATTTGTGAAACTTGGCAGATTTGGCCCCTAGAGAATTTGACATTTTCTTCAAACCAGGGCTTGGACTAGACAGATTAGGGTTGAGATTCTCACAAGTCTTGGAGATCTCCAAGATCTTTGATTAGGAGGCTAGTGGGTCTTTGGCAGGGGTTTTTGTTCTAGTGGTGTTCCTGCCGAAGGAATCCATCGCGATATCATTGGAAAAAACTGGAAATCACCGAGATGTTTTTGGTTTCTTCGACAACGAAGAGAAAGGGTTAAGTGGGGGAAGGGTTTTCTTAGGGTTTTCTTATGGAGGCTGGTTCCATAGAAGACTCGTATACCTTCCTCACTATGCAGGTTCCATACATAGAATGTTGAGCTGTAAAAGAGGTCAAAGAATATATCAAAAGTGGTATTTTTGGGCCTTCCAACTATGATGAACTGATAGGATCCTAGGAAGGAAATTAAGGATTTGGCCAAAGAGATTATTTCCTTGTGGGCAAGGACTTTGATTATATTGAATGCCCGAGGAGCAGGTTGGCGGGCATATAGGGTGAGTAAGTTACCTTTTCACTTGTGCGCAAGGACACATATATTGATTGCTATATGTACAATATTGTGTCTTGATCAATGGATGCATGTTTCTCTAGAGGTCCTCATACATCTCCACTTGCAGATGTTATTTTGAAATTCTCTACTTTTTTTTTTTCTCCAAATTGTATGCAACTATTATCGGTAGTAGTTACTTGTGGTTTATCTAGAAAAATCTGGTGTATTGCGAATAAAAGGGCAGGAACATGTCAAAAAAACCAATATATGCCCGCTTAACCCTCTCTCTTCGCTGTCGAAGAAACCAAAAACATCCCCGACGACTTCTAGTTTTTTCCATTGATATCACGATGGATTCCATCGGTAGGAACACCATCGGAACAAAATATGTCTATAAGAGCACTAATACATAAAATTTAAAATCAATTGATGATTTAGCATATTCACATTAAACCTTGAGGGTTTAGGCGAAAATTTCAAAATGTTTTTCATATTATTAGTTTTTTTTTTTATGTATATTCGCTTTGCATATTATATTATAGTACTCTATTCGATCTAATTCTCCCGATCCCAATGCCAGGCCTCAAAGACATTTTTCATATTATCAAATATAAAAATAAAACTATCTAAAAAGCATCTTTAATTTATTCCCCAAAAACTAGTTTTCAAATCAAAGTCTAAAAAAATTAATAAATAATGCGACAGTACAATAAACATGCCTTTCCATATAATCACTAATTATCGAAAACTATATATTATGATTGATGGATGTTTCATGACGAAATTTTTTTTAATAAAAAGCATATTTCTCAGTCAAATAGATTTTAAATTGATATTGGAGATTGTGGCTGATAATATTAAACAAATAAACATTAAAAGAAGTGAAAGGGACTTGTGGACGCGTTTACCCCTCATAATAAGAAAATCAAAGCTCAAGTTATATATAACTTTAATTAAGGTGTCTTTAATTTTTAGCTTTCCGCTTAAGCTTCTAGAAAATAAAAAATGACATTATATTATACTTTATCAATATATATATGATTGAAAATGAGAAATAGTTCACAAAAGAATTATTTTTTACTAGGTTTTTCTCTTTTTGGTTCCTCTTTCTAATTATACCAGAATTCCCTCCCCTGTTATAGAGAAGACTTTTTATATTGCTAAACTAGGTCATACAAAAAGTTATTCGATCGTACTCCATCCATGATGATAGTGAGGCCAGGGTAGTGGATTATATATATATATGGTTAAAAGACATCGAATACTCCAAAATTTTTAAATCTAACCCTTTCCGTATTTATAGACAAAAATACCTTAGAAAAAATTATTTTTACAAGAAGAAAAATGAGGGTATTTTTGTCAAAATGTAATAAAATATTAAAATTAAATTTCATAAATTCATGTTTAAAGGTCTTTTAATTAAATCATTGTAGATATATATAGTCGTCAAACATTAAACAATCACAATAAAAATGAAAATTCTAAAATATAAATTTGATTTAATTTGTATAGATTAGTTTATGAGGACTAGGTAGACAATTAAATCAATAAATTTGATTTTATTTTTTTTATAACTTTTTATAAGTATTTAATGTAGCCATAGTAATATATTTGGCCTACATATGAGAGTTATATTATGACTCGTGTAGTATTTTTCTTTACTCCTTTGAATCTTTTGAATTTATACTAAAATAAGAAAGTCATGAATTTCCTTCATCAATCAATATAACATGTTTTTTTTTTTTTTTAATTAAGTGGACTCTTTATAGAGTTTCAAAAAAAAAAAAGAAAAAAGTAGACTCTTTATAGTTATTTTAATATATAAATTTATATTACTTCCAAAAAATTCTTTTGAATTTCCTTCTTATTTTTATTAAACGATTTTTCAATAAACGTTTAATAGTAGTTTATACAAAACAATGACTTTTGTTGGTAATTGTATTTTAGAACATTTTATGCAGAATAAAAAAATTAAGAAAATACATTTGACAATTAAAAATCATTTTCTATTTATTCATTTTCTATTTATATATATATATATATATATATATATATTCAAATGACATATTTTCAATTATTTTCTTATAATTGTTTTATAAAATAATTGCATAAAAATGTGGCATGATTAAAAATAAAACATTACACTTAAAACATGTTTAAAGTATGAATAACAATTTAAAGATATCTTTTTTTTTTTTTAGAAAAAAGATATCTTTATTTTCGAATAAACTTTATATGAATAACATTAAAATATGATTTTTTTTTTTAAAGAAAAACTATTGTACAAAATTGTTCTCCAAAACAATTATCAAATAAATATTATAACTTACCTATCATGCCTAGATCATGTGGTAGAGCACTCAACGTTTCATAAAAGGTAGGACATGTGATGCCCTAAAACCCGAGGGTTCATTGACCAACCGTCGTCATGAGCTGTGGATGTCGGGTAGCTTCGATACAGCGTATTGTGTCCCGTACGAGACTCATGAATTTGCAAAAAATGACAGAAATTACTGCTTTGTGGAGGCTACACCTAAAATATAATCTATAGGATATCTGACAACACTTATTATCTGAGTTAATATAACAAATGACCACATGGAGTCCAATTTATGAGTAAAAATTAGCCCAAGCGGCCCCATTATCTATACTAAAAAAAAATATACAAGAAATTTGTATTACCATAGTCCTTAAGAGTTTAATTACAACACTCTTATACAAAAAAATACATGCTAGAACTAGTTCGTTCCAAACATCTTTACAAAAATGATTACAAAGCCACAATCCGACTTTCTTCACAATTGCGGCCTCGAGTGAGCGTCGTCTACTGGTGTACTCCTTGCACGTGAAATGTTTTCCCATAAAGGGTGAGCCACGCACAGTAGAGTAAACTCTTACAAAGGCTACTCCCCACCTAAGTGCACATGCAATAGTCATGTTCACAATTCACTCATTCTAAACAAGGTTATGCAATCCTAGGTTGGAATTCTATGTGCCATGAGATGAGACGAGACTCAATCACATACCATGCCCCGAGTCTTTACCGACTCCTATCATATCCGAGTCTTTACTGACTCCTATCAAATCTGTCATTCTTGGATGACATCTAATGATCATTTTTTTCAAACAAAATTTATTTGTTTATAAACTAAAAGCTTTTTGGATGTTCACCTCAATGATAATTTTATTTATAAATCATGTGTCTTTTTGTGGGTAGTGAATTTTTCGGGGTCTCACTGCAGGCTTCGCATGCCTTTCTATACTTTCACGGGTTTTCACTGTTGGACACATATATATATAACCAAAAATACCAGGTCTTTCACCCGAGGGTGTATCAATCCCTGCTTGCTTTTACCCAACACATATTTTGTGACGCCCCAAATCCAAGGGTCCCATTGACAACTCGTCAACCCATGGAATTCCTGTGGATTTTTAGGTGACGGAAATGCTACCTTTGTTGTGTCCAATTTATCGAGATCCATATTTTCCGCAATCGGCGAGTCTCCTTTGTTAGAGCTCTGCCCGACATGCTTATAGCCATAACTCATCCCGAGGGTCTCAACGAAGTAGTAATGACCACCGGGGTCAATACATCATATCCCCAGCCTCTGACTATATCACAACTACTCATGGACGAGGTACTGGCACCACCTCAATACATCCCTTTCAGGGATCCATTCATTCACATTTAAATCTAAAATATGAAAGTAAATCATGAAATTACAACCCATAAGAGTCGATCATGGCCCTCTTACCATAATTACATACATTATTTAGACAATAGTCTAAGGAACTAATTACAATTCTTTTTATAGAAATCTTTGTTGTATTTCAATTTTGTGGTTAGTATTAATCAATTATTAAGATTTATTTTATTAGATTATTAAATAATATCAATTATGTATTGTGTGCTATGTTATGTAGCGATATAGCGCGGCCAATTAATCGTAGCGACGTGTTGATAGTGCATGATGGGCTAGACTATCCATGAATACCTATTTATGAGGTCCTACTCTCATACGATATGAGCCTCGACTTCCCCGTCAGTGGAAATTAGGTTTTCATTTGACATGTGCTCGGACCGAAGCGATCATCTCGCCTCTCTTTCTCTCCGATTTTGGC
Organism: Tetrastigma voinierianum; assembly: GCA_016808115.1. Taxonomy (NCBI): domain Eukaryota; kingdom Viridiplantae; phylum Streptophyta; class Magnoliopsida; order Vitales; family Vitaceae; genus Tetrastigma; species Tetrastigma voinierianum. Next base: position 105,856 of record JAEQBH010004956.1, read on the forward strand.
AGTGGTCGCTTCAGAAAGCTATGGATCCTACTTTGGTGCCAGTACATGGTTTGATCCCGATTTTGGATATGTGTGTATGAACATGTGCTATATTGCGAATGCACATAAAGGTTTTTATCGATTGGTATCGGGTACGAAATCGGATAACGGTGTAGACGTTCGTGCAGCGCAGACCACAATAATTTGTGTTGATTAGAGATTTAAAATTTTATGTGAAATTTTCACTTTTAGGGTTTGTTAATCTACATATGAGTCTCTATTTTGGATATGTTCTGGAATCAAAAGGTTTGGGATTATATTGTTCAGATTTATGACCATATTTTCGTCAAATTGCTAAAAAAATAAAAATAAAAATAAAAATAAAATAAAAAAACAAAGAAAGCAAAAGGAGGTGTAGAAACCTTCTTTGTGGACATGGCGAGCCCTCATTGTTTTCCTTCAATATACATTACGGGTGATATTTCGTAAATTTAAACCTTAAATCCTTATCGTCGAAAATGGTGGAGAAATGAGAGTTGGCTTAAGGGTTTTGAAGCGAATTCGGCTTGTGACCGGTCTGAGGAGCAGGGTAAAGGAGATAGAAATCCGGGATTTAGTTCTTTACTCTCGGTTTAAAATTTAAATATTTTTTTGGTTAAATTGATGTATTTTTGTGATTATGCAATTGTATATTGATCTGTACCAGCAACTATGATATTATTTTGCATAATTATGATCTTGCCTATCGTAAGCATAATTATGCAAAACATTGTAGAAATTCAATAATTTAAATTCTTTAGAATTTTAATTGAATTCATATGAATGTTTGCACTAAAAATAATTATACCCTATCGGTATGTTGTTATTAGTGTAATTTGTTATTAATCACGAGTGTACTATTTGTTCTAAACTTATGTCAAATTATGTTTAGTACCCTATCGGTGATAAGTTTGGTGACATGAGATCATGTACATTATATATATTTCCTTTATTGTGATTTGTGACCCTTAAGCGAGGATCATGATAAAATAAAAATACGTTTGTAGATAATATTTGGGTATAATCAAATCATTTTATTTGTGATCGCATGGTAATATTATGTTACATGCATATTAAATGTTTCCCTCTCTACTCTGGTGCAAGCCTCATTGCCTATGCAATTGACTTCTGTCAAAACTTTGAATGGGACCAATTATGAGGATTGGAAAGAGTCTCTGGATCTATATTTGGCTATCACCAACATAGATTTGTCTTTGAGAGAGCGAGCCCACACTTAAGCGATCAAATCTCTTTGTTCTTGATGGGCTTCTCGGGAAAAATGGGATCACTCGAATAGAGTGTGCCTCATAGTTATGAAATATACCATGGAAGTGGTCGACAATTCCTAGAGGCGATAATCTTTGTGGCACCTTTCACAATCTGTTGACGGCTGATGTATGCTCAAGTTTGTACTCATCCGATGTTAGCACTGGCATTTAATGCTTTAAGGGAGATGCCAGGAGCAATCGAGGTTTAAATCATTGAAAGCCGTGAAAAAGGTCATGAGGTACTTGCAGGTACCAAGGACTATATGTTGACTTTATAAAAGATCGATCCAACTTGAGGTCAGCTATTTTGATTCGATTTTGCGGGTTGCCCGGATAATGAAAATGCATACGGTTTATTTTATGATAGCGGGAGGAAATTTGTTTCTTGGAAAATTAAACAAACACTTACAACTACCTCAACTATGGGAAGCAGAGTATGTCGCTTGGTATGGGGCTACTTGTCAAACCATGTGGCTAAAGAAATTGATTTTGGCTTTCATATTGTTGAGCATATCGAGCCACTTGTTATATATTGTAGCAATAAACTGCTGTACATTTATCTCAAAACAACAGGAGTGCTACTCGCTCAAAGCACTTTGATATAAAATACCTGTTTGTTAGAGAGAAAGTTCGAGAATTTCAGACTCGGATTGAATATCTTGCTGGGCATATGTTAGCGAGATCAGTAATAAGGAAGCTTACCTATAGGGTTTATCAACGTCGTATAACTCATATGGGTTTGGTTAAGTCTTTGATATTTTGGGTTAGTGGAAGTGCGAATTTATGCATTTATTTGCTTTGTAATTGTTTTGAAGTGTATTGAATGACATGTCAATAATATCATCATACCTCTGACAGCATCGAGATGCTTGGACCATTTGTTTGAGAAATGCATATTTTGTTTTATTCACTCATGCAGTTCTCTATTCATAATCTCTTTACATGAAATATGAGCTTGTTGATGTGTATGACATTTTTTCCCTATCGGATAAGATGTTCTGCATGTTGAAGGTTATATATATATATATATATATATATATATATATATATATATATATATATATATATATATATATATATATATATATATATATATTTTATTATTGGTTGTTATGTGCTTTGGTCATAATTGATATTTTATCATAGTTATAATAATCCTTATTCCTAATAATTGGTATGCTATCCAGAGTGGGAGAGATATTTGTATTTCTTTTTAATTTTGTGGATTAGTATTGGTATTAAGATTTGTTATTGGATTATTAAATAATATCGAGTATGTATTATTATATTATGTAGCGATATAGCACTTGACCAATTAATAAATGCTTGGCGATATTGATAGTATGATAATTTGGTATGCAGTAGTACACTGTTGCAGAGGTCCTCTTTCTCATCGATATAGTCTCTCGACTTCCCGTCTAATTGGAGATTAGGTTTCATTTGACATATCAGATAGAGAGCAGTCATCTCCTCTCTCTTTTTCTCTCTCCCGATTTTCTTATTGATCACTTTGCGGAGAAACTATGGATCTTGCAGTGCCAGGTACATGGTTTGAGTCCCAATTTTAGATATGTGTGTATGAACATGCTATATTGCGTATCTACATAAAGGTTTTTTCTATCAAATACTTTTTACAAAAGTAATATAAAGGCCACACATCGGCCACCTTCATAATCACGGCCTCGTCGGAGCGTCATCTCCTGTTACCTCTTGTACGAGAAGGGGATTCCGCAGCGAGTGAGCAATGGCAGTAGAGAAATTTCCCTACAAGGGCTACTCCTGCGCCTAAATACATGCAATGGCATGCATAAAACATCAAATCATATTCCATATAAATAATGCGATCACATATGGAATGTTAAAGTGTCATGCATGAGATGAGACTCCTCGTACCCATAACGATCGGAACAAACTCCCTCACACCTGCAATGCCAAGTGTGAAAAACTAGTCATTGGTGTTTCTCTCAATGACTTAAACCATTGGACAACCCTCAAATTTTAATTTATCAAATCCCTTGTGTTTTCGTGGGTGGCGAATTTTTAGAGTCTCATGACCCATGGCAAACCTTCTAACACTAGAACTTACATCGCGGACCGCATATGTCTAACCAAGAATAAAGGTGGGTCTTTAGCTAGGGGGTGGTGTGAACACCTAAATCCAGAGTCCGTTGACAACTTCTGTCGACTGCGAAACTGTGGATATAAATTGTCCCGATATCACCTTTCGTTTGTCTATTATATATTGAGACCTATTCTATACATATTTAATTCTGAATATACAAAAAAATATATATGACCGAACTATTTAATCAATAGTCCATTTCTGATCCTTTTATACAACAAAGGTATACATAAAATATATCCAGCTCTCATCATATCACGGGTCGTGACACACTTGCTGAACTTAATACACGAAGGGGGTCCACGACGGAGGTGAGCAAAGCCCGATAGTGATAATCTCTGAGGGTTACTCCTAACTAAAATGCACAGCTACAGCCCAGTATACGTAAACATCAATCACATTTCATACAATTTATGCAACATTATATAAATGTTCCGTATCATACATGAATCGGCCCTCATGCTCACAACACGAGTCCAATAACTCCCTCACACGGAATGCCAAAGTGAAAAACCGATCATCGGTGTTTAACCCGATAACTTCGACCCGTTAGACAACCCTCGATATTTAATTTATCAAATCATGATTTTCTTTTCTTTTGTAGACGCAATTTTTCGGGTTTCACCATCGGACGCCCTGCGCCGTTCCAACATTTTTCGTGAACTTACATCGCTAGGGAATCATGTCTAGCGAGTAGATAACATTTGGGTCTTTCACCTGGGAGAGGATCTACTAACTTGCTCCGCCCAAAACATGTAATTTATCATTTTGGTCAATTTTACACATCAAGTGAGTCTCAACCTTGGACTTTGTCCCATTTCAGGAAACTCGACCATTACCAACACGGTGAATAAACAAGACCATGCACCCACACCAAACTTCGATGCGATGTGACGTGCATGTAGAGATGCATGATGCGATGCATTTTCCTTCGATATTCTGGCGTATATATGAGTCTTGCACTTGAAACATTAATACACCATGGATAATTATAATTTTTACATATAATTAACATCCATGCAATCTATTAATCATCAATAAGCAAATAATGCATGATATTTTTCACACCTGACATATTGTTATTTATTTTTCAACAATAACACAAAAAATGGCCCAAATCTCGGAACCATATAAAACAGAGCACCTCTTGGTCCCTTCCCGGTTCATCACCGAATTATTATGATACCAAAATACACCACAAAACCTGAAAATATCAGTCTCGAGATCAAAACCAAACCCGAACTGATGCGCGCAGCAGTCTTGAAATTTCGACTGGGTATGCGAAACCTGATCGAAATTCAGCTAGGATTATTCCAAATAGTCGAAATTCAAAACAATTTTGAAATTTCAGCCTGGACTGTCTGAACAGATCTCGAAAGTCGATTAGAATTGTCAAAAATAGTCCAGAAATTGACCAGGCTTTATCTATAAATAGATCGAAATTCCTAAAAATTCCTACACTCAGTCCAAAAAATTGAGGACTAAAGTTTACGGCCTTTCAAGGCCTCTAAGCCAATCCCAAGCCATTAAATGACTTTTAGGCTAAAAATAACACAAGTAGGAAAATTCCCTACCTCGTGGAGTTTGACGAAACTCTAAGATTTTGGTACCCATACGTAGCCCTTGATGCGTGGATCAACTGCAACCGACCTCGTGAAAGCCTCACGGTCCTATTTACGCCGTCTAAAAAGAAGCGAAAGAGAAAAAAAATAAAAAATAAAAACTCTCTCACCTCAGGCACCTTCTCCCGTCTTCTCCTTCCCATTTGACTTTTATCCATTTTTATTATTATTATTATTATTTTGGATACATGATTTATATTTCTTCATTAGTCAGTTTCTTTAAAAACAATTTATTTCTTTCAATTCCTTTATTTTAAATGACCCAACCTAAGTCATTTTCTGACTTCCAGGAATTTTAGTAATCTCATCCTAGAGTCCTTGATGGCTTATCACCAGGAAAATCGTAAAATATTCACTTGTCTTAGGAATTGGTAGGAAAGAAGAGAAAAGAAGAAAAGAAAAAAGAAAAAAAAAAAAGAAGAAAGAAGAAAAAAGAACTTTGGGTCACTAGATTCTAGCAGAGATGAATTTAGGCGCGGTGGTTTAGGTCATCGAGATCTAGAAAATTTTCTAGGCTTCCTTGAACCCTTTTGGTAATTTATTATTTTTATTATCATTTTGTCATTTTTGAAAATTTCTAATTATCCCGGGTTTTACAGGGGAGGGGGGATATGCCCCATCTTGCTTCACCCAAACACATGTGATTTAGTATTATTATTGTTTTACACAACCGTGAGTCTCGATTTTGGACGTTATCCCATTTCCGAGCTCACCACACATTCTGGGAATGGTAGAATAACCAACATCATGCACACACACTCGACTCAACGCGATATGATTGTGCATATGAAATGCAATCATGCCATTTCATGTTATGTCATGCTACATGTAATATTTATAAATTCCGGATAATTATATTTCCTACATATAATTTTCATTCATCATTATTTTCATGTTAATACATCACGCAAGCACATATTAACATGATTTTTACACACAAAAACATGTTATTTATTTTTCCAACAATAACACACAAAATGGCCTAAATCTCGGACCCATATAAAACAGGGCACCTCTTGGTCCCTTCACAGTTCATCATAAATTCTTTGTGATGCAAAACACCACAAAACCCAAAGACATTAGTCCAGTTAAACCAAGCGAACCTAGTCGGACTGTCGGAACCATTCCAAAAATTTCCCATGGCCGGTCCTAAAATCTTGTCAGGCGTCGGAAAAGCAGTCAGAAATTCACTTGATTTGTTTGAGAAAAGCGATCCAAATTCATAAATTCCTATAGTCCCAAAAATTTGGGACTGAAATTTACGGCCTCTCACAGCTTCAAAGAAAACCCCAAGCCATTAAATGACCTTTAGGCTAGAAATAACCCAAGTAGGGAAATTCCCAACCTCGTGGAGTTTGACGAAACTCCAAGATTTTGGTACCCACGTGTAGCTCTCGATGCGTGAACCGACTTTGCCTTTTGCTCCAATGAAAACCTACAGTTCGATTGCCGTAAATCTTAGAGAGAAGTTAGAGCTTCTCTCTCAAGAATTTTTTTTTTCATGCACACCTCAGTCTACCTCTCATTTCTTCCTTTTGACTTTCCTTTTTTTTTATCCTTTTTTGTGCCACACTTAGCTCACATTGCGCCACGTGTCCATCTCTCATTCGGGTTCGTTTCTACCAAAAACAATTTATTTCTTTTCAGTTCAATTTATTATAAATGAACTTAGCTCAAGTTATTTCCTGACTTCCTTTCGTAAAAATCTCGTCCTTTGAGTGCGTGACTTATCACGAGGAAACTACGTAAATTCCGATTGTCTCGGAGTCGGCGAAATTTTTTAGGTAAGCTAGATTTGTGAGGCAATTGCGATTGATTAGTTTTATCATCCCGAATCTAGAATTTTCTAGACTTCCCTGAACCATTATGGCAATTTATTATTATTATTATCATTTTGCCATTTTTAAAAATTTATAATTTTCCCGGGTTTTATATTCTTCCCCCCTTAATAGAATTTCATCCCCGAAATTAATACATACTAGCACACACAAGCACATGCGTATGCAATAGTCATTCTAGTTCCAATATTAGACTTATAATATTAGATAACGCACCTTCATCCTCAAATAGGAAAGGATATGTGACTCGCATCGTGTCCTCACGTTCCCAAGTTGCCTTCTCCACTCCTCAGTGTTGCCAAAACACTTTCACTAGCCTCACGGTCTTGCGTTGCAAAACCTGATCCTGGCTATCAAAGATACGCGTTGGTCCCTCCTCGAAGGTCCCATCTTTATCAACAATAATCCCTCCCTAATCCACTACATGAAATTTGGTTGGAGTATGTAACCTAAGCATGGAGGCGTGGAACCGTCTTGGACACTGATAAACTTCGATTGGTAAGCGCCATCAATATGTAGTGTACCCACCCTCTAAGGTACTTCAAAGGGCCCCGATATACCTTGGTCACTAGCTTCCCTCGCTTGCTCGAATCGATGTCCCTCCTCTTAGCATCACATTCGAAAGGCGTAATCGCAGCCTCGAACTCTAGAGGTCGAAGTCGTCTGTCGGCATAGCTCTTCTGCCGACTTTGAGCCATAAGAAGACACTTTTGTATCAAACCCACCTTCTCCGAGGTGTCTCTAATCAAATCCGGACCCGTGATGGAACTCTCTCCCACCTTTGTCCAACAAATTGGGGACAACGCAGCCTCCCCATATAAACATCATAGGTACCATCACAGCTATGCTCGTTTGATAGCGTTGTTGTGGCGGAATTCAGCTGAGGTAATGCTCATCCCAATTGCCCTTAAGATCCAGGGCACTCATGCTCGCGACATGTCCTTTAAGCTCATGGTCATCTCCCGACCATTTGAGTACGTGGATAAAAAAAAATGGTGCTCATCGTCCCTTGTGTCCCAATAGCCTTTGGAAACTCTTGCAAAATGTGCCATAAACACAGGATCCACAATACGTCACGATAGAGACTGGCACTCCATGTAACGGACAATCTCACGAATATACAGCGCGATTCCTCGGTGTGACAGGTCATCGCACCGCTAGAAAGTGTGCCGACTTAGTGAGCCGGTCCACTATAACCCATACGGCATCATGCCTCCGTTGTGTCCGTGGAAAGTGGGTCACAAAATCCATCGTGAGATGCTCCCACTTCCACTCTGCTACCTCTAAAGGCTGACACGTGAGACATCGTCGAACAACATCCCCAATGTGTTGCTTCAATTGCGCTCCAATAATCACAGGCAAGCGAAGATCGCGGTGCATCTTAGGTACTTACTGGATGAATTAATTGAGGTAATGGAACTCGGATTTCACCATGTCGGTCAAGCGGGAACCACGACCGTCCCTATACCTAAGACTACCATCTATGTGAATGGCGGTAACCGTTACACATACTGTTGGCCTGCCGGTCATTGATGGACAATATCTCGGGTGTCACGCACAGGACTCGATCGCCGCTTCGATAGGGATGACATGAGCATCAAGCTCCCTGGTGACACAAAGCGATCCCAGCGTACAGCAGCTAAAGCGTCGGTCTCAAATCACCTCCCCTGGAAGCTACACTAGCCGGTACTCCCGTGACTTTCGGTAAGCCCAGTCAACCCTTCTGTTTGCCCTTCTTAGGATGGTAATGTAAAGTGAAGTCATATTCCTTTAGATACTCCATCCATCCGCGTTGCCTCATGTTGAGGTCTCGTGTGAATATACGCGGACTCTTGTGGTGAAAATATCAAGCGCTCACCATACAAGTAGTGGTGCCAAATCTTTAAGGTATCATGTGTAGGGTAATTCTGCTCACGATTCTTTAGCTGTCTGGAACCATAAGCTACAACCCTTCCGGACTGCATCAGAATGTATCCTAAGCCATCCTTCGAGGCATCACAATACACTGTGTACCTCTGTCCCCTTTTCGGGACTATCAGAATATGAGCTGAAGTAAGCCTCTTTTTCAATTCCTAAAATACCTTCTCACACAGGTCATTCAACTCGAATTTTGACCTCTTTCCTAGTAAACAAAACCGGAGCGCTCCAAGGTGAAGTGCTTTGTCTAATAAAACCCTTGTCCAATAATTCCTGCAATTGGACCTTGAGTTCTTGCAACAGCGCCTTGCATCCTATGAGGAGTCATAGAAGTGGGCGACGTGCAGTGTAACTTCAATGATAAGTCCACGTCCACATTGTGGGGTAATCATTAGCTCATCGGAAAGACATCCTCCTTACTTTCGCAAACCCACCCGAGGTAGACTCAAATCCGTCTCCCCTCATCACGTAGGGTAAGGCTTTTAGCCAACTTGTAGCTATCGACTCCATGCAAAGGTCGTGCATGATCGGGTAAAGCATCATGCTTCTCCCTCTGAAACAACAAAATAACGTCTGATTTGTAGGCGGTAACCCACCTACGATCACAATCAATGACGACTCTATGGGTCGTTAACCAGTCCATCCTAAAGATGACATCAAATTCCGATATGTCCATGACCCTCATGTCCACAGTGAGTAGAATCCTTGAGATCTGTGACTCACAATCCCGACATATCTGATCGACACTCACCCTAGTTCCTAGGGGAGAATTCACATATAACGACTTTTCCAAGGTTTCAACCTCTAAGCCCAAACTTTTCTCACATTATGCAGCAATAAACATGAATACGATGCACTCGAATTTAAACAACACTCTTATCCAAGTGTGAGGCAACGTACCACAGCCTTATCATACGGATCTGTGAAGCTCGATGCAACGGTACTACAGTAGACATATAGGTCCTTGAAACACCCAGGCACGGAAGTCTTGGCCTTGACCCCGACCCATGCCCTGGCCTAGGTGGTCTATCTGTGAAATAGTAGGTGCTTGTGCGGCCTGCAGGGCGTCGATTCACGGCCCATCTTTGGGTTGGGAGGAGTGGCCCCGTCACGCTTGTCCCCTTGCCGGCTTGACTAGAGGTGTGGTGTCCCTTAACTCAGGGATCATCCGCGGGCATGTCAGGTTGGTGGCAATGAAACATGCCATCGGTCTGGCGGCAAAACCTGATATGGCTTTGGCTCACGATGGCCGCGGCCCGTCCTGAATCGTACAAAGCGAAGTCTTACTTCTTCTGAAACTAGAAAAGATTCTCCTTCCTCTTATACCCCAGCACTTATAGCCTTTAGGCTAGTGAAACAATGACCTACCACCATCGGGTCTCCTCCTCCCTTGAGGGCCAGAGGATCATATGCCTCGAACCTCTAGAGGTTACTTGACCCCCCTTGCTTCCCAATTGCACCAGCTTGTGCCATGGTGGTAGCAACCACAAGCTCTTTACATAAGGGTTGCGATCGCGGCAACAACATTTCATGGAGTCTTGTTTAGTCAAAGCCGATGGTCGTGGGTTGTGCTAGCCACGCACTTAGATGTCCTTGTCCTATGCTAGCCATCTACACATGTCAGATAGAAATAGAGTTCTCAAATTTCTATCTCAATCTAACTAGTAATGCACATGCCAACCACTAATAGACTTTAACATCATGAACTACACCATTCATCCCTTTTTTTTCCTTAGTGGTGCATAATGCCAACCACTAATACAATCCAGTTCGAACTATCATGTTCATTTTGTTTTCTGAACCCCTAAGGTTATGTTTTCTAACCCTAGTGTTCCATATACAATCTACCATGTATTATTTCATGCAAATCACCACACATATCCCACAACATGTTAAGCACATAACACACAACACACAACACACAACAATGCATGATCTAGACCCATGCCCATTAGCCCTCGGTACTTGTGTACTTAGACTCTTGATACCTAGCTGAGACGAGCTAGCATCAAGACCATACTTATGGATACCCACATTCGAGCTCCCTAAGTAATCGTTTGCAAAGCTTTATACCAATGTGTGTGTTTTACACAGCGAAGTAGTCTCGATTTTGGGCGTTGTCCCATTTCGAGCTCACCACACATTCACAGAATGGTGAATAACTTGACACCATGCACACACGCAGGCTTCGGCGCGATGTGGTCGTGCATATGAAATGCAATCATGTCATTTCATGCTATGTCATGCTACATGCAACATTTATAAATTCCGGATAATTATATTTCTTACATATAATTTACATTCATCACCATTTCCATGTTAATACATCACGCAAGCACATATTAACATGATTTTTACACACAACAACATATTATTTATTTTTTAAACAATAGCACACAAAATGGCCCAAATCTCGGACCCATGTAAAATAAGGCACCTCTTGGTCCCTTCACGGTTCGTCATCGAATTACTGTGATACCAAAACACACCATAAAACCGAAGACATCAATCATGGGATCAAAACCAAACCTGAACCCAGTCAGGGACTGACCGAACTATTCCAAAAAATTTCTAATATTCAATCCCAAAATTTTGTCAGGACTGTCCAAAAACAGTCTCGAAATTTTAGTCCGGATTGTCCAAAAACAGTCCCAAAAATTTCTAAATATTTCTACACTCAGTCCCAAAAATTTGGGATTGAAATTTACGGCCTCTCACGGCCTCAAAGAAAACCCCAAGCCATTAAATGTCCTTTAGGCTATAAATAACTAAAGTAGGAAAATTCCCTACCTCGTGTAGTTTGATGAAATTCCAAGATTTTGGTACCCACGCGTAGCTCTCAATGCGTGGATCGACTTTTCCTTTTACTCCGATGAAAACCTATGATCCGATTGCCATAAATCTTAGAGAGAAGCTAGAGCTTCTCTCTCTAGAAACTTTTTTTTTTTACGCACACCTCCCGTCTCCCCCTCTCATTTTCTTCCTTTTTGACTTCTTTTTTTTTTTTTTTTCTTTTTATCCTTTTTTTTTATACATGACTCACATTGCGCCATGTGCCCATCTCACATTCGAGTCAGTTTCTACCCCAAAACAATTTATTTCTTTTCAGATTAATTTATTTTAAATGAACTTAACTCAAGTCATTTCACAGATCAGAGATTTCGTAAAACTGGCATCCTAGAGCCTTGTGAGCTTATCACCCAGCTTCGTAAAAAATTCCAATTGTTTGAGTCGGCGAGGTACATGGGTCGCTTAGATTTTACGAGACGAACTTAACGACACAGTCCGTTTTGTCATCCGAGACCTAGAGAATTTTCTAGGCTTCCTTGAACCATTATGACAATTTATTATTATTATTATTATCATTTTGCCATTTTTGAAAATTTCTAATTTTCCCGAGTTTTACATATTTTAATTTTCATGTATGCAACCATGCCACTTTGTTGGATGTCGTCCCACAATACCGAGTCCGCCATCAAAAACCAAACACAATGTTGATCCATACCATGCACTCACACGCATTTCATGCGATTTCCCCATGCATATGCAATGTGATGTGCCATTGCATGCCTATACCATGTCACATATGATGAATGCTATATGGACAATTCTACTCATGCATATCACCCATGCATCATGGACAATTATATCAATCAACGTAAAATTTCCAAACGATCACACATTTCATGTCAATATATTTGAACACACATATATCAACATCAACAAGACGTCACCAATCAAGCAATGACATATTTTATCCTCTAAGCCAAATTGTTACATAACATGTCCGCAGATAGCCTCCAAACAAGCCATGCAATGGCCTTATCCATACACAAACTCATCACATGTCAATACATTAGGACACACATATTGACCTCAAATCAGTACCACCAAGCATGTCTGTTCATTCAAATGGCCAAACAACGATCATCAAGACCAGTTGTGGCATAGAGGTGCTCACAAAAAATTCCACACAACATGCCATAATAGACCATAAGATAGTTCCGAACTTAGTTCAGAAACTAGTCCCCTAACAGTCCTAAAATTTGGACACAAACCATTAAACAGCCTAAGCTATAGCAATCCCAGGAAATGGACCATAACTTGAGTTGTAGAGGTCTAAATTGGGTGATTCAAAATCCTACATCAATTTTACAGATGTAGCTATAATTTCCATGAAGAACACTAATCCAAATTCCCTATTTTTTCCAATCGAAAAGCAGTTCCACAATTTGGATAGTGTATGTGGTCAAAATAGGGCAGCCTGTGGCAGTCCTAGGAAATGGACCATAACTTGAGGTATAGAGGTTCAATTGGGGTGATTCAAAAGCCTAACATAAAGTTCACAATTGCAGCTACAATGTCCATGGAGGACACTAGTCCAAATTCCCACTTTTTCTAACAGAAAATCAGTCCCATAATCTGGATGTTTCATAGGGTCAAAACAGGGCAGCATGCCCACAACCCAAAATTTTGCCAAACAGCCCCTTAGGGCAAAAACACAGTCAAACAGCCCCTTAAGGCAAAAAAACACAACCAATTAGAACGGAAAAGAAACCAAAGTAGGAAGAATCCCTACCTCTTAGAGCATAGAAGAAACTCTAGGAAGTCTCGTGGACACTTCCTAAACCCAAAACCTTTGATTTCCTGAACTCCTTGCTTAAATCCTTGGTGAAATCCCGTGTTTTTGGTACCCACACGTAGCCCTTGTTGAGTAGATGAACTTTCGTTCTTGGTCTAATGAATTCCAACCAACCGATCTTCGTAGATCGTAGAGGGAAGTTGGAGCTCTCTCCCTCTCTCTCTCTCTAACGTTTTCTCTCTAGCAGGAAAATCAATTCTCCTCCCTCAAATCTGATTTTTTTCTACTTAACTTAAGTCTTAAAGACTTGGCCCATATTGCGCCATGTGTCCATGACTTGTTTGGATCCGTTTATGCTCCGAAATGATTTATTTCATCCCGGTTTAAGTTCAAATTATTTTAAATGAACTTTGCTTAATTTATTTTTTTCACTTTCAAGATTTTTCTCAAAAATCCTATTTTTGGGGTCCACCGGGCAGGGTACGCCTCGAAAATCGTGAAAATTCGACTATCTCGGAATTCAACGAAATTCGTCTGGGTAACTAGATTCCGGGAGACAAATCCAATAGTGAGGTATGTTTCATCATCCAAGATCTATAAAAATTCTAGGTTTGCAACCTGTACTGTAGCTGCAATTTACCGTTTTGCCATTTTTTGTAAAAATTCAAATTTACCCTAGTTTTATAGGGCATAGGTGTGACACCCCAAATCCGAGGGTCCTATTGACAAGCCGTTAACCCACGAAATTCTTGTGGATTTCGGGTGACTCGATACCACACTGTTGTGTCCCGTTTATCGCGATCCATATTTTCACAAAAAATCGGGCAAAGTCTCCTTTGTTTGGGGAGCTCTACCCAACATACTACTTGTATAACAGTATAATCATAACCCATCAAAGGTCTCAACAGAAGTAGTTTTGACCACATAGAGTCCATCTGTCCATATCCCCAATATACATCCCTTTATCGAGACCCATTCATTCACATTTAAATCTAAAATATGAAAATAAAACGCTTAATTACAGTCCGTAAGAGTCCGATCACGACCCTCTTATCATAATTACATACTCGACTATTTACACAATAGTCCCAAAGAATTTAATTAAAATTCTTTTTTATACAAATACTTTTACAAAGAGGAAATATCAAAGCCACACATCGGCCTCCTTCATAATCATGGCCTCGTCGGATGCCGTCTTCTGTCTCTTTATGTACTTGAAGGGAGTCTCATGATGGGAACAGAGCAGTACCAAGTGAAAAATTATCCTACGAGAATACTCCCCACCTAAATGCACATGCAATGACATACATAAAACATCAAATCATATTCCATATAAAATAATGCAATCTTATATGGAATGTTCAAATAATCATACGTAGAGATGGAGACTTCTCATTCCCCTGACACGAGTCCCGACCGACTCCCTCACATATGTAACGCCAAGTGTGAAAATACAGTCATTGGTGTTTCACCCAATGACTTAAACCATTGGACAACCCTCAAATTTTAATTTATCAAATCTCGTGTGTTGTTCAAGGGCCACGTCTTTTTCGGGGTGACACCACAGGATCGTCGTGCGCCTTCCGACATTTTTACGGGATTTTACCGCCGGTGATCATGTCTAACCGCATATAAATTTGGGTCTTTCACCCTAAGGGGAGATCTACCCAAGGATCAAAATATCGGTAAACACGGATATATCAGTGAGTGGTTACTACGAATATCGAATATCGGAAATATCGATGAATATTTTTACAAAAATATCGGTTCGATTAAATTTTTTCATATTTTAATTACATAGATGATGAGAAATGATTCATATCTTAATTAAGGTAGATTAAAATCAAATGGATAAGTAATTATTAAATTAAATATGTTATATTTAATAGATTATTCATATTATTATGTTCAAGAGATATTTATTTGTTTCGTTATTATTATAAATATTATGTAGATAATGAGGAAATTCAAAATATTATATATTATAATTTTAAATTTTAAATGATATAATTTTATTTATTTTCCTTTTCAAATTAATATTTGATTTAAAGTATTATAAGTTATAATGTAAAATAAAAAATAAAATAAAATATTATAATAGATGGAAGGAATTATGAACAAAATAAATAATAAGAGAATATAAAAAAGTTTACCTTATATATAATAAGTGCAATCGGGTGGCTTTAATTAGTTGGAGGGTGCCACTTCCATGCATTCTAGGCGGGTTCGACCCAAAAGCATTTTTTTTTCCAGATTTTTGCAACCAAGAAACAAAAGGAGGACAGGGAAAAATCGAAAATTTTGCTGAAAAATCGGGAAAAATTGGGGAAATTTGGTATAATCGACTATCGGTGGAGATATCTTATCGATCTCCATCGATAACCGAAATTTCGACGATATTTCGTCCGAAATTTAAGAAATTTTGTTCCTTGGATCTACCCCATCTTGCTACGCCCAAACACACATGATTTATATTTATTATTGTTTTATATAATTGTGAGTCTCGATTTTGGACGTGGTCCCATTTTCGAGCTCACCACACATTCACCAAGAATGGTGAATAACAATATCATGCACCCACACCCGAATCGACGCGATGTGATCGTGCATATGAAATGCAATCATGCCATTTAATGCTATGTCATGCTACATGCAACATTTATAAATTTTGGATAATTATTTCTTACATATAATTTTCATTCATCACAATTTTCATGTTAATACATCACGCAAGCACATATTAACATGATTTTTACACACATCAGCATATATATATTTTTTTCCAACAATACACACAAAATGCCCCAAATCTTGGACCCATATAAAACAGGGCACCTCTTGGTCCCTTCACGGTTCGTCACCGAATTAATGTGATACCAAAACACACCACAAAACCCGAAGACATCAGTCTTGGGATTAAAACCAAACCTGAACCCAGTCCGGGACTGTCCGGAACCATTCCCAAAAATTTCCAATATTCAGTCCCAAAATCTTGTCCGGACTGTTCGAAAATAGTCTTGAAAATTCAATCTGGACTATTCGAAAATGGTCCCTAAAATTCCTACACTCAGTCTTAAAAATTTAGGACTAAAATTTACGGCCTCTAAGAAAAACCCCAAGTCATTAAAAATAACCCAAGTAGGACAATTCCCTACCTCGTGGAGTTGTGAAACTCAAGATTTTGGTACCGCAGCGTAGCTCGTCGTGGACCGACTTTTGCCTTTGCTCGGGGCGAAAACCTCACGATCCGATTCACGAAGTAAATCTTGAAGATGAAACTTCTCTCTCCAAAAATCTTTTTGTTTCCTCTCACGCACAACTCTCCGTCTCCCCCTATCATTTTCTTCCTTTTGACTTTCCTTTGTTTTCTTTTTATCATTTTTTTAAATTTTTGGATGCATGGCTCACATTGCGCCATGTGTCAATTTTTCATTCGGGTCCGTTTCTTTCCTAAAACAATTTATTTATCTTCAATTCAATTTATTTTAAATGAACTTAGCTCAAGCCATTTCCTGACTTTTGAGATTTTCGCAATAATCTCGTCCCTAGAGTCATTGATGACTTATCTCCCAGAAAATCATAAAAATATTCCGACTGTCTTAGAAATCGACGAAACTTTTCTGGGTCACTAGATTTTGTGAGACGAATCCAACGGCGTAGTCCGTTTCATCATCCAAAATTTAGAGTATTTTCTAGGCTTCCCTGAAACATTATGGCAATTTATTATTATTATTATTATTATCATTTTGCCATTTTTGAAAATTTCTAATTTTCCTGGGTTTTACATTCTTCACCCCTTAAAAGAATTTCATCCCCGAAATTCACACACACTAGCACACACAAACAAATGCATATGCAATAGTTATTTTAGTTCCAATATTAGACTTCCAATATTAGACAAACATACCTTCATCCTAAAATAGGAAAAGATAGGTGGCCCGCATCGTGTCCTCGCGTTCCTAAGTTACCTCCTCCACTCCTCCGTGTTGCCACAACACCTTCACTAGCCGCACAGTCTTGCATCGCAAAACCTAATCCCGGCTATCCATGATACGCACTGGTCCCTTCTCGAAGGTCCCATCTATATCAACGGCAATCCCTCCCTAATCCACTACATGAGCTGGATCTGGAGTATACTTCCGGAGTATGGAAACGTGGAACACCTCATGAACACCTGATAAACTAGGCAGTAGCACTAACTGATAAGCAACTGTGCCTACCCTCTCGAGTATCTCGAAGGGCCCGATATACCTCGACGCTAGTTTCCCCCGCTTCCATATCCTGACCACTCCTTTCTTAGGCATCAACTTCAAGAAGAAGTTACCACCCACCTCAAAC
Organism: Tetrastigma voinierianum; assembly: GCA_016808115.1. Lineage (NCBI taxonomy): Eukaryota > Viridiplantae > Streptophyta > Magnoliopsida > Vitales > Vitaceae > Tetrastigma > Tetrastigma voinierianum. The sequence continues at coordinate 123,561 of JAEQBH010004956.1, forward strand.
TCTAGAGGTCGACACCGCCTGTCGATGTAGCTTTTCTGTCGGCTTTGAGCCTTAAGAAGACGCTTTCGTATCAAACCCACCTTCTCAGAAGTGTTTCTAATCAAATCCGGACCACTGATGGACCTCTCTCACACCTCTATCCCTGTCTGATACGATAGAGACTGGCACTCCATGTATCCGGACAATCTCACGAATATATAACCGGCATAATTCCTCCAGTGTGAAGGTTATCCGCACCGTTAGAAAGTGTGTCGACTTAGTGAGACGGTCCACTATAACCCATACGACATCATGCCTCCGCTGTGTCCATGGCAAGTGGGTCACAAAATCCATCGTGACATGCTCTCACTTCCACTCAACTACCTCTAATGGCTGGAGTAGCCCTGCTGGCTTCTGATGCTATGCCTTTACTTGTTAACATGTGAGACACCGTCGAACAAAATCTTCAATGTGTCGCTTCATCCCGCTCCAATAATACTGGCGATTTAGATCTCAGTACATCTTCGTGCCACTTGGATGCACAACAAAACAAGAGCAGTGGAACTCCCTGAGGATCTCCTCTCTCAAATCAATCAGCTGGGGCACCACAACCCATCCCTTATACCGAAGACTACCATCTATGTGGATGGCCTAGCCTTCATCACCTGTACCTGACAGTACTTGGTCCCTGATGGACGATATTTCTACATCCACAATCACTAGGACTCCAATCACCACATAGTGAGGATGGCGTGGATTACCAAACTCCCTAACGCTCCTTGGGCACGATCAACGTATTATAGCTAAGCTGTCCCCATAATCTTGGCGTGCGCTGTTCGGGGAGCTACACTGGCGATTACTCCCTCATGACTTCCGATTGAACGCATCAACCACTACATTTGCCTTACGAGGATGGTAATGCAAAGTGAAGTCATAATCCTCTAGATACTCCATCCATCTGTGTTTCCTTGTGTTGAGGTCTCGTTGTATGAAAATATACTTAAGACTTTTGTGGTCTGAAAAACACTTTGAATTGCTCACCATACAAATAGTGGCACCAAATCTTTAAGGCAAAGACAATGGCCGTAACTCTCTAGATCTTGTAGGGTAGTGCTCATGTGATTCTTTATTTTAATGCGGGACAAGCTACAACCTCTGAGGTACACATCCAAGACACATCCCGGTCAGGTCATAGAGGCATCCTGATGCACCGTGTACCTCTTTGTCCTTGTTCAGGGACTATCGAAAATAGGAGCTGAAGTAAAGCCTCCTTTTCAACTCTTGGAATGCCCTTCTCATAGGTCATCCCACTTTCAAACTTGACCCCTTCGAGCGATCTAGTCATAAGGTCTTTAAGCTAGGAGAAATCTTCAATGAACGCCACATAGTACCCCTTGGTCTATGAAAGCTGCGTATCTCAAAGACTAACTTAGGCCTCTCACAACTCATAACAGCCTCAACCTTCTCAAGGTCAACCGACACACCTGAAGCTGACACTATGTGCCTTAAGAATCTCACCTCAATAAGCCAAAACTCGCACTTACTAAACTTGGCATACAACCGATGTTCTCTGAGGACCTGGAGAACAATCCTCGAGTGATCCTCATGCTCCTCTCGGCACGAGGTAGATCAAGATGTAAATCGAAAAACCACAACAAGGCAGTCCAAATAGGGATGGAATACCCTATGCATGGGAATCATGAATGCTTATTTGGAGCATTCGTCAACTTGAGCATCAGCGAACTCGAAATACCATGCTGCATCTAGCGTTGTCTTAGGGATGCTCCAGTCTCCTAACCTCAGCGTGATAGCAGGTGCGAAGGTATATCTTGGAGTAGACTCGCGCCTCTTTTAGTTGATAAAACAAATCATCAATCCTCGGTAATGGATATCGATTCTTGTAGTAACCACGTTATTTGTCTATACTGTTGCAGTCGAAGAGGCTTGTCCTTCTTCTTAGCAAACAGAACCGTAGCGCCCCATGGTGAAGTGCTTGGTTTAATAAAACCATTGTCCAACAATTCCTGTAGTTGGACCTTGAGTTCCTACAACTCAACCGGTGCCATCCTATGAGGAGTCATAGAAATGGGTAACGTACTAGGGTGTAACTCAATGAAAAAGTCCACATCACTATGCGGAGATAATCTAGGTAGCTCGTCTGGAAAAACATCCTCATACTCACAAACCACCCGAGGTAGACTCAAATCCTATCTTGCCTCATCCTCTATGGTAAGGCTTGCTAGCCAACCCATCAGTATCCGCTCCATACAGGTTGTGCTGTCTGAGGCCCGAACATCATCTTCTCCCCACAGTCACACGGATGCGAGTCAGGTGTGTGGCGATCCTCCTACTATCACAATCAATGTCAACTCGGTGTGCCGTCAACCAATCCATGCCAAGAATGACATCAAAATCCGATATGTCCATCATCGAAAGGTCCACCGTGAGTAGAATCCTTGAGATCTCTAACTCACAATCCCGACATATCTGATCAACACTCACCCTAATTCCTAGGGGAGAATTCACATACAACTACTTTTCCAAGGTTTCAACCTCTAAGCCCAAAATTCTCACACATTATGCAACTATAAGCATGAATATGATGCATCCAAATTTAAACAACATTCTAGTCAAGAAGTGCGAGGGGCGAGAAAGCGTGCCACACGCATCGGACTGATCTATGACTCCGGTGCATGGTACCTGACATAGACATGCCCCTAGGTCCCTAAAGTATCGGCCTGGAAGTCTTGGCCTCGACCTTGACCCACACTCTGGCCCATGTGGCCCATCTTGCCTGTGTGGAGTTAGCGTGCGGCTGCAGGGAGGCCCGACATCGGTTCCCACGGCCCTTGATAGGGTGGGAGGGAACAAAGCTGGAATCGTCATGTCAGCTGATGATTGGAACTTTGATGTCCCGCCAATTTGGATCACGCCTCTGTGGACAATCTGGAGTCTCATGTGCCTAGAGCACGTCATACGCCGTCGTACAGAAACCTGGCTTTGACCTTGGCCTTGATAGCCCACGACCTTGTCCACTGAAATCCGTGCTAAGCCAGTCTTCTCTTGCTTCCCTAGAACCCAGAAGGCGGATTCTCCTTTCTTTTAGCACTAGCGTTTGTAGCCTTTTTGACTAGTTAGAAACAATGACCCACCACCATCGGGTCTTCTCCTCCCTTGAGGGCTAGAGGATCATATAACTCAAACGCCTAGAGGTTACTTGACCCCCTTGGTTCCTAATTGCACTAGCATCGTGGTAGCATGACCACACATGCACGCATAACGGTGCGATCGCAACCCTTAACAACATCTGAGTCACGTTGGTCAAAGCGGGTGGTCGAGGTTATTACTCCGCCCACCACCGGTGTTCTTTTCCTCTGCTAGCCATCTACACGTGTCAGATAGCAATACAGTTCTCAAATTTCTATCTCAATCTAGCTAGTAGTGCACATGCCAACCACTAATAGACTTTAACATCATGAACTACATCGTTTATCCATTTTTTCCTTAGTGGTGCATAATGCCAAACACTAATACACATCAGTTCCCAAACTATCATATTCATTTTGTTTTCCGAACCCCTAAGGTTATGTTTTATAACCATAGTGTTCCATCTACAATCCACCATGTATATTTTTCACACAAATCACCACACATATCACACAACATGTTAAGCACAAAACACGCAACACACAACAATGCAAGATCTAGACCCAAGGTATTCGTATACCTAAATTTTGTTACAAAGTTGTTCTTATTTCAGGAATTACTTATGGATACCCACATTTGAGCTCCCTAGGTAACCGTTTACCTAAGCTCTGATACCAAGCTGTGACACCTAAATCCGGGGGTCCCGTCGACAACTCGTCAACCCGCGGACTTCTTGTGGATTTCATGTGACCCGATACCACACTGTTGTATCCCATTTATCGGGATCCATATTTTCACAAAAAATCGGACATATTCACACCATTGGATTCGTCAAAAGTTCCGTCGAATTATGAGACAATCGAAATATTTTTGCGATTTTCTGGGTGATAAGTCGCCAGTAACTCCACGGACGAGATTTTTACGAAAATCTTAGAAGTCAGGAAATGACTTGAGCTAAGTTCATTTAAAATAAATTGAACTGAAAATAAATAAATTGTTTCGGGATAGAAATAGACCCGAATGAGAAATTGACACATGGCGCAATTAAAAAAAAGGATAAAAAAAAAAAGGAAAGTCAAAAGGAAGAAAATGAGAGGGGGAGACGGAGAGGTGTGTGTGAGAAGAAAAAAAAATTTCTAGAAAGAGAAGCTCTAGCTTCTCTCTAAGATTTACGGCAATCAGATCGTAGGTTTTCATCAGAGAAAAAGGCAAAGTCGGTCCACGCATCGAGAGGTACCAAAATCTTAGAGTTTCGTCAAACTCCACAAGGTAAGAAAATTTTCTACTTTGGTTATTTCTAGCTTAAAGGTCATTTAATGGCTTGGAGTTTTTCTTAGAGGTTATGAGATGCCGTAAATTTTAGTCCCAAATTTTTGGGACTGAGTGTAGGAATTTTAAGGAATTTTTGGGATTATTTTTGGACAGTTCGGGCTGAATTTTTGGGACTGTTTTCGGATAGTTCGAACAAGATTTTGAAATTGAATATTGGAAATTTTGGGAATGGTTCCGGGCAATCCCAAGCGGGTTCGAGTTTAGTTTTAATCCAAGGCCCGGTGTTTCGGGTTTGTGGTGTATTTTGGTATCCATGATGGTCGGTGATGAGCAGAGTGAAGGATGATATTTGGGTCATTTTTTGTGTATTGTTGGAAAAAATAATAATAATATGCTGTTATGTGTAAAAATCATGTTAAGATGTTCTTTCGTGATGTATTAACATGGAAATTGTGATGAATGGAAATTATATGTAGGAAATATAATTATCCAGAATTTATAAATGTTGCATGTAGCATGACATAGCATGAAATGACATGATTGAATTTCATATGCACGATCACATTGCGTCGAGTTAGGTGTACGATTTTGCAATGCTGTATTACTTAGTTCTTGAGGTGAGATGTGTGGTGAGCTCAGATGGGACCCGTCAAAATGTCGAGACTCACGATTATATAAAACAATAATAAATATAAATCACGTGTGTTTGGGCATAGCAAGATGGGGTAGATCCCTCCCCAGGGTGAAAGACCCAAATTTATATCCGATTAGACATGATCATTTGTGGTAAAAACCCATAAAATGTCAAAAGGCTGCGATCTGTGGTATGACCGAAAAGGCGTGGCCATGAACCGCGCATGAGATTTAATAAATTAAAATTGGAGGGTTGTTCAATGGTTTAATTCATTGGGTGAAACACCAATGACTGGTTTTTTACACTTGGCGTTGCAGGTGTGAGGGAGTCGGTCGGGGTTCGGGTTGTAAGCATGAGTCTCATCTCATGCATGACACAGAACATTCCATATAGGATTGCATTATTTGTGACGCCCCAAACCCCGGGGGTCCGTGTAGCGACCCCTAAGCCCGATCGACGAAGAGCGAGTCGAACCGAAACCCGGGGGCGCGGTTTATTTGCAGTTGCTCGTTTTATTAAATTTTTATTTTCAAAAGTGTCGCGACCCGAATCCCGGCCCGACCCGAATGGCGGATCCGAACCGGAGCCCGGTTTACTCCGACGTTTTCATTTATCTTATCAAAACATTTTTATTAATTCATTTAGTTGCGGAAGCGGTTTGATTTGAGATGACCATAATCATTCTGAAATATAAAAAGCAATTCGATGAGCCCATAAACATTAACAAATACATTTACAAAAGCATTCTATACTCTTTCAAGATGATACACAAAAAAAATCAAGTTTCGAGGGTTTAACCCTTTTTGTTTACAAACACCACTTGTTCGAAGATGATATGCAAAAATTCGAAGTATACACTTATACGCCGTACTTTCTCTATGACTCTGCGTTGCGCGATCTTGGGCTTCTTCTCTTTGCTTACTCGATACCTGTGCATAGTTAAAACTATACGCTAAGCATTTTCATGCCTAGTGGTTTCTATCTGAGTTCTATTCCATATTCAATTTAGCTTTCGTGACATTTATCATTAAACTATGCCTAATATATCAACATATACTCATGCTTTCAGTAACACCGTCATTTCTTAGTATCATATTATATCATCATTTTCAATGCAACAATTCATTCATGATATTCATACATATCATAAAAATATCTCATTACACTCGTCAACGTTAGCAATTTCACCTTGACTGTCCGATTCACAATTTACGGCGGATTAGTTTGATGAATCCAGCCCTTATTATCGACCGATGTGTGCTTTATACATTTACAATTCTATCTCCCATCATGACGGATGCCGTTTGGTGCATCGACGCAGTGGTATCCCCCTTATTCGGTCTCCCACGTCATGCGGATACGTTTGGTGCATCGACACGTGGTATCAATTAAATGCCATGCGCCATCATGACGGATGCGATTGGTGCATCCCGCCAAAGTAAGGACATTTCTTCAATGCCATACGCCATCATGGCGGGATGCGATTAGTGCATCCGCCAAGTGGGACATTGGGTAATTCGGGGTGCCTTTGACGGATGCCGTTGTTTTTATCCGTCGGCCGATTCATTTGGTATATTATTCACTTCCGCAGTTGGCGGATTGGATTTGGTGAATCCCGTCTTTATCATCATTAAACTTTTCATTCGGTTACTCGATTATCATTCAATCTCATATTCACTTTCGTATTATCTTTCAAAGACATACTCAATCACCACATAATCATATCACATACTCATTCATGAACTCGATTCATGTTCTCATTCATAGTTAATTGGTAAACTACCAAAATACTTGAATTAAGGATAGAGTTAGAGAACAAACCAATTATCAATTCCGTTTCTTTCTTGATGTCAATCCTAGGCCAGGTTGTCGTCTTCACCCGTACCTAGTCAAATACGATTTATTCACTCTTGATGATTATGCAAATAATCGTACTAAGCGGGCTATCGTTGACCCAAGCAAAGCTTTGCCGAGGCGGTGGTCTGATGCGTTTTGAAACTTAGACTCATTCTTATTCCCCTATGAGTCTACTTTGCCAGGAATTGGAATCATTCCAATCGGATTATCCCAACTAAAGTTATGGCATTTTCATGCCAACTAATCAATTGCGATTACTGCTTTGGGGACAGTTTTGTAGTACAAAAGATTTTCAGGGTTCTAACTTCATTTTGACACTATCTCTTTGTACTCATTTAAAGCTAAGGTGCTAAGTTTCTATTCCAATTTGGAATCACCAATTGGGCACGAAACTCAAATTACGTCGAAACAACCGGACTACTCTATGTTCAAAGCTGGAACCAGAGTTTGGCTTGCACATGGCCCCACTTTGAGTGAATTTTTAGGCCTCTTAGGATCAGAATTTGGCGATTCCTATTCTTTAAGTTTTGTTATAAGCGGAAATTATTTTACGTAGCCGCTTGAATCGCTCCGTCGGATAAATGGCTTGAGTTATGGCCATCTGGCTGGTGAAATTGAGAAGAGCAGCAGGTGTACCGGTACACCCCTAAAGTGTACCGATACACTTTGGCCAAAAATGACCAGAAACGAAAGTGTACCGGTACACTTTCAAAGTGTACCGGTACAAGTCACCCGAAATGCCTTAAAATGTGTGTTTTCTCACATTTTTATACTTTGATCGATCAAGTTCTACACTTCAAACACACATCAAAACCATTCCAAATTACCTTGGAATCTCTTTCTACTCAATTCCTCTTTCCAATTACATATATTTCTTTAATTCTTTCATGAATTTCTTCAAAGATCATTCCAACATGGGTTATGACCCATCCTCCAAACCAACCATGATGATTAGTTAGGGTTTATTCTAAACCACTAGCTTTCGAAAACTCTCGATTAACGATGGATCATCCTAAAGAGAGGATTCTATGATTTATCTTGCCATATGGGGTTTACCCACAACACCTCAACAAGTTAAGGGTTTTGTGATCTCTTCCACAAAAGCTAGACAAGGAGGACCATTCTCCAAAACAAAGCCTTGGGAAATCAAAACACACTTGATCCTAAGATGAATACATGCCTTGGTTTTGATCTTCCTCTCCTTTACTCCTTCTTCTTCCCTCTTCTTATACTTGTTCTCTCCCTTCTTCTCCTCTCACACGGTTTTGCTAGGGCAAATTGGAGACCAAATGAATTTTAGCTTTTGTTTTCCATTTTTATATTTTCAACTTTTTCATAAGTGTGACTAGCCCTCATATCTTTAATTTTGCAATTCAACTTGTTTTATTTCTACTATGGCCATCTCTACTCCTTTTTGATTTTTATACCCCTTATGGAAATCTAAATTTTATCCTTGTTCTAGTGCCAAAATTTCCGGGTTCACTAAATTTATCATTTCATAACTTGTCAATTTATCAATTTTCTCGGAAAAACCCAAGTTTGGCTCAATTCATACCCAGAATATATAAAAAATTTATTATAAAAATTCTAGGGTATTTTTGGGGCGTTACAATTCTCCCCCACTTAAGAAAATTTCGTCCTCGAAATTTACCTTAGTTAAACAGTTGCGGGTACTGCTGCCGCATCGTTTCTTCACTTTCCCAAGTGGCTTCCTCGGTCTTGTGATTTCTCCACAACACTTTGACTAGCGGAATCTTCTTGTTCCATAGTCTTTCTTCAGAGCCAAAGATTTTCTTGGTTCTTCTTCATATGTCAAATTCGGTCTTATCTCAATTGTCTCAGTAGAGACTACATGTGTCGGATAGGCGATACCTCAGTAGCATTGAGACATGGAAAGCATTATGGATCTTTTCAAATCCGGAGGTAATGCTAATACACGTATAACTCTTTGGACCACTTTTTCGATTACTTCATATGGGCGATAAATGCGGGGCTCAACGCCTTTTCCCAGATCTCATCACCTTCTTCGAGCGATACTTTTAAAAACACTTTTCACCGACCTCATATTGAATATCCTTTCTCTTCGTAGTCGGTATATGACCTACATGCAATCGTGTACTTTCAATTTCTCTCTAATCATTTTAACTTTTTCTTGATCTCTCGTATCAAATCGGGAATGATGCTTTTCTTTCACTCAATTCCGTCCAACACAACGGTGTTCTACATTTTCTTCCATATAGGGCCTCGTAAAGCGCCATTCCAATACTTGATTGGAAGCTATTTATTTGTACCTGGAAGTTGACGAAGGGATGTCGTCAAGCTACCCTCATGGTGATCGCCACTGACTTCTTAACATATCTTCCAGAATCTGGATCACTCTCTCTGATTGTCCATCCGTCTGCGGGTGGAACGCTGTACTAAAATTCAATCGAGTGCCCATGGCCTCTTGCAATTTTCCCCAAAATCTCGAAGTAAACCTCGGATCTCGGTCTGAAATTATGGATATAGGAATCCCGTGTAACCGAACTATTTCCTTGATATACAGCTCTGCTAGCTTGTCAAGCGAATAGTCGGTTCTCAGCTAATAAGGAAGTGGCGACTTGGTCAGTAGTCCATAAACCTGGCCCGGAGTCATGCTTTCTCCACATCCTTTGATAACCCAACCACAAAATCCATGGTTATTCGGTCCCATTCCTCAGGTATTCTGATGAGGAGCAATAATCTCGAAGGAACTTGATGCTTTCGCCTTTGCTCTTTGACACACACGGACACTTGGTTACAATTTCGATACATCTCTTTTTCATTAGGACCACCCGAGGAATGACATTTTCAAATCTTGATACATCTTTGTGCTACGAGGATGGATAGCAAAAGATCCACTATGTGCCTCTTCAAGTATGGCTTTTCTCAATTCATCATCATCGGGTACACAAACCCGAGCCTTATAATACAACACTCCATTTTCATTCACTTGTGAGCTCGGTTTCTTTACCATCTCAATACGATCCTATTATGGCAGAAATTTTCTCATCTTTCTTTTGTGCCTCTAGCACTAGATTCAACAAATTCGGTCTCGCTACTAATTATGCCACTATTGCACCATCGTCTGATAATGACAAATTGGCATTTAACGCTCGAAGCGTTTGCACTGTCTTCCTACTCAAGGCATCAACCACTACATTGGCCTTTCCCGGGTGATAATCAATCACGTAGTCATAATCTTTTATCAATTCCATCCACCTCCGTTGTCTCAAGTTAAGCTCTCAATGTGAGGCAAAATACTTAGAACTCTTATGATGGTGTAAATGAAACACTTTTCTCATTACAAATAATGTCTCAAATTTTCAATGCAAAATACAATTAGAAGCCAATCCTAAATCATGCGTCAAATTAATTCTTTTCATGTGGCTTCAATTGTCTTGAAGCATAAACTACCACTTTACCCTCACGCATTGGGGACACATCTAAGTCCATTTAGTGAAGCATCACTATAGATCCACATATTCTTCCCTTGGTCGGTGAGTTAACACTTGGAGCCTCGGTTAAGAATGCTTCCTTCAAAACTTCCTTGAGCATTTCCTCCATTCATACTACATTTTCTGGAGCAATCTAGATCATCGAGTGCAATCATAGAAAACCCCTTAACAAATCTTCGTAGTAACTTTGTAGTCGGGGAAACTTTAATTTACGTAACATTTCTTGGTGGCTTTCATTCGATAACCATACATTTTCTTTGGATCCGCCCGGATTCCTTCTTTCGATACAATGTGCCCCGAAGGACACTTGATCATTAAAACTCACACTTGTTGAGTTTCGCGTACAACTGCTCTTTTCTCGAAATCTCGACCTTGCCAGTGTGTGTCATGACTTTCGATCTTTGAGATACCGCAGAATAATAGATCCTATGAACCTTTGCGATAAGTGATCCACATACGGTGAGACACACGATTCATTAAGTCCATGAAAGCCCATTTGGAGCAATGGTCGAATAAACTGACATTACAGGAACTCATAATGTCATCGTGTTCATAGTGTCTTATGCACATCGGCATCTTTAATTTTCAACTGGTGATACTCAGATCTCAAGTCAATCTTTGAAAAGATACTTGCACCTTTCAATTGGTCGAACAAATCATCAATTCTGGGTAACGGATACTTATTCTTCTGATTAACTTGTTCGGTTGTCTATAATCATTAAGCCAAGTGTACCATCTTTCTTCTTGACCAACCACGGAGCTCCCCATGTGGTATTACTTGGTCGAATAAATCCCTTTCATGGTTTCTTGCAAGCTGCAATTTCAATTCCTTTGGCTCAGTGGAGCCATTCTGTGCAGTGTATTGGATGCAGGTGTGGCACACAATTTTAACGTCGATGCTTAAATTCAATCTCCCTGCAGTAGGCAATCGGCAACTCTTCCCGGAAACACGTGGAAGTCACTAGCGGTAGGGATATCGGATACACTAGGCCTTGCCTTTCTTAGGTATCGATCATAAGCGAATAGGCTACATCCTTTTTGCACCATCTTTCGCAGCGTGCGGAATATCACATTAGAGAGGTGATTCGGCCTCGTAGATGAAAATAACCTCACTTGTCATTCGGTGTCCTTCGGTCACTCTTTTCATTCTGATCAACTTCTCCTTCGGTGTTGGGATAGCGGTCATCTTGATATCGCCAGGAATTCGAAGGATAACGATGAATCTCTGAATTCATGCTCGTATTTTGATGGGACGATCTTTACACTTTGTTCCACAACAACACTATGCCCAGCGTGTTACGTCACCCAAAGATATCATTTGGTTTCCTCCTCGGTAAATTACGAGTTAGGTATAATCGATACCTACGTATGAATGAGTTACGGGTCTATCAATCCATGTACAAAAGTATCAAGGATAGTGAAATTACAGATTATCACATCGGGGGCATCAGTGTCTTCCATTGCTTTCATCGCATATGCTCTAGCTGGAGCACGAGCATCCTGTCTTCCCATAGTCTGTGTCCCTTGCCTCGGAACACTCGGTGATGCAACACTCTTCTTTGCCTTTTCGCGTGCAGTAAACATTGCCCCAGTCGAAGGGTCTTTGTGAAGGGCGTGCCCTAGTACATTCGTGGCTGTGCTCCATGGATCCACAACCCAAGCAAGCACCAGTCAATCTCCAACAATCTCCCTTGTGTTTCTTCCTGATGGGAACAACGAGAACATCTTGTCCTCTGGGAGGCCTCCTTGTGCACTTGCCAGCGGCTTGGCGCCGGCCGGGATAACATCTGGGTGGCAGGCGTAGAACATGCAGGATCCCGTGGTCCACGAATCTCTTCTCTTGCTGCTGATGAGCACTTGGCCGTGATTTTTCTTTCCACGTATTATCTTTTCTTTCATTTTCCTCTTTCTTTACTCGTTCCATTTAGGCGCATCTTAGTGATTTTGGAGAAATCGTCCTTGGCAAAATCTGTGACGGGCGAATGTGGTCGCTTGAAGCCGTCTTCAAACTTGACCTTCTCTTCTTCACTTACTAACATATCGGGAGCATACTTGCTCAGTAGTGTGAATTCTCACGCGTATTCGGTTACATGATTGCCTTTGCTTGAATTATGAAACTCGCGCATTTTGTTTAAATAAATGCGGCCCACATAATGCTTCTTGAACTCATCCAAGAAGAACCTCCATGTAACTCTCTTTGGTGGTGCGGTCCTGGTCACGGAAACCCACCATTGATAAGCCTCATCCTGCAGTAATGAGGTCGCACATTCCAATTTCTCTTCAGCTGTGCAATGCATTTGCCACGGCGCCCTTCCGGACCTCTCGGGCCCAATTTTACGCCATAGCGGGTTCATCCTTCTTTCCCATAAAGTCTACTGGTCGGTACCTTGCCATTCTTTCAATGGTTGTTCATTTGGGAGCAATTCTGCGACTAGTTGCCTGACTGCTGTAAGGCTTTGAGCCAAGCTGTTTGGAGAGATACCATAGTACCTCCTACTACTACTTGTTCGGTTCATTTGTTGGTGGGGCATGAGATGTAATCCACCTACCACGCTCGCGGAGGACTATCGGAGACGATTTCGAGTCGCCCCTCATTTCTATGGGTACTGAACTATCCATGCTTACCTAAAATCGACAAGATCCGGCGTCGAGTCATATCATTTCTTTTTATATGCAAATGCCATGTATGTCAAATACCATTTTCAAATCCTTTTTCAAAATCGTTTAGGGCCAGCTTTTTCGAGCTCGAAACAGGCTCGATACCACTAAAATGTAGCGACCCCTAAACACCAGATCCGACCGGCGATAGAAACCGCCAGGGGACGCCGGTTTAAATCTTTTTGAATTATCGTTTTATTAAATTTTATTTTTCAAAAGTGTCGTGAGCTGAATCCCGGCAGGCGAATGGCGGATCGAGCAGAGCGGTTTTACTTCGACGTTTTCACTTTTATCTTATCAAAACATTTTTTATTAATTCATTTAGTTGCGGAAAGCGGTTTAGGTTTTGAGACAGAAGCCTTAATCATTTACAAATATAAAGCTTAATTAATTGACCCGCTAAACATTAACAGGCCATTTACAAAGAAAAGCATTCTACTCTTTTGAGATGATACCACAAAAAAATCGAGTTTCGGGGTTTAACCACTTTTGTTTTACAAAACACATTATTCGAAAGATGATAACTGCAAAAATTGGGATTGCCACTTTATAAATGTTCACTCTATGACATGACTGCCAGCGATCTTGGGCTTCTCTTTGCTTACCTCGATACTGCTTGCATGGATTAAAACTACACAGCTAAGCATTTTCATGCCTAATTGGTTACATACGATTACATTCCGTATTCAATTTAACTTCGTGAAACATCATTAAACTACCACTGTATCTCATCGACATATACTCATGCTTTCAATGTACAAATCATTTCTTAGTATCATATCATATCTTATTACAATGCAACTTAATTCATTCATGATATTCATACATATCATAAAAATATCTGGTTATCGTCGCGTTGGCAATTTCACCTTGACTATTCGATTCTGTTACGGCGGATTCCGTTTGAATCCCGCCCTTATTGGTAATGTGCTTATACATTTACAATTCTATCTCCCATCTCATGGCGGATGTTGTGCATCCGGCCACGTGAATATCACTCCCATTAGGTCTCCCGTCATGCGGATCTTGGTTTGGTGCATCGGAACCGATGGCATCAATTAAATGCCTGCATGCATGCAGTATCGCGGCGGATGCTGGAGTTGGTGCATCGCCCAGTGGGACATTTCTTTGTGCCATCTGCCATCGTGGCGGATGCGGTTAGATGCGTCAGCGAGTGGGACATTGGTAATTCGAGTGCCTTTGTGACGGATCTGGAATTGGTGCATCCGTCGGCGATTCATTTGGTATATTATTCACTTCACAATTCCAGGCGGTTCCGTTTGGGTGTCCGTCTTTATCATCGTTAACACTTCATTCGGTTATGTCGATTATCACATTCAATCTCATATTCACTTTAGTATTATCTTTGAGGGCATGCTCCCGATCATAATCATCACATACTCATTCATAATTTCAGTTCATGTTGTTCATAGATTCGTGGTAAACTACCAAAATACTTGGATGAGATAGGATTAGAAGAACAAACCAATTATCAATTCCGTTTCTTTCTTGATGTCAATCCTAGGCGGGTTATCGTCTTCACGTACCTAGTAATCGATTTATTCACTCTTAGTGATTATGCAAATATGTCGTGCTAAAGCAGTCTCGTTGAAACGAGCAAAGCTTGCCGGCGTGGTGGTCTGATGCGTTTTTCGACTGGAGCTCATTCTTATTCCCCTATGAGTCTACTTTACTTAGAATTGAATCATTGTCGGATTATACGACTAAGTTATGGCATTTTAATGCCCGACTAATCAATTCTTGGAATTACCTTTAGGGACAGTTTATATTACAAGGCCACACCAGGGTTCTAACTTCATTTTTGACACTAGGTCTTTGTACTCATTTAAAGCTAAAGTGCTAAGGGTTCTATTCCAATTGGAATCACCCAGTTCGAACAGAAACTGATTCGTCCCAGAAAGCAAGCCGGACTACTCTATGTTCAAAATTTGGAACGAGTTTGGCTTGCATGACCCCACTTTGAAGGTGAATTTTTAGGCCTCTTAGGATAAAATTTGGCGATTCCTATTCTTTAAGTTTTATTTCTCCCTTAAATCCCTATTTTACGTAGCCACTTGAATCCTCAAATCGGATAAGAAATGAGCAAGTTATGGCCAAAATAAAAACTGGTGAAATTGAGAGCAGAAGCGGCGAGACATGCCAATTTTACCTAAGTATGCAGTACACTTTGACCAAAAATGACCAGAAACGAAAGTGTGCAGGTACACTTTCAAAGTGTACCAAGTCAATGCATAAAATGTGTGTTTTCTCACATTTTTTTATACTTACGATCCCAAATCAATTCTACACTTCAAACACACATCAAAACCATTCCAAATTCGCCTTGGAATCTCTTTTCTATTCAATTCCTCTTTCCAAAATTTACATATATTTCTTTAAAATTCTTTCATGAATTTCTTGAATCATTCCAACATAGGTTATGACCCATCCTCAAACCAACCATGATGATTAGTTAGGGTTTATTTAAATACAACTCAAAGATCTCGTGCTTGATGGATCAATCCTAAAATGGGGATTCTATGATTATCTTGTACCCCACTGTGGGGTTTTACCCACAGCAACACCTCAACAAGTTGGGGTTTGTGATCTCTTCACAAAGCCACAGACAAGGGGACCATTCTCCAAAGAAGAAACAAAGCCTTGAGTCAAAACACACTTGATCTAAGATGAATACCACCTTGATTTTTTTGATCTTCCCTCTCCTTCTCCTTCTTTGCTTCCTCTTCTTATCTTGTTCTCTCCTTCTTCTCCTCTCACACGGTTTTGCTAGAATAAAATTGAATAAAATAGTTTTAGCTTTTTGTTTTCCATTTTTATATTTTCAACTTTTCATAAATTGCAGCTAGCCTCATATCTTTAATTTTTACAATTCAACTTGTTTTATTTCTACATATGACATCTCTATACTCCCTTTTTGATTTTTATACCCCTTATGGAAATCTAAATTTTATCCTTGTTCTAGTGCCAAAATTTTCGGGTTCACTAAATTTATCATTTCATAACTTGTCAATTTATCAATTTTCCCGGAAAAACCCAAGTTTGGCTCAATTCATACCCAGAATATATAAAAAATTTATTATAAAAATTCTAGGGTATTTTTGGGGCGTTACAGTCCGTATACTTAAATACCATGCTGTGACCCTCAAAAATTTGAGGGTCCGGTTGATAACTCGTTAACTCGCGGAATATTCGTGGTCGCTTTTTTGTATATTTTTCTTACAAATATACAAATTCTTATCATCTTAGTTGATGTCTGACTCGCACTTTACATGCTAAAATATATTAAAAGTAGATTGTTCTAATATTTTAAAAAAAAAATGTTCTCAAGGCCTGACTTAGGCCTTAACCGTACTCACGACCTTGAAGAAGCATAGTCTTCTCGTGTACTTAAAGGGTGGTCCCATGACGGGGTGAGCAAAGCAACGAAGAATTTCTGGGAATTGCTACCTAAAATGCACTTGCAATGGCGTTTTATAAAGCATTAAATCATATTCCATATAAATCGCCTTGAAATCCTATACCGGGGAATGTTTAAAATCATGCATGAATGAGACTCCTCATGCGACTGAGTTTGACCGACTCTCTCACGCTACCGCTTTTAAAGTGTATGAAAACCATTCACATTGGTGGCAGAACCAGTAATTGTTGTTTCACCCAGTGACAACTATGGACAACCTCGATATTTACTTAAAATTTATCAAATCGGTATTATTTATTCATTTGTAGGCCACGAGATTTCCAGGTTCTCACGAGACCTCACGCTATTCAGCCACTGCGGGCTACTTTATGGTTTTAGTAACCATATATAAATTTCTTTCACCCAGCAAGGAGGGATCTACCCCATCTTGCTACACCCATACACATGTGATTTATATTTATTATTGTTTTATACAACTGTGAGTCTTGATTTTGGACATGGTCCCATTTCCGAGCTCACCACACATTCACTAAGAATGGTGAATGCACCCACATCCGACTCGACACGATGTGATCGTGCATATGAAATGAAAATATGTCATTTTATGTTATGTCATGTTACATGCATAATGAGAGCTACATGCAACCTTATCTTACATGGATAATTGTCATTTTCTGGCATAATTCACATGTCGACAATCCATTATATATATCAAGCACAATATTTTCACACTGTTATGATATTTATTTGATTAAGCAATAACACACAAATGGCCCCAATCTTGGACCCACAAAACAGGGCACCTCACGGTCCCTTCACGGACATGAACCATTTTTGGTTCCATTCATCAATAAATAATTGTCTCACAAAAACATGCAACAAAACCTGAAGACATTAGTCTCGGGATCAAAACCAACTTTTAACACAGTCCGGGACTGTTCGAAACCAATCCCAAAATTTCCAATATTCAGTCCCAAAATTTTGGGACTAAAACCCGACCAGTTTCGGCCTCGAAGAACACCCATGCAATTAAATGGGCTTTTAAGCTATAAATAATCAAAGTAGGAAAATTTCTTACCTCGTGGAGTTTGACGAAACTCCTAGCTCTTGATGCGTGGACCAACTTTGCCTTTTACTCCGATGAAAACCTACGGTCCAATTTTTGTAAATCTTAGAGAGAAGCTAAAGCTTCTATCTCTAAAATCCTTTTCTCTCTCATCTCACGCACACTCCCGTCTCCTCCTTTCTTTTCTTTTCTTTTGTTTGCTCCACATCAATTTCTCCTTTCCTCATTTTTCTCTTCTCTTATCTCATTTCTTTACTTATTCTATTTCTCTTTGCATCTCATTTTCTCCTTTGGATCACCCTCGCCCAGTAGAATCAGTGGGCTTTACCCAACCTTCCCTCTTGCCACTTGTAATCACCATATTTATCTTATTATTTTCCTTTATTTTTCTTTATTCTATTTATTGCATCATGTAACACATGGCTCAATGTGAGCCATATATTTCAAGTGTACCACATGGCTCTTGCCATGTGTCACTCCATTGGGGTGTCATATAGCATCACATGATCGCGCTGTGTCCTGCAGCCCATGCGCCGAAAAAGCGTGAAATTCTTGTCTCGGAATTTAACGAAATTCGATGTGGTAGCTAGATTTTGCGAGACAATTTCAACGGTGAAGTATGTTTCGTCATCCGAGATCTAGAAAAATTAAAGTTTTCACCCAGGAATTCTTAGTTTTACCCTTTCTTAGAAAAATTAGATTTTCCTGAGTTTTACATCCTCCCCCTTAAGGGTGCATCACAGAAATTCCCAAGGCCAAATATGCAGATCTTGTCTGTGTGTTGGTAATAACTCATTCAGTCTGGATTTATGACAGCTGGTAATGTGGTATTCAGTCCGTTCGAGGATGACATCAACCTCGGACCCATTCATGATCTTTCGGTCCATTGTTAGTAGAGGCCTAGAGATCTCTAACTCACAATTCCAACGTATCCAGTCAACCCTCACCCTAGTTCCTAAGGAAGAATTCCCAAACAACGGCTTTTCTAGAGGCCTCAATCTCCAAGTTCAAATCTATCACCACAATCCGCGATACATCTCTAGTGAACATATTAGAACCTGAAGCAATCAATGCACACAATGTCGTGTTCTACACTTCCCGTGCCACTCATCCTAATTATTTTAGACACCTAACTCTCATTTTCAGCTATAATGAGCCAATATTGAAAACACTAGTGGATACCCACCAGGGCTCTAGTGTCGTTAACTGGCCTGGATACTAAGGCGTGGCGCCCCAAAGCCAGGGTCCGTATACTCAGATACCATGCTGTGACCCTCTAAAATTCAAGGGTCCGGTTGACAACTAGTTAACCCGTGGAATATTCGTGGTCGCCTTTCTGTATATTTTTCTTACAAATATACAAATTCTTATAATATTTTACAAGAGTTTGATGTACAACTTCTTTACACTTTTACATGCCAAAATATATTAAAAGTATATTGTTCTAATATTTTATAAAAATACTTTCAAGGCCTGACCGGCCTTCTTAGGTACTCCACGGCCTTGAAGGGTGCGGAGTCTTCGTTGTACTTGAAGGATGGTCCCCATAAAGGGTGAGCAAAGCCCGATAGAAGTTTTCTGAAGGCCGCGCTTCAAAATGCATGCAATGAGTACATAAAACATTCAATCATATTCCATATAAATCCTTAGCAAAATCCTATATGGAGATGTTTTGAGTGTCGCGAGATGGGGCTTCCGCCTGCCCTAGCTGAGTCGATCGACTCTCTCACACACTTGCCCGAGTGTGAAAACCATTCATTGGTGTTTCCCAATGACTTAAACTATTGGACAACCCTCCAATATTTACTTAAATTTTATCAAATCGGGTATTGTTATTCATTTATAGACCCACGATTCCAGGGTTCTGCTCAACTGCGGGGCGCCACCGCTATTCGACATTTTTTCGGGCTTTCACCAACGGTTTTATGTCTAAACCATATAAATTTGGGTCTTTCACCCTGGGGGGTGGGGGGATCTACCCCATCTTGTTACACCCAAACACATGTGATTTATATTTATTATTGTTTTACACAATCGTGAGTCTCAGTTTTGATAATGGTTATTTTGAAACTACTGCGTTGCTGAGCAGTGATGTTTCATACCATACGCCACGCCGACTCGATGTCTGGCCAGTGCATATGAAATGAAAAATGTGTTTAACCATATATGCATATTACATACATAATAGAGCTTCATTCACAACATTTTCAACATGGATTATTATTTTTTTCTACATATAATTCATATCCATCAACAATCCATGTTATATTTATTAACCTGATATTTTGCTGCCGGCATGTTGAGTCAGCGGCAACACACCGTAAACAATCTCGGACCCGCAGGAAGCAGGGCTCGATTACATGCGGACACCAGTTTATTTTGGTTCGCATTCATCAACTTTCAAATCACTTTATTATCACGAAACATGCAACAAAACACAGAAGGCATGGTCTGGGATCAAAACCAACTCTCAACATTGTCCGGGACTATTCGGAACCAGTCCCAAATTTTTCAATATTCAGTCCCAAAATTTTGGAACTAAAAACTAGCCGGTTTGACCTCGAAGCATATACAATTAAGTGTTTTAAATTTATAATAATCAGTAGGAAGGCTGCCTCATTGGAGTTGAAAACTCCCAGATTTTAGTACCTGCAGCGTAGCTCTTGATCACGATGGACCAACTTTGCCTTTTCCTCCGATGAAAACCTGGATGGAGTTCTACGTCAAGCCCAGCCAGAGAGGAATTTAAAGCTTACCTCTCTAAAATCATACCACTATACTCTCATCTCACGCACCTCTGAGTCTCTCCTTTCTTTTTTTCTTTTGTTTGCCCACATCAATTTCTCCTCTTCTCATTTTTCTCTTCTCTTATCTCATTTCTTTCCTTATTCTATTTCTCTTTTCATCACATTTTCTCCTTTGGATCAGGTATTAGTAGAGATCAAATTGGAAATTTCCCCTTCCCTCTTGGCCAGTGTCATCACCATATTTATCTCTTATTTTCCTTTATTTTTCTTTATCCTATTTATTTGCATCATGCCATGACTCGATGTGAGCCATACTCATTCAAGTGTGCAACGTGACCACGCCATGTGTCACTCCATTGAAGTGTATGGCATCGCGTGATCATGTCATGTTTGATCCCATGTCTCAAAACATGGAAATTAGGTATCTCGGAGTGAATTAAGTCGATGTGGTAGCTAGATTTCGAGGCGATTTCTGTGATAAAGTCTGTTTTATCGTCAGAGATCTAGGAGAACATTTTACCCGGGTCTGGATTTTCTGGCTCTGAAAAAAAATGATTTTCACGGGTTTACATTATTTATGTGAATATGATTTTATGTTTTATGTATGTCATTGCATGTGCATTTGAGGCGGGGAGTTCTTATGCTGTGGGAGGTACCCTGTGGGCATTAACTAAGCCGTGGAGGCTATGCTTTTCGTGTGGGGGTGTCTACAGGAGATGACGCTCAGACAGTGCATAGTGATTGTGAAGGAGGCTGATGTGGTGATGATATTTCCTTTGTAAAGTATTTGTGTATCCAGTGCAGCTAAATTCTTTTGGGACTATTGTCTAAATAGTCGGGTATGTAATTATGGTAAGAGGGTCGTGATCATAAGGAAGGGACGAGTCCTAGGTTCGAGTTCAATAAAGTGGTTCTTCCACTAATATTTAGGTCTTCTCTTATTTTTCTTGTTGTCGTTGATCTTATTACAACGCTTGGGTTGTCGTTGACTTGTTACGATATGATGTTTTTCGTCGTCTTGTTACAACACTTTGCCTGTGTAAGGGCAACTTAGACGAGTAAAGTGGATTTGATC
Source organism: Tetrastigma voinierianum (assembly GCA_016808115.1). Lineage (NCBI taxonomy): Eukaryota > Viridiplantae > Streptophyta > Magnoliopsida > Vitales > Vitaceae > Tetrastigma > Tetrastigma voinierianum. The sequence goes on from JAEQBH010004956.1 coordinate 144,911, forward strand.
AGTCGAAGATATCACATTATGGCCTTCAGTATGTTTAAGAATTGGAGTCGTAGGTTTTCTAGTTATTATATTATCAAATTTGTAAGCTTTATGCTAATTTATTATACTATTAACTTGGATATTGTATCATCATTTACAATATGATGTTTTTCGTCATTTTATTGCAGTACTTTGTTTGTGTGAGGGTGATTCAAGCAAGTATAGCGAATTCGATCAGTCAAAGGTATCACATTAAGGTCATCAGTATGTTGAAGAATTTGAGTAGTAGGTTTTCTAGTTATTATATTATCAAATTTGTAAGCTTTATGCCAATTTATTATGCTATTAACTTGGATATTGTCTCATCATTTACAGTGTTTAGCAATTTGTATCTTCGATCTGTCGATCTATAAAATTATTTTGAATCAATAAGATTAATTTTCATTTCATAAAAAAAAAAAAAAAAAAACCTAACAACGAGAGTTTATAATAAAAATATTTTGACAAATGAAGTTTATATCAAATATAAATATGTTGGTGAGTCAAGAAACTTCAGAAAGGTGGATAAAATTAAGGCATCATATTCATACATGATACAACAAGTACTTGGAGATGTAAATGGATGATGTATACTCATATGCTAGGAATGACAAGAAAATTCTAATTTTCTAAAGGGTAAAATGGCGTTTGGTCAAAATAAGATTTTCTAGATCTCGAGATGATAAAATGGACTTCAGGTTGGTATCGTCTTGAAATCTAGCCTCTGTATCGAATTTTGTCGAATTAAAGGCGATCGAATTTCAATCTTAGAGCCATTTAGGTAATGAATGGCCATTATGACGACTTGTGAGAGGCATGTGATGTGACAAGGGTCACCTACTACATGTACCCATGTGACACATGTTGCATGATTAGTGAGGGGATAGAGATAAATGACTTAGATTAAGCCAAGTGTTAAAGAGCCATTAAAAGTCAAACTAAGGGACAAAAAGGGAATTAATTGAAAAGAAAAGAAAAAAAAATAAAGACATCATCTTCTTCTCCATTTTGCTGGGCCAGGTGATGAAGGGAGAACGATTTTAGAGAGAGAAAGTCCATTCTCTCTACAGATTTCTGGCGTTCGGACCAGTCGGTTCTCGTCGAACAAGAGAAGTTGATCTATATTCAGAAGGGCCTACATGGACACGATTTTAATGGAGTTTACGACAACTCAGAGGTAAGGAATCTTCTCTACTTGATTTATTCTTTGGTAGAGTCATTTAATGGATGAGGTTGTTAAGGCACAGATATATGTTTTCGGTCGAAATATTTGGACTAAGTGAAGAAAATCCCTAGTGTGTGGTAGTGAGCGAGTGTGAAGGCTGGGTTTCGTTTTCACGTGATTGTGTGATTTTGTGTGTTAGTGGTGATTCAAAACCTGATTGCCGGGTTCGTTTATTAACAACATAGTGTGAGCTAATTTTGATTTTCCATTCATGATTGTTCATTGATGTTGGTGGAAAATCGTTAATGAAGTGACCAATATTAAAATATCAAATAAACGGATGTTAGAAATAATATCGTTGTGTGCTGACACCGCCGATGGATGCGAGTTGTGACAAATATGTCAGTTAGCTGACGTTCATTTATCGTGGTAAACCGATAATTTTCTCGAAAGATTCGTCCGAATGTTAACGTTTTGGAAGATTATTACAATAATTGTAGACGAATTGTTTGGGCTAACTGGAGGTGTGGAGGTTATGTTATATGGAGGGATCGCGATTAACGATGTTTTTATGTTTAAGAAAAATAGTTTTTCATCAATGACAAACGTAATAATGGAAGGATGAGATTCGAAATTGGATGGCGTAACCGAATCTTCGAGCGATCATTGTATGATGTTTGGTGCATTAACATTCCGGTGAGCTGATACGAAGTGAGGATCAGTTATCGACGTGTTCATGTGAGAAAATATTCGAATGAAGTGGTGAACAAACTCAAGTGAGGTGGCTTGAAAACGACGTGACTTGATGAATGTTTTGTCAACGTTAGGTGTGTCGTGTGTTGGTGATGATGACGTTTCTTCAAATATGAATATCAGTTGATGATATTTTGGAAGTATGATGTCAGGCGGAGTGGCCATTTTACTCACGTATGGTCTCACTGATATGAGACCTCTTTTGATTTTAGCGAGGTTGGCAGTGATGGTCGAAGCGGGACCCCGGGGAAATGGGCGTGAAGCGGTATCGAGCTTGGTATATGAATCTGGGGGCTCGGGTTTGGGTATCCGGGTTTAGTCCCCGATACCGGCTTCACGGCGGTATCGATAAAACTACAGTACACAGGGCTTGAGGACTTGGGCTTAAGGTCATGGTCATTAAGGTGTGACGAGCATTGCTTGAGTGTGGCTCGATGTTAGGGTTTAGGTATGTGATTTCTAGGTCAGGGACGGGTTAACACTGCATGCATTGTGTTTTATGTGTGCTTGGGTGTTATGATGTTTGTTGTATGTGTTGTGTGCTTGTATGCTTGGTGAATAGCATATAGGAAAATATTGAACACTAGGGTCGAGAAAACATAACCCCTAAGTTTGAGAAAATGTTTGTTTGAGGATTTTGAACTCAACAGGTCAAAAATAAGCAGTTTTTTTTGGATAGTAGCTCCAATTTTTGAGCATAAACAAAGGTGTTTTGTGGAATTCTGGAAAATTATTCTAGTTTTTGCACAAGAAAAAGGGCTAAATTGCTCTTAAAATTTTGAGTTGTATAAAATTAGTTTATCTGAAACACTACATTTAGGAACCAGCGGGGATGCTCTTTGGAGGAATAAATAAATAAAATGTTGAGAAAATTTTTTTTATGGGGTTTTACAAAGTGTGTAAAATAGGAAAAACATAAATAAAATAAATTATAATAAATATTTTTGGTTCTACTGAAGATATGAAAAAAAAAAAAAAAAAAAAAATTTGTGGTCTTACAGTGAGTAGAACAAATGAATGAAAAAAAAAAAAAAAAAAAAAAAAGTTTAGGTGGAGGCTTGGATGGAGCTCTTGCCCATTTTTCTAGTTTAGGCCATGTCTGACTGGTGCCAGTGAGACAAATGAGGGCAGGCGCGCTTTGGCGCGTCGACCAAACGGGTGCGTCTTTGAGGCGCGTAGCAAGGCTCACGACCGCGACCCGGTAGAGGCGCGACCGCGACCGACTATGGCGCGAAGTGTGACGATGGCTGACGCGCGGTTTGGCCGCGGGTGCCGGTGTTGGTTCTGTCGATGATGGGCGTGCCGTCGTGGAGCGGCGTGGCGTATCGGATCCGGATCTGGCGCTGACGTCGTCGTCGCGGAAGCCGACGCAATGAAGGACGTAAACGACGGTGTGGCGGCCTCTGACCTCGAAAGCCTCATGATGTGGTTGTGTGGCGGAAGCACGGCACGGTGACGTTTGTCGCGTTAACGGACATCAACTCGGGTCTGTTTCGGTGCTCGTTCGCGTATATAACCTCATGACCGGCGAAGGAAGGGCCACGTGGAAATCTGGGCACAGTCCTTACCTGACACGCTGGCGTGCGACATCTGACGCGAGCTTTACGTTTTTCGTGTGCACCTTCAGTCCCGTTTGGTATCATTGCAAGTGACTGGATCCTGTTCTGCGCTGAATATTTGATGTGAAACATTCGACTCTCGCGAGTTTAAAATAATAAAAATGTCTGAATAATTCAGCCGAAATAAGCATTTTGTTGGATGTTTAAATCATCGGATTCTTTGTGTACGTGCCTCGCCGATATTGGCATTGTGTATGAAGTGCTGGAACATGGCTGGGCTCAGGTGTCCTTGAGGCACTACATGTTGCGCCCCGGGACATAAGCCAAAAACATAAACGCTGCGTGGCGTGTGGCCCAGATGATTCAAATGCGTATGGAAGACGTGAGATTGTCCGCGAATCTTTGTTAAATACCGCGATGTTGTTACCGTTTAATGAAGGTTGTAAAGGAGTTGACTCGCGTGATAAATTCGTTAGTGATAACTGGAATTAAGGTAACGCCTCCGAGGTTTGAACACATCGTCATCGATATTCGGGATCGGATGGTGACGGAATATTGTGGTTTTATAGCGACTATAGTGTTGGGCGATGAAATTACCACAATCACATGGTGATTCGTGAAAAATTCTTGTCGTTGACCTATTTATTGCTGGTTTCGACCTTTTTGTTATTTATAATCATTGGTCGCCGATACCATTGGATCGACTCATTCTTAGCGTTTTGAACTTGTTGTAGTTTTATGACTTATTTGTTGAGGATCGACCATTTTGATCAGAATAAATGTTTGCATGTTAAATCAGATAATAGATGAAGATGGAAGATGGAAGGAAGAACAGACAAAGTTTTGGCACGGATCGCGAGAAAGGATTATGAGATGTTGAAGTGTGAAATTCCTCTCTCTCTTTTATCGTTCTACCAGTTCTCTTTTCATTTTCTCCCTATACCGCCTCTCTTCTATTTTAATATTCTGGGACATCAATGGTGAGAAAAGGAAGACTCATATAAATAATATTATGGAGTGTATTAGTGGTTGAACGGCTTGTTAAATCAACGCTGGATTCTATTTTCTTCTGTCTTGTATTTCTTCATTTATTTTCTTTTGCTTTCATTTGTTATTTTCTTCGGACTTTTCATCATCTTGAGATGGATTGACAACCTATCTTGAAGGGAGAAGCTCGCGGTGAAGTTGGATAATGACTCCTCATCTATTCGATGAAACGCGTCGACGATCTTATGGTTCTGTCCATATCGTTCAATCCGCTGTTCCCGCTACGGTGTAACTATTTAGCTCTTGGAACTCCGTGTATCTTCTTCAATGAATCTTAATGTTCAGAGTTAAATATTTACAAATGATTAATATGGGGTGATTTAGAAGCTCAGCTTTTCGGTAACAGGTGTTTATCATCTCATTGTATATGTTTCAAAGGAAAAATTGTTGAGTTTCAGTTTTTTGATAATAATGGGAACGAGGTTGATGTTCATATCGTCATCTTTCCCCGGTAGCGAGGAAAGGAAGACCTCGTTGCCGGTTCCTCGATGATGGCGAGTCGCCGAGTTAATTCATATTGTTGGATCAGTTGGATCGCGTTCAATCATTGTTTTGACCGACGTGGATCAGATTGCCAGTTCGCTCTTTTCCGATAAGTGCCGATCGTTCTTTGGAAACCAACCAGTTCTGAATGTGTCGAATATATAATCTTGATGACTTTGCTCGAGAAATTAGTTCAAAATGTTGTTGATTCGATTACGTGGCGCGATCAAAAATAGCGTGACCGGGATTGGTGCGCCGAAGTATAAGTGATGGGTGGCTAAACGCGTAATTCATCATCACCGATCGCCGAGTGAATTTTCTTGCGGCTTTGTCTTTGACTTCCTGGCGGTTCGCTATGGATAGTGTTCTTCATCTTTGTCCATCCGACTTCTTGTTGATTTTTAACTAACGGAGTAACGTTTCTAATCAAACTAATCGCGCAATCGCGTGTTTGTCGTCGCGCGTTTCGCGGTTTAACCGTCGGATGGAACGCTCGAAAGGTCCGGAAAACGGTGTCGCGCGTGGATGAGGTTGACGATGAGCTAACGCCAGCGGATTGGGCCAACGAGCGATAACGGGGTCGAGATCGCGTTTGCTGGTATTTGAGGGGGATGCGTTGCCGCCCGAAGTTGAGAATTTGCCACTCCGCGATATCACATGGCGAGGATGTGGCGTTGGACGATATCGGTGCTTTCAACCGACTTCGTATTGTGGAGGAATGAAAAGTCGTACCGTCAGCGCGGAGATCGTGACGGAAGATGCGATCTCGAATCGCGAACTGGGTTGAAGTGCTTAACGACCGCCAGGCGAGGCTAAGTTTGCGACCGATTTATCTGGCGAGGCTGCCTCAAGTTCGGTAGGCTGGCGAGGTGCGTTCTTGGAATTACCTGGATTGATAACGAAGCGGGTTGCTTTGAAGCGGTAATGAAGTTTCTGCGTGTTTGGAGGTGTGAGACTGTGGTGCACTTATAATCTGTGAAGCTTTGATACCTTTTTGCCTTATACCCGATTTAGTGATCATTTTTCTTGATGGGATAATATCTTCTTGTAGAAAGCGATTGAGTGGAAGCTGTTGTGGAGGGAAACTTATAGACATCCGGATGAGTAATAGTTTATATCTTCATGTGGCAGGACATCAGTATCAGGATGAGAAGTAAACAGAGAAGTTAGAAAATGTTTCTGCCATCAAGAGAACATTCTTAACCTCTGACTCTGGCGTGTGGAAGGGAGGTATAAACTTCAAACGTCATGTTTCAGCGATTCTTGGAAGAACGAGAAGTGAAGTCAAATCAGGTTCGATATTGATATTTGACTTATGTTGCCCATCATTACCGTTTTTAACGATCGATTGTTTGGATGATTCGTGAAGGTTGCGATTTTGATTTTTATGTCGATCAGGTTTGGTCTTTAAACAAATCATCTATCTTCTCTGATGAAATATTGGCGTCTTCTTGTGCCACTGTACCATATTCGGAAGAATCTTTTTATGTTGTTTCTGACCCCACCTTATTGAGTTGAATCTGAATGAAATCAGTGAATCTTTGGTTCAGAATTCAGTCCTGGTGGAAAAATGGAAATCGTTATTCAGAATTGATAAAGAAAGAAACTAAAACCAATGAAGGAAACTAATCGATTGAAAGCGGGGGCGATAACGTTGAGGAATCAACGTGGGTTTTTCATTTCAGGTTTAAATTTGGCCGGTTGAGTACCTGACCTTCGCGAAAGATTTACTTTTGAAAGCCCTGCGCTTCAAATTCAACAAACATCAGTTCATTCAGACTTTCATTACCTAACTGACTTAGTTTTCAGCTTCGTGTTTCTTCTCTTCACGGAAGAAACAGCTCGATACCTGCTCGTGAGTTGCTGACTAAATGTTGTTAAGTTCTAAACAGGATAGTACATTCTCATTGCCAAGATCTGTCTACCTCAGTCGTATTTCTGTTAAAGTATGACACATGTCAAACCTAGTTATTGTCTATAATCCACTATTTCTGCGAGGAAAGTACGTAACTGGCCGATTCATTAAGGTTTTTCGATATTTTCCTGTTATGAAGATGCCATATCAAACCTCTTAATTTTAACAGAAGGAACGATGTTTTAGACAATCGAAATTGGAAGGAAGATATTTCTGAGATTTTTATTGCTGTAAAGTCATGGCTTTAGTTTCTTTTATTTGTGTCTCTCCTTTCTCTCTCACTGCTGTCTCACTGACATTCACTTAACCCTCTGAGGATGATGACTTTGAGGAGTGCGGCTAAAGCCTCATTTCTTAGAGAGGAGGAGGCTTGGGCTTTGGATGGGGGTGTTTGTGTTGTTTCTTATCATGTACTAAAGTTATAGGTAGTGTATTTATGACCTTATATTTTCTACCAAAGCCATGGTTTGCATAACATTGAATATCATTAATTTGTGGCCTCGCCATGCTTTAGAATCCGGTGCATATTCGGTAGAGAGGAGTGCGCGATTCTTTAGATGGTCTTTCTGAGCCTCTAAAATGATGTTTTATATATTGGGTTCTCAGAATGGGGTTGCATGGCTAATGTTGTGGTTGGCCAATACTCTCCGTGCTTTGTTTGTGATTCTTTGGGTGATTATTTTTCTGATATACGAGATGATATTCATGGGGTTTTTAAGCAGTAAGGGCCATAACTACAGCACTGCTGTATTGACTCCAAATAGGAGTTGTTTCATGGGTGAGGTTGCTAGTTAAACATAGATCCGATTATCTGCGGGGACTATAGGTTGCTTGTCTGCAGCGAGGATAAAACAGGACACTTGTTTGCCACAACGACGAGTTAGTAGCTTTAATTCTTGAAGTTAACTTTTTCACCTTTAACAGTTTTTTACATTTTAGTTTTCAAACCATTTCCGCGTTTTTTAAACACAAATCCAAGAGGGTCCAAATAGAAAGCCTTGCCTTTGTGTGATTTAAACCATTTCGGGATGAAACCACTCAAGTGTTCCCAGGCCATTCAGACCATTTATCTTGCGAGTAAACATTCAGGCGGGTAGTAGAACAGGTGTATATAAATTTTGTTGATTTTAGCTCAGCCTACTATGGCCTGAATCAAATGGCGCCGTTCTTGAGGGGATGGTGCCAAACTACTAATAGTAAGTTGAAGTACTTTGGTCCACATCACAGTGAAGGTAACCTTTTTACCTCTTTTTGCAATGATTCGCGAGAGCTTGCAGGTTACAGCAATTAAGCGATAGCTGCCTTTATTGTTTGATTCAGTTTTTCATTAGGTTAGTTTTTATTGTTTATTTTAGTTAATTTGTCTTTTTTTGCAAGTTGTTTGTTGCTCTTTGTTGTCTCTGATTTTGTAGCAGTGTTTATGCAGTGGGATAGAACCGTCGAGGTATTGAATAGGATTAAGTACCTAACGGCCTAGCTAGTGGGGATTGGTATTTTAGCTGACAATACATGGATCCCATACGTGAGGAACAACGAGCCAACCGGGAACCCCCATGAATCAAATGCCTATAGAACCATGAGGGACCACATCCACCCTCTAGAGTTAGTGCCCGTCTGTATCATTACCACTGCAGAAGATCATGCGAGTGAGGCCATATTTAATTACCTCTGCTCCTACATATCATGGTACAAATGAAAATCCGCCACACTCATATTGGGATTTGAGGAGGTTTTCTGACAAGGAAGGAACATGATGGACATAGTTCTTTGAAGCTAAAGGCATTTCCATTGACTCACAAGGATGAGACGAGATATGGCTCCAACTCATTGAGGCCTAGAACCGGTGGGAGTGGCTGAGGCGGGAATTCTGAAAAGTTTTTCGACCTCACAAGACCAATATTTGAAAGACAAATCTACTTTTCTGCATTTCGGGATGGTGAGAGATTTTACGGTGTTGGGAAAGATTTATGGAAACCATCGGTGCATGCCAAATCATGGGTTTTGACACTTGGATGTTGGTGAACCACTCTATAATTGGTATGTCCCACATATAAACGTCTCTTTAGAAGCTACATGTGTGGGGAGATTTTTAAACAAACATCCTGATGAAACCATGGATTTTAAATTACGTGGCTGAAACTTAGGGTTGGGATAGAGCCTTGCAGAATTGGATAGGATGAGACCACAGATAAACGAAGGTGGGATGTATGCCTTCCCTTTGAAGAAATAGAAATGAGCTAGGATTTCAGCCTATTAGGAGGTAGGAACTTGAGGCAAGCGGCTCCCGAGAGGTGCATCGGTGGCGAGATCACGCTGGAGTCGATCCTTGCACCATTTTCAATCCACACTTTTGCGAGACGATCATGGCCTGCGGTGAAGGATTGATGTCGGAGATGTGCAAATACTGTAGGACAATTCAAGCCACAACTCAATCAACCTCCATATGAAGTAGCCTACAATTCCAATTGGAGGAATCACCCTAATATCTCATGGAGACCCAATCCCCCTGCCTATGTACCCCTGGTGCCAAGCCTCGGTTGGTTTCCCCTCACGATTTCATGACCACCATCCTCTCTTCCTGGGTAGGCAGAGCCATGTGAATTTTGAGTAAGGTGGTGGGCAACGTTTGAACAAAAGGAGTGTCATGGCGCGAAAGATTGATGCGCTAGAAAGTACGCAGTAAGAGAATAGATGGGCTTGAGAAGCGATCTCAGCGAAAAAATTGATAACCTACGATGTTTAATGCCCAAGATTAACAAGTTGCTGGGAACACACAAAGAAGAGGGAGGTTCCCTTCACAAAGCAGTTCCAAATCCTAAGAATTCATGAGGTAGGATCATCCCGACAATTAGGAATGGACCTGGGGTTAAGGCCATAATAACCACGAGAAGTGGAAAAGTTGTCCTTTATGCCAAAACACATTGAGAATCTAGTGGGAGAAATTGCAACTAGAGGCATATTCTCCTAGAGAGGATTCAATGAAATACCGCATACCACCTCCATTCCACAAGCACTTAGAGGAAAGAAGAAGGCAACTCGACAAGCGGGCATTCTTGAGGGTTTAAGGCGAAGTGAAGGTTAACATACCTTTCTTGGACTATTAAACAAGTCCACAACTGTACAAAATTTTGAAAGATCTTTGCACAATCAAGAGGGATTAGGCATTGAGAAAGAAAGCATTTTCACTGAACATGTCGAGTGCCATAATTCAAAGCAAATGCCGTCAAATACAAAGATCTTGGACTCCCCTGATTCGATCGTATTGTTGGAATTGCATAGACAAGTCATTGCTTGATTTAGGAGCAGTGTGAACTGTCTTAGGTATTCGGTATACAAACGGTTGAGGTCTGGTGAACCGACACCACCAACATCCTCTCATTGGCGGAGTAGATCGGTGAAAATCCACACAAGGGGATGGTTGGGGGATGTCTTAGTGAAGATAGACAAATTCTAACACCCGAGTAGACTTTTTGTGGTACTGACAACTGAACCAATTCCTAGTGGTTAACCATGTACCAATCATCTTAGGAAGACCATTCATTACTTTATAAATACAATATCAAATTGCTAGGAATGCGGAGTCATGCATGGCATTGCATGACCGTAGGTTGAACATCTTTCATTTGAACATAAGCAAAGTTCTTTAGAAATTGAAAATCAAATTTCGATGAAGTTGTTTCAATTGATCGGTATCTGCGGGAAAACAAAGTACCGAAAGCGAGTGTCAGCCAGAAAATGAAGATATATTGGTCTTGCCATCAGCACGCTGCGAACCCGATTGCTCAGTTCAGCGATCGTCGGCGGGGCGGTCAGTGATTGGTCGCGACCTGATGGAATTAGCCCGGTGGCTGCGAGAGGTTGAGGAGATTATCCTCCTTGACCCTCCTTGAAGGTAATTTTGGTAAATTCCAGTTGGTTTTTGGTGTTCTCAAAGCCGGTGCAGTTCAACAGATTTTATTTTTGTTATTTAGTCGAATTTCCATTTTAGCTATTTTAGTATGTTTCTTAATTTAGCGACTTTCCATTTTAGCAGTTGGTAGTGTTTTATATTCTCTTATATTAAATAATTAGATATATTCTATTTCCTAACTGTTTTAATTTTACTTTTAATATATATTAATTTTCATTTTAATCAGGAATTTGAATTACGAGTGGTGTCTTGGGTGTGAGCTAAATTCGCTAAAATAGCAAAAATTCTTGAGGAAGACCTCATTTCTTAGTTGGATGTATACTCAAACCTGGAGGGGTTGGTTTAAGTGCCACTTCACATTCTCCTCAGTAGTATACTGAGCTCCTGTGACACTGAGTCTGATCCTTCTTATGGCCGTATCCTTCTTGCGTAGTCGTCCCTTGGTACCTTTCGACCCATTCTTGTAGTGACCCGGAGTGTCCCTTTGGTTGGGGTGGGCGAAGCCACGTACCTCGACCCGAGCGGTGAGCATCCTCAGCGTCTGCCAAAGCCGCATGCATTGCATGCCGCCGGGCTGTTGCCACCAGCCAGCCGAGCCTGCCGCTGGCGGTGATGAGCCTCCACAACCCCGAACCGCTTCGATTGCGATGCGACTGCGATTCGATTGTAGTGCCACGCCCGGCCGCGGATCATTCGCCAGTCATGAGTTGCGATTCGGGAGCCCATGCTCGGTAAGCGCGATGACCACGGCCGGTTGGTGCGATACTTGATAGCCATCGAGAGATCTTGGTTCGGATATATGATCACGGCGATTATATTTTCAGTGAGTCGAGCCCTTTTCGGGTATTTTATTTCGATATTTAGATATGGTTACGTACTCGGGGTAGATTCGTCGCCGGCCTCGAGTGAGATTTAGCACGCGAGAGGCTGACTCAGTTGGCTCTGGCCACCATTCTGCAGGTCCCGAGAGGCGTGTATCGAGGGCCTCGGGATTTAGACGTTGAGACTCGGATGGACCCGGGCCCCATCGCAGTACGGAGGAGAGTTGGAGGGCCGGCCCTCGAGCGGACCACGCCAGAGACTGGGAGTCATCTTCTCGGCCTCCCCGTCTCCAGGTTACTCATTCTGGCGAGAGCGACTTCATCACCTCGGTATCGCGGCATCGAGGATGGAGACTATTTGCTTGTTCGTAGGGCACCACTGACCAGGAGATATCGACTCCACCAAGCGAGAGTTTCATCGGAGTCATTCTATGGCGTCCACACGTGAGGCGGAAGAGATCTAGGGAGTCTATGAGATTGATCGAGGAGTATTCACTCTTTACCCTTTATGACTCCGGCGGTTTTTGTGCAGAGTGAGTGCTGGTTCCACTCCATGACATCCGGGGAGGCAGAGACGGTCCTTAGAGATTGATTCGATATAGATATGGCCAGCCTGGTGTGGAGACCGGTAGATATATCGCCGGCATTGGGATTGCGCCGGCCGCCTTGACTTCGAGGTTCTGAGCTTGGGCCCACGCCTCACGGGGAGATCGTTAAGAGCGCGGCGAGAACATCCTTTGGCGGTCCGGTATTCTCACAGGGCGAAACAGCTGGAATCACTGGCGATTGACCTTATACGATACCCGACTTGTTCCTGCGACGTATGTACGGTGCAGGGCCCATCTGAGGCACTACAGGATCTCGGGGGATTTTGGTTGACCCCTGCGGTGGTGATGGCTTCCTGAACGGTTGAGGAAAGGTCCATCAGGACTGGCCGGCCGGGGCTATCCAGCTGCGATGCAGAGACTCTGTGCTATGTTCTCGGCGGATCGGATTCCCGGAGGAGCCCGGGGCTAGGATGAGAGCTAGATGCCTACATGTGATGTGGATGGGCCGGGGGTGATGACTGCCAGTCTCTCTTTCCATATCACAGGCCTGGGACGGGAGAGTCTAGGGTCGGGAAGGTGGACACCACGTAGATGTCACACTTTGAGCCGAGGTGGGGACCCGTGAGATCGTTCCTGTCCTCCACACATACTCATCGCGGCTGCGGCGTGAGATACTCCCAGAGACCTTCTGTCACACATCATTCACTGGGAGTACATCCATCTTGCTTCGAGAGAGATAGGCGGTGTGATGAATGCCATCACGCTCACTTGTAGCTACCGTTTGCCGGATGGAAGGTTGGCCGGTGTAGTATATCTTGACTGGATTAGCCCATGCGGGTCTTCCTCATGTTCCTGATGGTGAGGCCACCCGATGTGACTGTTGGATGTTAAGGCTCAGCCTTGTGATTTCGAACCCACCACCGCCACAGTGAGGTGGTTAGGTTTCTTTGATTTTGTTTAGTTATCGGCTTTATCAGCGCCCTCTTGATCTTGATTGGGATTTATGTATTAGCCATAGTAGACGTGATGGCCTATGTTAACTGTATTCATGTGACATTAGCCACTTTGGCTATATCAAAATATTGGTATATCTCCACATCTGAGGACTTTTTATATCATGTTTGGCACCTCACTATGTAAATGTTTTCTTTTCAATTGAACAATTGAATTGCTACAATTGGACAATTGAATTGCTTCATGTTGGAAAAGTGAATCACTATTTGTCATATATATTTGAATGAATTCCATACTTCAATTAAATTTTGGTGTTTGAAGTTCATACTCCAACTTGATATTTCCCCACGTATGCTAATTCCACTGCCTCCAGTTGTTCCAATAGTTTGTGAAATTGTGTCACAGATCTTTAAACTTTTTAGCCCAGGCCTTAGAGTATGTTATTTTACCTAGGATAGTGTTGAGTTACCCACATTTGAGAACCCGATGTTCTTCCCGAAAGGAAAAGAAAAAAAAAAAAAAGAGCAAAAAAGAAAAAGAAAGAAAGAAAGAAAAGAAAAATAAAGTCGTGAGTTTTGCCTTGTATAGAGCAGAGCCAGTGGGGTGTATGGTGTGAAAGCCTTTGAAACCTTGGGTACTTTAAACAGTGGTGGAGTCATCGATTATGTGTTAATTACATGGGTGGATAGGTGAAGTTTAATGACTTGTGGGTGCTTAATTGCCGAAGTCATTAGTCAAAGTTGACCTTTTAAGTTGTGATTAGTGATCTTTTGGCTTGATGCTTTAAGCCTTAATTGGTTGGGAGTCATCAGTTGGACCCCTAAAATTCTGGACTTTGTTGATCAGTTTAAACGCATTACCTAAGTCTTGAATGAATAAGAAAGAATATGACTTGATACTATCCCAGTTTCGATTAACGACTTAGATATAATGGTACTAAGTTGGGGGAGGTGGCATTTTAGTTCTATTAGTTTAATCTGGTTTATAAAGAATCATTAGACTTAGGTGGGTTCAGGTTGAAATTATGGATCCAATATTGACTAGAATTGTTCTTGTATGGTTTGATTCTTTTCATATAGGTTCCTGACTTTGATTTCAATTTCTCGAGTTTAAGAGTAATGTTTATATGGCAAACCCTTTTGAGTCATAACCTTTTGCAAATCCTGCCCATCTCCTTTTCTTTTATTTTGCATTCTTGAGGACTAGCAGCGTTTCGGTTGGGGGTGTGATTAATGCGAAAAGTGCAATTTTGAACCACATATTAGATAGGTTTTGGAGCGCACTGTATTAATCATGTCATTATACCGAAGTGTTCTAGTCTTCTTAGTGTGCTACCATGCCATTTAGAGAATTATTTTTGGTTTGTTTTGTAGGCACCTCTTGGAGTTCAATCTCGAATCAGTGAATCATGAAGTTGGAATTCAAGTCTCTCGACCATCATTGACCCAGTTGAGAAAACCAAAACCCAAAGTAGAGGAATTCAATGGTTGAGAAGGCAGAGAGCAATGGAGTGAAAGAATAACAATGTGGGTTACGACAGGGTTGCGAAAATTTACCCGCTAGGATTGCGAAATTTAGCAACCTTAGCCAACCGTAACAACACAAATTTATTTGAACATGGTTTGGCTCAGGCACGCTTTTTGGCGAAAAACTTGATTTGACCTATCGATAATTTGTGGCTTAGCGGGGAATTTAGCCTAACAGCGGTGCCCACCCCTTGGCATTTCTTGTTTAAACTAGACCTGTTGATTTCGCTGGTTAAGCGAATTCTCGACTAGCGAGGTGATACCTAGATCATGTTTTGTAATTAATGCCAATGGCATACGAACTTAGAATTGTGTCCAATCCCAGTAATGAAACCTGATTCATAGGTTTTTTAATTTATTTTCTGTATGCATGGAGGATCCATATCAAACACTGTATTTGTGAGAAAGGCATGGTGAACAATCGATTGGAGAAGATATTTTGTAAGTTTTATTTTTTGTAAATAAGTCCTTTTGTTTGGTTTCTTGTTCTTGTCTCTCCTTCTCTCTCCTCTTTCTTTCTCTTTCATTTGCCAAACACACACACCTCTTGAGGATGACAACTCGAGATCAACTAAACCTCCTTTCTTCAAGAAGAGAGGAAGGAAACAAGCTTAGTCATTGAGACATTTATATTTGTTCTCTTATCTTTTAAAAGTTATATTAGTATTTATGGCCCATATATTTTCAAAACATGGTTGCATAACATTGAATATCATTAATTGGCCCGATACTCTCCATGGCACAGAATCAGTGCATATTCGATTGAAGTCTTGTGATTGTTTTTGAATGTCTTTCACAATCCCTAAATGATATTTATATGTTGGGTTTCTCAAATTAGGGTTGCATAGCATTTAATGTTATTGATTTGGCCAATACTCTCCATGCTTTGGAGCTGTGATTAACATATGGTCTTCTGACCATACGAGATAGTATTAAATGTTAGGGTTTTAAGCATTAAAAGGGGCCATAACGCATGCTACACAGTATTGACTGACCGGAGTTGTTTCATGGGTGAGGTTGCTAGTTAAACACCAGATCCGGTTATGCGGGGACTATAGGTTGCTTGTCTGCTTGAGGATAAAACAGGGACTTGTTTGCCTAACTTGCCAAGTTGGTAACCTAATTGTTCCTTTTCCCACCTTTGCTTTCCGGTTTTTGGTACAGTTTTCAAACCATTTCCACTGTTTTAAACTAATCGAGTCCAAATGTTACCTTCATCAACATGCAAGGCAGAAATTTCCGTCAAATGAGGCAAATGTGTAATTTTGATTAAATTGTATTACGGTTAAAATCCGTAATTAATTTTCTAGATCTCAGATGACAAAGCGGATCATCTTAGGTTAGATGGTCTCATGTGTGAATCTTTGGTCGGTAACGTGGAAATTTAAAAATGGTACTGGGAGTGAGTGTCTGGGGTTGGTGCGTTTTCCAGAGGCATCAGTTTGGGATGCATTCAAAGAATGGTTTAAGGCGTATTGAAGGCCATCATAATCAATCATGTGCCATAAGGTAGTATCAGGTAGAAATAATATAGAAAATGGAAGGCCGAGATAGTCTTAGAATATCAATCTGGTAAGGGACGTAAAGGGTCGTTTATAAAATTGATTTTAAGGCCTTTAATTGACAAAATTGTCAATAGTGCCGTCTCCAACCCTAATTAAAGACCAAAACACGGGAATGGAACCAGAAAACCTGCAGGTCATTTTTCTTAAGTTTTTCTTTAGAGAGAAAACACCACCAAATACGGGCGATCAGCCGTTGGCGGACTTCGAGAAGAAAACGATCTACGAACGAGCTACCGCGTGGAAGCAGAGTTTTGATGAGTTTCTTCACTCTTCAGTGTGGGATTTTACCACTACTTGGGTTTA
This sequence comes from Tetrastigma voinierianum, assembly GCA_016808115.1. Lineage (NCBI taxonomy): Eukaryota > Viridiplantae > Streptophyta > Magnoliopsida > Vitales > Vitaceae > Tetrastigma > Tetrastigma voinierianum. The sequence continues at coordinate 161,478 of JAEQBH010004956.1, forward strand.
TTACATTTTTTAGTGTTTTTGAATGTTTGGTCGATTAGGTAGGTATTGGGGGCATTGGATCGGTCCCGAAACATGGGACCCGAATGGCTCAGAGTTTTTGAAACCAAATGGGTGACGAAGTAGCTGCTCCATGAAATAGTGTGTAGTGGTTTTGAATGTGTATTGGTTGGATTTGGTGGTAGTGGCATTGAAATCTGGTTCAGAAACTCATGGAACTAGGATTAATTAGTGTAGGGAGCGATTATACCCTAGGGTTTCTTGTTCCTAGGAACAGTGACCCAAAATGTATTTTTCGGAAAATGTGGTGTTTGATTAAGTAATTCGAATCGAATTGCTTGTGTTTTCACTATTAGCGGCGGTAATTTTGATGTTTAGATGATAATTACCTAACGTGTTTGTGTGATTTAATTTTTTATCAGTATATTCATGTTATATATATGTTTGCATATGATTAAATTTGTTTTGGAATTGGCGTGCATTACATTCGTATCTTGTTCAGAATATCTGGGAATATAGGAGTTAGTCGTGAGATGAGTAGAGAAAATGAGTTCGAAGAGTGGTAAAGTGATTAATTATCGGAGGGTAGGTCAACTTCTTGCCGTATATCAGCGGCGGAGGCGGCCCGGTTGATATATATTCGCGGAGGGTGGTCATTAAATAATATATCAGCGAGTCAGGACGACAGTTGATATTTATTCATGGAGAATGATCCCCAAACAATAATATATATCAATATTGGACGGCTTAATTGATATACTCTATTCTGGCATCGAGTTGCCCTGTTAATAATAATTCTCCTTACAAGGCTTGAGCGAGTGTGAGAGTCGGTGAGGAGACTCGGGATGCGAGTTGGTGCGGGCATTAGTAGGATATGCATTTGAATATTGTGTTTAAATCGGAACTGTGCATTGCACTTAGGTGGTGAAGTAATGGAATGGATCTCTTCTTGCGAAGCGGCTCACCCGATCGTGGGATCCTTTATTTTACAGTGCAGGGAGCGTGCGGGGACGGCTCATCCCAGGGCTAGGAGTTTTGGCCGGGTGTGGCTTTGATGGTTTCAATATGTATTAAATTCTCTATTTTGATATATGTTGTATAAGAGCCATTTACTAACTCTTAGAGGCCCATGGGACATGGTTGATATGGTTGATGGATAATGTTGTTTTATGGAGCCCAGATGCCGTTTTTATCATATTATTTTATCCTTGGAGTGTATTGGGCCCACATTTTGGGACCAATTAAATGGTTTTATACAATCATTGTATTTGGGTAGAGCTCCCCGTACAAAGGAGACTCTGCTCGATTTTCTAAAAGTGGCGTCGGGTAACCCGACCTCCACTTGTATTAGTGACGGGTAGTCAGCGGTTGGGTTTGGGGCGTCACACACGTACGCGATGCGAGCCACCATTTTACAGGATGAAAACCCATCGTGTTCGACCACTGAACCGCTATCTTTGCGGTGGCTTGACTACGACGTGGTAAGCTTAGGTGTATATAAATTTTGTTGATTTTAGCTCAGCCTACTGTGGCACGAATCACTAGTCATCAAGGGGAGCATTGTCTAGTAGCCCCTTCAGTGAGGGACTTGATGATGGAGCATGCAAATGTTGTGGGCCAAAATAAACCATCAACGAATGCTCTATATGGTAACACTTATAATCCCAACTGGAGGACTCATCCCAACCTTTCCTGGAAGCCTAAACCTCCACCATATGTTCCCCCAGTGCTGGCGGCGACATCTTTGGTTCCACCTCGCGACGCGGCTTGACCCCCTTATCCCACAGTAGACAAAGCCATATCATGAACTTAAGCAAGCGAAAGTAATTGGGTAATTTTGTGGAGGAACGAGAGCGTAAATGCTCGAACTAATGTCGAAAAATTAGACGATGGAATGCACACTTAATAAAAAGATAGATAACTTATAGTATGAGATTTCCCAAAAATACGACAACCTGTAGTATTCAATTTCAAGGCTAGCTCAAATCGGCAAGTGTTAGAAGGAAATTTCCCTCGAGTTCTGACCGATCAAAGGGAATGCATGAGTTGAGCTCTTCCTAGTGACCAGAGCCATAAATGATGAAGTAAAAGCGGTGGTCACTTGAGGTAGTGAAAGTCAAACCATCCACCCCAGGCAATGTGGAAGATCCCAAGTAGTTGAACTGAACTAGGATGAGGCACAAAAGGGAGATAATGAATAAGAGTACACCCCTCTCCTTTCTTTGTAGCGCGAGAAATAATAAGAAAAAAGGCCATCAATCAGATAGAAATATTACCGAGTGCTGAACAAGTGAAGGTGGCAACATCCCTAAGCGACATGATAAAGCAAGTCCCACTTATTCCTAAATTTTTAAAGGACCTATGCACAGTGAAGAGAGGTTTTAATGTCAATAAGAAGGCCTTTTTAACTGAGCAGGTCAGTGCCATCATTGAATGCAAAACGCCGATAAAGTACAAAGATCCAGGGTGTCCTACCATCTCGGTTAATATCGGAGGCACTTATGTAGAAAAAGCACTACTAGACTTGGGAGCCAGTGTGAACCTACTGCCATATTCAATGTCTGTGACTTGGTTTGGGAGGCGAAGCCCACTTCCATCCTGCGTCTCTAACCGATGAGTCGATAAAATACCAAAGGGGACCATTTGAGGATGTTCTAATACCAGTGGACCAAATTCTACTATCCGATGGATTTTATCGTATGACATAGGCGGTTGCGGTGGGGAACCCGACATATACCTATCTCCTTAGAAGGCAATTTCTTGGCTACTTGAATGCCATTATAAATTACTTAGAAATGGGGTTATGCAACTCACCTTTACGAACATGACTTTGGAACTCAATATACTTGAGTAAAAAGCATATGCAACCAAAGGTGGAGGATGACCGTGGAAGGAAGTCTCGCATAATAGATACAATTCTCAAGAACAAAGCACGAGCAGCAAGTGCAAGATGCTAACCCAGAGTTATCCGAGTGCTTTGCAGCAACAGAACCTCAATACATGAGTCTCCGGTGCAGTGGATGCCGAGAAAAAGTGAAATTCTACCCTATCGACCGGAGAAGCAGGAAAGGTGAATCTCAACACCGGATCTCAAACCCCCACGTGGAATTAAAATATGCATTTTTGGAAGCAAACAAGTAGTGTCCAGTTGTAATATCGTCACTGCTGACCACTCCATAGGAAGACAATCTGCTGCACCTCCTCAAGATGAACAAGCAAGCTTTGGGATGGAAAATTTCCGATTTAAAAGGCATCAGCCCAACAATCTGCACCCATCACATTTATTTAGAAGAAGAGTCAAAGTCGTTAGCAGCCACAGAGAGATCAATCCTCACATGCGGAGGTAGTTCGCATTGAAGTCCCGGGCTGTCGCCGTGTTTCAAGACATTTACCCCATATCCGATGAAGTACTTAGGTAAGCCCAACCCGTGGTGCCCAAGAAGTCAAATTTACCAATTATAAAAAATGAAAAGGGTGAGGGATTTGTCTACCCGCCTTACCACGGTCGAGGGTACGCATAGACACGTGAGGGCCTCAATGCAGAATAAGAAAAGATCATCCCACTACCCTTCATTGATCGCCCCTTGAGAGAGTCAGCACCCATTCTATCAAGTTGGATGGGGTATTCAGGGTACCTTCAACAGAGATCGCACTGGGAGGATCAAGAAAAGACCACCTTTACTTGTCCACTGGAACTTATGCTAACAGGAGGATGCCTTGGTCTTTGCAACGCCCTCGCCACCTTCTAGAGATGTATGCCAAGATATTCAAGTGGATATGGTGGAACATTATAATGGAAGTATACATGGATGATATCATCGTATACTGAGGTGATTTGAAGAATGTCCGACTAATCTCGTTGTCCTTGCAGAGGTATCAAAAGAACCCTGTGCTTAATCGGGAGAAATGCCATTTTATGGTGAACCAAGGATTGTGCTAGACATGTCATTTCAAATAGGAATTGAAGTAGACAAGGCAAAATTGAACTTATTTCCAAACCGCTCCAACAAATGTAAAAACAGCTAGGCAATTCCTCGCATAGCTTTTTACAGAGATTTATCACGACTTTCGAAGATTGCAAGCCCCCTATATGTTTCTCGAGAAAGATGCTAAATTTTCGGATAGAGACTGCCGAAGAGCTAAGAGCCGAGGTCCCATTTGACCATCGCACCAATAAGTAAGGGCACCTAATCGGCGCCGCTTTGAGGTGATGCAAGTGATCTCGCTATCGAGGAGTTCTGACAAAAGAGAAGGTGAAAACCTTACGTAGTCTATTATAAGCAAAACCTTGAATGAAGCAACAAAGGAACTACACTACTACAGAGAAAGAATGTCAGTAAATGGTTCATGCCTTAATAAATCTTTCGAGCATACTGGGTCATCCGATATAGTCATTTTTATAGATCATTCCGCTTTGAAATATCTCCTAACCAAGCAAGATGCAAAGGCAAGACTTATTCTATGGGTTCTTCTGCTGCAGGAATTTAATTTGCAAATTAAGGACAAAAAGGGGGTAGAGAATGTTGTGGCAGACCATCTTTCTAGATTAACCATAGCCCACAACACTCATAGTCCCCTAATCAACGATGAATTTCCTGAAGAATCTCTAATGCGGTTGGAGAATGCTCCCTGGTATGCTCACATTGCCAATTTCCTAGCAACAGGAGAAATTCCAACTGATTGGAAAGACCAAGATAGGAAGTATTTCTTAGCGAAGATCCATTCCTATTATTGGGAGAAACCTTTCTTGTTTAAATATTGTGCAGATCAGATAATTAGGAAGTGTGTACCTAAAGAAGAGCAACAGGGAATTCTAAGCCACTGCCATGAGAGTGCCTATGGTGGTCACTTTGCTTCCCGTGAAGTATGCAACAATGAAGGTGCCGCAAACCCGTTTCTACTCGGCCTTCTCTTTTAAAGAAGCTCACCAAATGCGTCAAATAAGTTCGGTGGATAGGATGCCAAAGGCTCGAAATTGTCTCGCACATATGATGCCCCTAAACCCAATTTTAGTAATGAGCTATTTCGATGTTTTGGGGCATCGATCACTGACCTTCCTCGCGGCCTACGGACATGTATACATATTGGTAGGGGTAGACTATGTATCTAAATGGGTCGAGCCAATCCCCTGCAAAACTAATGACCACAGGGTGGTGCTCAAATTCTCGAAAGAAAACATCTTTTCCGTGCTCAGTACCAAAGCCATTATTAGTGATGGGGGTTCACACTTCAGAATAAACCCTTTCAAAACCTCTATGGCTAAATATGGTGTTAAACACAAAGTGGCTACCTCACCATCCTCAAACTGGTCGCGAGCTCGCAATTGTGGGAGATAAAGACCATTCTAATGAAGGCGGTGAACAACAACAGAAAAGATCGGGTCCTCAAATTGCTTGGTGATTCATCAGCCTTACAAAACAAATCTTTCAAAACAATTTCGAACGCCCCTTATCAAGCTGTCTATGGCAAGGCATGCCATCTTCCAAGGAAATCGAAAGTACAAAGTACGCGGGCAAATCAAGAAACTGAACATGGATTTGGGCAGGCCGCCCAAAGATTCCCCCGATCTCAATGAGTCGAGGAACTACGAAATGATGCCTACTAACTCGAACATTGCAAAGGAAAGATCAAAATGACACGATCGGGATGATAACTTGCAAGAATTTCAACAAGGGGGACCAGTCCTGCCTACGACTCCAAACTCCACCTTTTTCCCGCAAATTAACCGTATGGATCGGACCATTCATCATTCATCGCATACCCCAATGTCTATGATTTGCTCAACCCAAAGGATAATACAGTGTCTAAGGTCAATGGGCGTAGAGTGAAGCCCGGCGTCAGCATTAACATATTGCAAACAAGGAGGAGATTCCCCTCCTTGACCCTCCATGAATTCAAAATGGCTACCTGAGAGGGAGTGATCACTCCAATTTTTAATTTAATTTTGTTTGCTTTAATTTTATATATATATATATTTATTTATTTATATATTTATATGTATTTTTTTTTCATTTTCTCTTGCACATTCTTATAAGTTTTTGGTATTCTGTTGTGCAGGAGTAGCAATAATCCTCCACCCTCTCCATCTCCTCCTTTATCCAAGAATGGCAAGGACCCGTGGAGGACAGCGCTTTGTGCCTCAGTGCGACCTTCCTCCACCCCCGCCATCGGGACGTGCAGCCCTCCTCCTAACGTGAACCACACATACCCCGCCCTGCTCCTCGGCCGCGCACCTGCATCTCACAGTACAACACGAGGGCCCGATGGGCAAGAGACCCGGAGAGTCATCCAAACTCGGAGCCTCACAGGAGCCCTGCGCCGCCATGTCCAAGGGCCACCGACGACCTTCCCCCGGATCTCTCCTCAAGCTCTATCATCCGCGCCCCTTCATCGCAAGACCACACAAAGTAATCTAGATTGTAGTACTAAAGAGGTACACTACGAGATATATTATGATGTGCCGCCACAGAGACTTAAGCTAGTGGATTCCATGAGGAGGGTGCAATACATTCTCGAGGCTTTTATGACTCGCGCCGCCTTCTACCCCCTAGTGTCACGAAGTTCTTCCATACCATGACATCTGTGAGAGTACCTTGTCCTATCGTTATCCACTTCTGATTCACGGCCGCGAGGGACACTACAAGCCATCGATATTACAGCCCGCATTCCACCCTCGCCTTCCCAAACTAACTCTACTTAATTACGTGTCAGGCCACACCCCCTCATCTAGTGAGATGGTTCGCGTTATATCCAGAGATGTAACAGTTGGGTCTATTCTCTTCCGGAGGCAGCTTCCTCCGAGCATGCTCCTTATCGACCACATACTGCGATCTAACATCTTTCCACTCCAGCATACTATGCAGCGAAGAGGAGCTATCCTGGAGGCTCTATACCGCATTTCTGAGGGTTATTGGTTCAGCCCTGCTGAACTTTTGATGACATCCTTGTTCCACTTTAAGGACAAAGTTCACCGCCGAACCTCGACCAGCCGAGGCCATACCCTCCTGCTCCCAAGGCCGCCACAAATATTAGAGCATTCGGGCTCTTCCCGGTGAACCCCATCGAGCCGGCCGAGCCTTCCGCACGCCCTTACTATCGGACAGTGGCCACGCTTCCGCCCTCGACTCACCACCTCTCACCTTGCCATCGATTGAAATGAGGCATAGCACTACCATCCAAACAGAAGATACGCAGCAGCCCTCAGACAGATCATCGCCAGCTCCAGAACCACTATTGAATCCCCGTGCCTCCACTCCATCGGGCGACTCCAAGACATCACCGCACCCCACAAAGATATCTCCATATCCGTCCTGGGATTTTCTTGCCATTACGGATGCAAATCATCTCTTTCTTCGCCCATCAAGATCGCTACCGCCCATACGCCTTTAGCGCAGAGGGACGGCACCACGTGAGGCTCGTCGCACAAAACCACGCCATCCTCGCACCGCAGGTCACTCGGGCCTCGCTTCCTATCGCGACCATCGCACTCCACTCAGCCTTTTCAAAGAAGAATATCAATTTTTCCTCCCGCGAAGACTCCTCAGCCAGCTGACGGGATAACATTCCACCGCCTACACACCATCAGGAGGTATCACTTCCTTCTGCTTCAATCCAAGCTCCCATTGAGGACAATGTGACATTCGGTTGGGGAGAGAATTAAATAAGGAAGTGGCTTTACATTTATGCTTTTGTTGCTATTTTGAGCAAGCCATTTTGTGTTTGTCGCTGGCTTACTGGGCTTGTTTGTAGTTATTAATTGTTTTGAAAAGATGAAACTATAAAATCGCTTATTTTGATATACATACTATTTAGCTCACACTTACAGTTTTAAAATTTCACCCATTTTTCGTGTTTTGGGCCTTACTCAGCAGCTTGAAAAATTGAAATTTTGTCCAATCCGCGATGCTAGATTGATTCCATGCCTAGTCAGAGCGGATGATTAGTTGAATTCTGTTGCTTTCTTACCTTTTCTTCCATCTCTAGCTAACCACACACTACGCACATTAGGTTCTTCAACAATAAATAAGAACTCGCTAACCCTTAAGCCTTGCAAAATCCTTAGCCTAGTTTCATTTACTACCTTTTAATAGGATTAAGAACTCTCAGAGAAGAAGGCCAATGAGTCTCCCCAAAATAAAGAGAAGAGAAAAAAGAAAAGCAAAATGAAAAAAAGAAAAGAAAAAGAAAGAAGAAAATCGTAACGTCATTGGCTTCTCAAACCCGAAAGGCACCTGGCCTCGAGGGGTGAGATGGCAAGCCTTTAAAGCCCTGGGCATTCTAAGCCAACTCCGGGTTGGGAGCCACCGACTTAGTGCTCGCTACACGGTAGATGGGTGGAGCTTAGCGTAGCCAGTAGTGCGTGAGTTTCAAAATCTTTCGAGTCCGGGTGAAACCTCGTAGAGTTAGCGGTCGAAAAAGACCCTTATGACTCGATGCCCTAAGCCTTAATCACTGGGAGTCATCTGCGGATCCCCACATGGACTTTGGTGAAGTCGATTCCTCAGCATTGCACCCCTACAACCCAAAAAGAGTTGTATAATAAGAGTGGATCCCGATCTATTTAGGTCAGTTAACGCCCTGTGGAGGCAAAGAGCCTGGGTAGGGGAGAGTGCAGCTAAGAGGCTATTGTCGAGGACTGATCAAACAAACACTTAGGTTTTGGTGGAAGTCTCTCGTGGATTCACCAAGAAGGAGGCTCTTTTGATACTCAATTATGTATGACATTCATTCTCTCAAGATGGTTATTGAGCAGGGTTTCAGTGATTCTCACTGAGGGGTAAGCATTACTCATCTACATACTTTTTGAAATACCATTTTTGAGGACACAATTTTGTTATTATCTTGTTTGTTCTTTCTTTCTTTCTTTTATTCATTGCTAAGGGACTAGCAATATGTCGGTTGGGGGGAGTGATTAGTGCCCAAAAAGTGCTATGTTAAGCCCTATTTATTGTAGGTTTTTGAGCGCTTTTTGTGTGCTAATCAACCGAATTAACCCGATTTTCACATTAAGGTCCCAGCTATTCTTTTGATCGCATTTTGTGACTTATTTTGTAGTTTTTACAAACTTTTAATGCCAAATTTGTTGAATCAACCCAAGCACGAGGAATCCGAGCCAAAACTAGCTTTACATATTAGAAATCAGGAGCAGAACAGGAGCAGAAGAGAAGCAGAAGAGAAATGGAAGAAGAACAGAGCAAGAAATTTCGCACCAGGATGCGAAATTCGCACCAGGGTGCGAAATTGATGTGTACGAAATTCCCTCTCTCCTCCTTTTGTTGACCTTTTGATTTTCTTTTCTCCTTTTCCCACTTTTACCCTCTTTGTTTAATGCTTTTTGAGGGCATAATGGTACTTTACCCTAGGAAAAACTCTATATAAGCTCCAATGTTGTGGAGAATTGTAACTTTTGGTGGTGAAACTTATTTTGCAAAATCAAAACTCGTAAGTTCTCTTTTTCTTTTTCTTGTCTTGTATTTCTTGTTTCCTTTTCTTTGCTTTTCATTTAGCTATTTTCGTTTCTAATCATCCTCGAGGATGGTCAAGGTTTTCCCCATCCTGAAAGAGGAGTGGCCACAAGGCTATGGTAAAAATGATGGCTTCTCATGCATTTAATGCAAGCATTCATGGATATTTATGGTTCTCATTATATGTTCAAATCCCTTTGGTATACCTTGGTTAACTTGTATTCAAGTGTTTTTGTGGTCAAAGGCATGCTTATTAATAGATCCACCGATGTTCATTAGCTGTCATTTATTAGTTAATGGTAGATTTCAGAGATAGCTTTTCACGCCGTGAACATTTAAGTGTCTAATTAATGCTATATTTCAAAAGGAAAATTATTGTGTGGTTCAGTTTCTCATAGCCAATAAAGATCCGGTTCGGGAAATGACTATATGTCATACTCCCCAACACGAGGAAAAGGACCCGAGGCCCTCTCATTTACTTTCGGACCTCAACCCCAATAGCCCGATGCTTCAAGGAGTTGTTTTTCATATTTCTTTTTAGTTCAGTTATTTTCAGTCCACAACTATTTCAATCAACTATTTTTAACTAAACCTTAAGATCCAAATTGCAATTCATCTTTTTAAGCCAAATGCAAACCATTTACACGAAGAAAACCCATCCTTGAGTTCGACCCTAGACCACTATACTGCAGTAGCTTTGCTACGGTAGTAGGAGGAATTTAGGTTTACAAATATTGTTGATTCCGGCACCCCTACTGTGGCATGAATCAACAACTAAGATCATACTAGCTGCATTCCAGCTAAAGGGCGAGGCCCAAGCGTGCGGAATCACGAAGACCTCAGTGGACCTAGAGGCACGATACGGGCGCAGTTCCATGAGCTCTTCATGGGCAAGTATTTTCCTGCCACTGCTAAACATGCGAAGGATCAGGAGTCTTGTGAGTCGCAAGCAAAGGGGCGATGACCGTGATTGAGCATGTGGCCGTGTTTACGAGTTACCGCACGACGACATGCGGCCACAACCCGCCAAGGTCGAGATTCGAGAACTGACCGAGATTGTCCATCGCGCCACACGCGTCGCACGCCAGCAGGCGCCGAGGTGCGATGTAAGTGTAGATTGTGGAGGATCTCGCCATAAGATATGGACTCTATTGTTGGGATGACCATAACCATGTAGAGGAGATAGAGTACGCACGGCGCCCTGGATTTGATGCCGCGACAAGAGGAAATAGAGAGCAATTTCTCCACAGAAAGAAGCAGGCTGGGCTTCAGTCTCATTACTGGTTCCAGAGTTTCAGCCATCCCGGTCGTGACTGATCAGTCATAGTTAGTCGGCGCATGGTGTGCTACCAGCCACACAGCCCCGACATATGAGGAGGGATCGCCTCAAGAGACAGTGGACCTGTGGTTTCGGACAGCCATCCCAACAACGGTGGGACAGATGCAGATATAGTATATTCCCTCCACCTCTAAGACGGCTGTGGAGCCGCCAAATTCTATATGTTGCATGGGCACCTTCTCGTTATTACACAAAGGTGCGAGGAGGCCAGACAGCGGGGCCGAGGCAAAGGACTCGGGGCCCACAGTGTGGACGCGCTGGGGTGGGCATGGCAGGCGTGTGTCTACTTATCACACCACACGGCCGAGTTAATGATTAGCCAATTATACAGGGTACGTTCTTGCTATCTCGCCTATGGGTAAGAGTATTATTTGATTATGGTGCTTCACATTCATTCATCGGGCCGTACACCGCATAGAAATGACTTGTATATTGGCGCCTTGTATGGTTCAGAGGCAGCTTCTCCTTAGGATTGTACAGGATACATGATATGTCGAGGCTGTAAGCTAGAGATCTCCGGATTCTCGCCTACAAGTGGGACCCGAGGGCTCTTGGATATGTCAAAGTCTCGACGTCATCCCAGGATTGACTGGTCAACACTACGAGTCATCACCGAATAGGAGCGTAGGAGGGTTACCGCCTTTCATGATCACAGTGACTCCATCGTTGTATTTCGTGGACAAGCATGATATTTTGCCTCGTACAAAGGTAACAGTTCAGTGTTAGTGGACAAGGTTGGCTAAAGGCCTTTATCCTGAGGACGAGGTGAGACCTGACTAGATCTACCTCAAGTAGTATGCGAGTATGAGGATGTTTTTCCTGGATGAAGCACGGATTGCCTCCCGCCGAGGGCTCGTAGACTTCCAGACGAGTTACACCCTGGTACTTCGCCCATATCTATGACTCCACATAGGATGGCTACTGAGTCATAGAACTCAAAGTTCAGCTAAAAGGAGTTACCGACAAGGGGTTCATTGCATCGAGCACTTCACCACAGCTCTCCTGGGCTCTATTTGCAAAGAAGAAGATACAATCTCTTCGACCGCGCATTGATTACAGTGCAAATAACCGGGTTACTGGGCTGAAATCTGCACTCCATCAAGCCGAGGATCACACTTGCCTCGATCAACCGAAAGGAGCGTGAGTCTACTCTAAGATGCACCGCGACCCCGGTTACTATCACCGAGGGTTAGGAGACAGAGTCCCAAGACAAAGATTCAGACGCTGCATGGGCACTTTAAGTTTACAAGAATGCTCTTTTGATCGACGACGCGCCAAAGAGTATCCATGGATTCTCATGCATGTGGTGACCCCAACCCTATTTGACCGCCTTGTCGTGATTTTCGTGGATGACATTTTAATCTACTCCCAGTCAGAGAGGGAGCATGAGGATTATTTGAGGATTGTGTTGCAAATTGGCTGAGACCATCGCTTGTACGCCAAGTTCAAGAAGTGCGCAGTTTCGCTTAATAAGGTGAGATTTTAGACACATGGTGTCTTCGTGGAGTGTCGCAGACCCCGAGAAGGTCGTGAGGTCGTGATGAGTCGAGAGTACGAAGTCGGCCTTCTAGATAATGCCAGCTCTTAGGATTGGTTGGGTACTATAGGAGATCCACTGGTACTCCTCCCGATCATAAAGACCTACGACCAGATCAATCTTTAAGGAGGTCAAGTTTGATTGGGATGACCGATGCGAGGAGGCATTTTAGGAGTTGAAGAGGAGGCTTACTTCAGCTCCTATCCTGATAGTTCTAAAGAGGGGACAGGGGTACACAGTGTATTGTGATGCCTCGAAGGCCGAACTAGGATGTGTTTTGATGCAAGCCTAAGAGTGGTAATTATGTTCCAAATGGGCTTTAAGAATCATGAACATCATTCCCACACACGTATATGATGTCATGGCCGTAGTCTTCTTTAAAGATTTGGGGCCGCCATTATTTATATGGTGAGCGCTCGAGGTGTACTGCATCACAAAAGTTCGAAGTATTTTCATGCAAATGACCTCGCATGAGACAACGAAGACGGATGGAGTTCCCAGAGGATTACGACTTCACTTCGCATTACCATCCCGGTAAGGCAAATGTGGTGGCCGATGCACTTAGCCTAAGTCACGGGGAGCATCACAGTATACTCCTCGAATGGCGGTAATGCTTAAGACTGGGATGGGCCAGGGCTACAATACAAGAGTAGCTCGGGTACGTCGTGGGGAGTTTAAGTAGCTACACCGTCTCTATCGAAAGCGCAGTGATCGAAGTCTAGTGGACAGACGCCAGATGTCCATCGTGACCTGGATAGCACGGCACACAGTATTAGTGACGCAGGGCTGACCACCCATGCAGATGGTAGTCTTCTGTGATAGAGGACTCCGGTAGTGGTTCCCGCTGACCCATTCGGTGGTGAGGACTTCCTCGTGGAGTTTCAACGTCGATTTGTCATGGCATCTAGGTGGGTACGAAGACGTACTAGGATCTTCTGTCAAGATCATCTGAGCGGGAATGAAGAGACACATAGGGGATCTTGTGTTAGTACAGTGCTCTAGGCCTATCGTATGGGACACTGTGATTAATTACTTACGAATTAATTATTATGATGATTCAGATGTTTATTATATATAATGTCCCTTAATATTATTAATTATTCTAAATGTCCTTAATCTATATCAAGTATGGGAATAACAATGAATTAAGATTAGTATAAAGTTTGATTGATATTCATGGGATGAATATGCGTAGCAGATACAAATCAAATTTATATCTATTTGTCGAGAACAAATATTAGACAGTAATTCGTCTCAGATTAATATATGGATCAAAGTCATAAGTTAATCTCTACGCTTATGTCATTAAATCCTTTCAATTCGAGATCGCTATAGTTCTCAACATAAGGAATATTGTGTTTTGGATATAATCAAACGGTGTCTTTAATCTGATGACTATAGCGTTATACTTGAACATAATAAGAATTATGTGTTGAGATATGAACGATTAAATGGAATTGTCCCTCTTATTATAAGAGAGATATCTCTCGGTCCCCTCGACAATCGAGACCGAAATGCATGGTTTGCTCAAATGAATCGATGGAGACAATGTCATTTGTTTAGTTAGTCTAATTAGGTTTCGAGTAATCAAAGATAGAACGATATGCATTTGACTTTGTCCTCATGCCTTATATTCTATCAAGATATCATGAGACAAAGGATTATGTCATTAGCTATATTAGCGCTTGCCTCGATCACGAGATTTTCATTTAACTCGGCGTAGGTCATAATGTCTTGCTAGAAAGCCACTTACGACTTGTAGGATCAAAACGTGATTTGTGCCTACTGCTAATGTTAATTGAACCTATAAAGGTCGTACATTAAGAAACGAATAATAACTATGATTTTTCAACTTCCGTAGGTACTTAAAATTATGAGATTATTTTAAATTACAAATAACAATTAGTTGTTATTTAAATTTGAATTTAATTTTGAGAAAGTTTAAATTCGTGAAACGGTTATGTCTTGAATGGTTATGTTTTGTGAATTTAAATTGTTATTTAAATTCGAATTTAATTTTGAGAAAGTTTAAATTCGTGAAACTGCTATGTTCGAATCTGCTATGTTTTTTGTGAATTTACACTCGTTGGGTTACGTAATATCCAATATGATTGGAACATAAATGCAGCAGAATTTAAAAATTTTTATCCCTTAACCCACTAAGGATCACATGCGCTCTATAAACCGAAGGAAGGGTAAACGAAACTTACTCTTGTAGATCGATCTGGGCTGCCTTCAAAGTCCGCTCTCGTTTATTCTGGATCTTCAAAGGTGCCGCCTTCTTCGGTGCGACCACCCCAAGTATCCACACACGAACAAATAATAAATCATCTGTTGGAATGCCAGTCTGCAGTTTGTCTTCAAAACGAAATTGTGGCTTTTCTTTCTCCGTTTTCTGGTCGTTTCTCGCAGTGCAGTAAAGACGATTACTACAGTACATATATGTCTCACATATATATATATCTATATAATTCGCTAGTGGTTTAAGTCAAAAACGAATTTTTATATTATTATATATTTAAAAATCTTTTAAATAATAACAATTTAAACTTTCTCAAATTTAAACTTTCTTAAAATTAAATTCGAATTTAAATAACAACTAATTGTTATTTGTAATTTAAAATAATCTCATCATTTTAAATTACTACAGAGAGGAAACCATAACCGTTATTATTCGTCTAATGTGACCTCTATAGGTTCAATTAACATTGACAAGAGGCCTAAATCACATTTTATCCTACAAGTCATAAGTGGCCTCTAGCAAGACATTATGACTACCTGCTAAATGAAAACTCATGATCCGAGACAACCTAATATAGCTAATGACATAATCCTTTGTCTCATGATATTCGATAGAACAGGCATGGACAAAGTCAACCTTATATCGCTCTATCTGACACTAAACCCAATTAGATCGACGAACAAATGACATTGATCTCCATCAATTCATTTGAGTACGACCATGCATTTCTTAGTTTTAATTGTCGAGGGGACCCAGAGATATCTCTCTTATAATAAGAGGGACAAATTCCATTTTAATCGCTCATATCTCACTACATAATTCTTATTATGTTCAAGTATAATCTTTATAGTCATCCGATTAAAGACAACACATTATATCAAAAAACACAATATTCCTTATGTGAGAACTATAGTAATCTCAGTCAAAGGATTTAATGACATAACTATTAGAGATTAACTTATGACTTTGATCATGTATTAATCTCAAGATTTCGGGTTCCATTCAATATTTGTTCTCAACAACATATAAATTTGATTTGTATCTCTTATACATATTCATCCCATGAATATCAATCAAACTTATACTAATCTTAATTCATTGTTATTCCCACAACAATAACCGATTAGGGACATTTAGGAATAATTAATGTTATTTAAGGACATTATATATAATAAACATGCAAATCATCATAATAATTAATTTTCATAAATAGTCAAAATACCATGTCCATAATGATAGCCTAGAAAGACCATTACTAATAATCTCCCACTGCACTAGCCCATTCATCAATGTATCTAATACCCATGAACCTAGCATGACGATTATGCTTTGCTTCAGGGTGTAGGCTTAGTCAATGGATCAGCCAACATTATCATCCATTGAACTCGTATATCTTAATGTCACCTCTCTCAATGATTTCGAATGAGATGATAACGCCCGAGAATGTGTTTGGATTCGATGCGGATCTAGGTTCCTTCATATTGCACAGCACATTATTGTCACAATAAACATCAACAGGATTTCTAATGCTAGGAACCACCATTTAAACAAAACACATATCCCGACTGCGATTGGAAATCGCTTCATTATATCGAAGTCAGACTGCAACCCATTTACAACCGCATCATCTTCCAATCCGCCATACCAAGAACATATCTGCATCTTCTCGGGATGCTTAAGAATGTTCTTGACAGCCATATCTAGTGACTCTCAACGATCTGACTGGTATCTACTGCTATGCTTAAAGCATAAGATGTACATCCGGGTCTAGTGCACAACATGGCATACATGATAGATCCTATCAGCCGAGGTATGAAGGAATCTTACTCATCCGCTCTCGCTTCATCTTTTAAAGTGTTAGGATTAATCGAGATTTTGCTATGAGTAATACCACGAGACATGGGCAAGTATCCTTCCTTGGAATCTTGCATACCGAACCGCTTTCGCATTTCTGTTCATGAAGGTTTCTTGACTTAGGACTAATCCGCCCTCTTAGATCTATCTCTATAGATCTTTTATCCCCAAAGATATGCAATTTCATTTTAAGTCTTTCATCGAGAAACACTTCCCCGCCAAGGCACCCACCGTGATTCTTGCAAGATGGCTGAGGGTGCTTCAGTTAGTGCTCATGTTCTAAAAATAAAAGGCCAGTATCGAGCAATCTCTCATAGGCTTGATTTACTGAGCCAAGATCGCAACCGATTTGATCCTCGAATTCACTTCCCCGAGCAAGCTACGCGACCACATGAACTATAACATGAATGAAATGGACAAATCTATCTCTCGAGCCGCATACGATGCTTTTCAAAACCGCCGAGCGTAATATTAAACCAAAGTCCGCTCATGTTCGATGGTTCAAAATGTAAAGGGCTTCCAAGAACAAGGGCAAGAGCAAAGGAGCATCAATGCTCAACCCAAACCCAAACTCCGAACTCAAAAGCCAAAGCCCCAAAGGGAGGGTGTTTGTTTCTTTTCTTGCAATGAACATGGTCATCGAAGAGAAACTCGCAAGTTGTATTTAGAGGATCTTAAAGAAGAAGAAGAAGATCGGTGAGACTAGTTCTTCAAAGTATTTATGTTATACTGTGATAATGTTTCTCCTTCTAGTTCCCGGGTATTAGATACCGATGTGATCTCACATTTGCATAAATGCAGTGGACTCAAAAAGGAGTAGACAAATCAAGGCATGCTGATCTACGAGTAGGCAATGGAGCAAAAGTTGCTGCTTTGGCTATAGGAAGTTATGAACTTACTTTGCCCAATGGGCTTTTGTTAGTTTTGGACAATTGCTATTATGTTCCTACAATGTGTAGAAATATTAATTTTGAGAAAGTTTAAATTCGTGAAACGGTTATGTCTTGAACGGTTATGTTTTGTGAATTTAAATTGTTATTGAACTAAATTCACTTTGAGAAAGTTTAAATTCGTGAAACTAAGTTATGTCTTGAATCCAAGCAGGCTTTTGTGAATTTTAAATCATATTATTTAAAAGAGCTCTTAACATATATAATAATATAAAATCTGCTTTTGACAAAAACCCCAGCGCACTTATATAAGATATATATATGTGAGACATATATTTTGTAGTAGTCGCTCTTTACTTGGTAGAACAACCAAAATGAGAGAAAAGAAAAGAAAAACCCTAATTTCGTTTTGAGAAGACGAACCTGAACTAGCATTCAACAAGATCGTTTATTATTTGTTTGGGTGTGGATACTTGTAGAAGGTGGTCGCTTTTCAGAAAGGTGGCACCTTTGAAGATCCGAATAAACCAAGACGCAGACTTTGAAGGCTTGACGAATCGATCTACAAGAGGTAAGTTTCATTTACCCTTCCTTCGGTTTTTTATGAAACGCATGTGATCCTTGGTGGGTTAAGGGATAAAAATTTTAAATTCACGTATTTACGTCTAATCGGGATTGATATTCTCGCCCGTAACTCCAACAAATTTTTGGTTTTATAAACGCATGATCCTTGGTGGGTTAAGGGATAAAAATTTTAAATTCCGCCGCACTTATGTTCCAATCAGCTGATATTCGTCCAGAATCTAACACTTTGCTCGACGATGTTCTCACGCGGTCGCTAGTTAAGGTCGAGCACCGGCGCCAACAGGCTACTTTAGCCTAATGGAGGCCGAGTGGAAGTGGGAGCACGTCACGATGGATTTTGTGACCTACTTGCCACGGATGTCGCAGAGGCATGACGCGGTGTGGGTGATAGTAGATCGGCTCATGAAGTCGGCACATTTCCTAGCCGTGCAGATGACCTTCACATTAAAGGAATTACGCTGGCCAGATATTTGAGAGATCACCCAAACACATGGAGTACCGCATCCATAGTGCTCTGGAGCAGAGATCGAGGTTTACGGCGTACCCTTGGAAGAGTTTCAAAAGGCTATAAGGCACATCTACTACCATGAGTGCAACTTTCCACCTACGCATGCATGGTCAATTGCAGGACCATACAGTGTTAGGAGGACATGTCATAGCATGGTCCCGGATTATAAGGGTAGCCGGGAAGAGCACTTGCCCTGTCGCCTACAACAATGCCATCAAGTGAGTATCAGATGGCACCATACGAGGCATTGTACTGAGGCCATGCAGATCACCGATACGGGTTGACTCAGTGGAGAGAGCCCATCACTGTCCCGACCGATTGTGGGTACACCTCCGAGAAGGTGAGCTTGATACAACAACGCCTTTCTCACATGGCCTGCAGCCGGCGTAAGAGCTTGCGTCGTATGTACGATGTCGAATTCTTAGAGTTCGAGGTCGGATGATCACGCCTTCTCAAGGTGATGCCTAAGAGAGGAGTGGTCGTTCGATTGCGGAGGCTATCGCCGAGGTTCATCGGGCCCTTCAAGATACTGAGAGTGGTAGTAATCAGAGCGCACTGGGCTTAGCTTCTTACCACCCAAAGATGTCGTGTCCATGAGGTATTTTACGTCTCCATGCTCCGGAGGTACACTCCAGATCTAGCTCATGTAGTAGATTGGGGAGAGATTGAGGTTGATACAGATGGGACCTTCGACGAGGGACCAGTGTGCATTATGGATACCGTGGATTAAGCTCTTTAAGGACGCAAGACTGGAGGCAAGCAGCGAGGGTGCTATGGCGGCGACCGTGAGTGGAGAGTCAACGTGGGAGCGCGAGACACGATGCGCCACCTATCCTTCGCTAGTGGATGAAGGTGGTATGTGGTTTAGCCGTTTAATGCCTTTAAATGACTAGTTTACATGCATGGCATAGCACGCCGCATAGCGACGCTGATGAGTCATGATTGCATCAATTTCCGGGACGAAATTTTAAGCGTGAGAATGTAAAACCCGAGAAAATTCTAATTTTCTGAGAAAAGGTAAAATGATAATTTCGATCAAAATCCGGAATTTTTCTAGTCTCGGATGACAAAATGGACTTCACTGTTGGGATCGTCTCGCGAAATCTAGCTATCACGTCGAATTTCGTCGAATTCCGAGATAGTTGGAATTTCACGTCTTTCGTGCACCGTGCCCGTGCCGTATGACGTACCAGAGAGGCATGTGATGTGACAAGAGTCACCTACTACATGTACCCATGTGACACATTGCTGTACGATTGCGAAGAGGATAGGAGATAAATTTACTAGATTAAGCCAAGGTCAAAAAGAGCTCTTAAAAGTCAAACTAAGGGACAAAAAGGGAATTAATTAAAAAGAAAAAAATAAAGACATCATATTCTTCTCCATTTTGCTGAACGTATGCTGAAGAGGGAAAACAGTTTTGAGAGCAGAGTTCAACTTCTGCATTTCCCTGCATTCTAATCGCCTATCGTCTCTGAGCAAGAGGAGGTTGATTTACGCCGCAAGTATTGCGTGGACACCGATTTCAGGGAGTTTTCTCGACAATTCCGAGAGAGGTAGGGTTTTCTTTCTCCTACTTGATTTATTCTTTGGCTAAGAGTCATTTTAATGGATGGGATTTGTTAAGGCTTGATGGCCGTAAGTTTTGGGTCCCAAATATTTGAACTAAGTGAAGAAAATCCCTAAGGTGGCCATGAACAAAGGTCGAGACCTAGGTTTTACCGCTCACGTGATTTATGTGATTTGTGTGTTGCTTCGGGGTGATTTAAAATGAATTACATAGCCCATGTGAGCTAATTTTAGTGTTATTGCTATGAATTGAATAACATGATGTTGTGAGTTAAATTTTGTTAGTATACGATGTTTAAAATATATTAACATGAATCATTGAAATGACATAATGCATTCCATACGCATCTATGCACTTAGAATTGCAGAGGGTGTGAGCGCATGACAATAAAATCTGAGGGTTGTCCAAACGACAATTCATTTGTAAGATTATTAAAATAATAATTTTATCGGAAGTTGTCCTCGAAGAATTGTGTTCGAAGATTGTCGAACACCACGTCGAGAAAGCCCATGAATTGTTTCTGAGAGTTACCCAACAAATCAAATTTCTGAGGATTGTCCAATGTATTTATATTCTGAGGGTTGTCTTTAATTAAACAAATATTTTGTTTTGAAAAAATGATTTTCATCTGCTAGTTTAGGGCATGTGTGAGGGAGCTCCACTGACACTAAGACAATTTGATCAGTGCATGCAGATATTTAAGCAGATCACGATTCGCTTGAATGTTTGGTTGCCATTACATATGCACTTAGCTGAGTAACCCATGGTGGATAATTCCACCATCACATTGTTCACTCCCAAGCCGAGGGAAAATTATCGTACAGGAGTGTCTCTGTGAAGACTACGCTCATTAGAGACCGCTTTGAGAAGAAAGCCGATATGTGGTTTTGCAGATACATTTGCAAAAACATGTATTAGAATTCTTGATTTTAAAATATGTTTGTATTAAGAGTGATGTAATAACTCTTTAAACTGTTGTAATATAGTTGATGATATTTCGAGAGTATAATGTGTAGCTGCTGTGACTATTTTACCACGTACGGGTCTCATGATATGAGACATACAAAGCTTTTCATGAGTCGACTAAGTGGGTCACCGGTGACATCTGTGAAATCAAGGCCATAGGGGTTTTAGAAAATAATATAAAAATGAAAATAAATCTAATAAAAAATAATCCTAAATTTAGTTTTTTTTTTCCACATAGACTTCCATGTATGATGAATATTAAGAAAAGTAAAAGTGTCTTTAAGTGTAAATTCAAAAATTTCAAAATTACGATAATATCGATTCAAAAAACACTTTCAATATAAATTTAAAAGTCTTAAAACTTTAAAAAGTGTCTTTTCAAGAAGCACTTTCAAGAATTCATAATTTATTAAACTTTAGAAAATGTTTATTCAAAATATACTTTCAATTACAATTTAAGATTTTCAAAATTTTAGAAAATGTTTCTTAAATAAACGCTTCTCATGGCAAAATGTACACTAGAAATATGAATATTTCTCAACCTTTTGTAATTGAGAAATTTTTTATTTATTTTTGGACTAAATGTCAGAAAAAGCCCATGTAATGTGTAACAAATCTTTTACAAGAAAATTTCAACAGTTAATTTTTCCATTGCTCCAAACACATCTACATATATGCATAATGCATAGAAGATGCAATAACAAGGAGAGGGTAGAGAGTACCTAGGGAGGGAAATGGTTGAGGATATGACACTTAAGTCATGGGTGGCCGTGGCGAAGTACAATGTGGCAAATGGCTGGTGCTGCAACAAAGAAGGCAATGGGGGTTCAACCATATAGCCATTAATGCATCTAGGATTTTATATTTGGGTGTTAGTATACCAAAATGGTGTTCCTTATGTTTTTTAAGATGGTTATCAATGATTTGTTTTTAAAAACATGAACAAAATAGGCTTTTTTTTTGTACCTTTCTATAAAATAGTTTTCCCAATTTGATGTGACTAAAAAATTAAGGCGGTGTTTGTATTTTTGGCTTTTTTTTCTAAAGCAAATTGCATTCATACTTTTGACTATTTATTTTTCATTTTTGCATAACTTATTTCTGAATTTTTGAAATTTTCTTCTATTGGCTTTTTTTATTTAGAAAAAGCAAATATTTTAAAATCCATATAGAATATTTCAAAATATTTTTAAAACACCAAATATTTTTAATTTTGGTTTCATCAATATAATACATACATATATATATATATATATATATATATATATATATATATATATATATATATATATATATATATATATATATATATTATTTTTGTAAGAATGATAATAATAAATTATTCATTATAATAATTTTATCATTTAAATTTTTGTAAATATGTTAAGAGGTTATACATATATTATACAAATATTTTCTATTTTATCATAATAATAAGGGTGATTTGTTTAAAAAACCTTTTAAAAACTAAAATTCAGAAATCTAATCCTTCATTAATTTTTACCTCATTTTGACAAAAATAGCTTCATTGTTTTCTTGTAAAAATAACCAGCTTTTTTTCAAAGATATATGTAAATA
Organism: Tetrastigma voinierianum; assembly: GCA_016808115.1. NCBI lineage: Eukaryota > Viridiplantae > Streptophyta > Magnoliopsida > Vitales > Vitaceae > Tetrastigma > Tetrastigma voinierianum. The sequence continues at coordinate 184,008 of JAEQBH010004956.1, forward strand.
AATAAAATAGAAAAGGACATTTTTGTTCATTATGAGTAATTCTTCAATAAAAAAAAAACTTACAAATTTTGAGTTATTTAAGGTCTTTTAACCAAATATTTTTATTTTTTGAAAAAAAAAACAAATATTTATAATAATAAAGTTATATCATCAGTACACAAACAAGTATTGACTTAAATTATTTTTCTTAATTAATCTAAGATGGTGATTTTAAGCATATAAAAAATAAACAACTTAATACCTAATAGAAATAGAATATTAAAAAACAAACGATATAATACTTAATACTATTAAGCCTTATTCAACATTCAGCTAAATAAAAGTTCTATTCAATATTAAGTAAAAAAACAATATAAATATTATGGGTGAAATTATCAAGCTGAATTTTCTTGTATATTCATTAATGCCTCACATTGGTTAAAAATGTGAATGATTATGAGTATATAAGCATAAACAATATCCCATCTATATGAGACTTTTGGTAGAAAAGCCCAAAAGATAATTGCAACATGGATAGGTAAATCTCTCCCTTCAATTGCAACATGGATAGGTAAATCTCTCCCTTCAATTGCAACATGTATTATTTTTTATATATTTGTTTATTCTTGAGTATATCGGGGCTGATTAAATCGATAAGTTTTACAAATTCAGTTTACAAAAACGAACTCGAGTGATAAATAACTTAGATTTATTTATTTTAACAACATTTAAATTTATTGTTTTTTTAATAAAATTCTTAAAAATTATTTTAAATTATTCATTTCAATAAAACTCTACTTACCATATTACAAATGAAAAGGTAAATGTTCCTTATTTTCTATTACAGTGCTACATAATTATACATAGGATAAATTTGGATGAAGATATTATGAGGTTTAGGCTATGTTTATTTCAAGGAAGGAAAGCAAAAATACTAAGAAAAATGATATTTTTATATTTGATTCTCTAACAAAAAATATCAAAAAATAAAAATAAAAATAGTTAGAAACTTATATATTATTAAATTATCAACCTTTGTACTCATGCGTTAAAATGACTAAAATTGGTTTGAATTAACAAGTAAAAAATATATATTGAATTTAACTCCACCTTTAAAAAAAAAAAGCACTCCATAATTTTTCTTTCCTTATATATATATTTTTGATAAATAAGGATATTCGTATTATTAAGTTGTGTTCAAAGAAATCATAATAGGAGAGTCGGGCAAAGAGCTAGCAGCCCTTCCAAGAGAATGGGCTTCTTGATTGGATGACGTCTTAACAAAAACAAAAAACACTCAAAGAGGACTTAGTTATAAAAAGTTCGTTCTCATATAAGAAAAAGTTTTACATCGTTAAATGGTGATTTTATAACAGTGATTTTATTTCTTGAGATCTGTATAGATTAAAATTTGTTCTGGGAAAATACGTATCTTAATAAATAAAATCACCATCTAATGATGTAAAACTCATTCTCATATAAGAACGAGCTTTTTATAACTGAATCCAAAGAGCAATCATGTATCTCTTCCAACAAATTACAGTAGTCATTAACTATTAACCCAGCATATGAGTGGGCAATTCCATTGTCTGTTCATCGCTTGCACCAACAACAGGTAGTCAGATTCCACAACCACCCGATGATCACCATTGTTTTTAGCTAACTCAGAGCCTCATGGCAACCAAAGGCCTCCGCCGTAAAGGGTCTTTAATTCATGAAGCCCCACCGTAAAATCTTCGGCTTCCACAACCCTCTGTTCTGAAGGAAGCCAAAACCCAATCAAGCCATTCCGAGGGAATGAGATCAACATTGCACTTGGTGTATCCCTCAGCAGGTGGGATCCATACTGTCGCATGCTATTGTCCTTATGTCGGGTGGAGATCCTGAGCACCGGGCTCGGGCTTCATTCCATCGCTTAAAGAGGTCAAGGCAGCTAGCTACTTGGTGGCTGATTTGCCGTTGAGGGACCATTCAAGGTTCACCAAATACTACCACAACACCTACCGCTATCATGTAGAAGGGGAGCCACAAAGGTTCATCAATGGAAAGCAATCTTTAAGAAATACTTTCCTACAATGCGAATGACGACACCGCCAAGGGGGTACCATGGGCCCGGCTCCTGGGCTCCCTAACCAACCCGCCCAAATTTCCAATGGCTCCGACGGACTGTGACCCTAAAGTCAACCGACCCAGAACGCCCGGAGAACTGGCCGGTACGGCCCCACCCGGGACCAGCCCTAAAGTCGGGCCGGCCCAGAACGCCCGCGACCTCTTCGCCTGCACGGGGCGCCTTCTTATCCCGGATGCCTCCTTTCCCAATGCGCCTAGGTGCCCAGATGCCCCTTCACCCGGATGCTTCCTTTCCCGATCGACAACTTCACCAAACAAAACTGCCAACCGGCTTTTCATGATATAAGTAAATGTTCTTCAAAGAACCAAACACCCCACCTCCAACGGAATAGGAAGGCACTCTCAACAGCGGCCCAATCGGAAAAACAGTTACATAAAAAGAAGAACAAGTCATCCTTCCCGAAATAAGAGCCACCTTCCCTTATCTTTATGGGAAGAAATCGTCCACTCTCCAAGAAAGATGGATCCCCTTTCTCCCTCCATAAAAGAGGCTAAATCACACCAAATGAGGTACTAGATTCTGATTGAGATAATCGCCGCTCTAAGCTCTCGCCTCTCCAAAAACGCTAACTTTGCCATCAAAGGGCGACTAATACTAATTCGTCGCTCTTCTTATTTGTTTTGCAGGATGCAACCAAGTGGTGAATGCTCCGACGATCCATTGACTCTGAGAATTTCGGAGACTACAATTAGCGCCGTCTGTGGGAAACGCCGAGCAAGAAATCTCAGAGACGATACGCGAGCTCGTACAATCTGGGCCCCAGTGATCTCCAAATCTCCTCCTGAGCCTCGGGCCATTCTCTAACATCCCAATCGGACCGTCTAACTTACCACCATTTCCAAAGAACTCAAAGAAACCCACCCATCGAGGACCGGGCCTCTCGCTACGCTGGGGGAGATGGAGATAAGGTGAATAGAGGAGCAGGCTCGACAGATGGCCGAATTATGAGAACGTGCGGACTGTTTACAACAGGAGAACGATCGCCTACGAACTCGCTTGCAGTCCAAGAGTTCCTGAACCCCCAAGTGTCGCCTGCACGAGCCCCTACCCCAGCGACAAAGGGAAAGAGCTCGTCCTGCTCGACCATAGTGATCATCAGGCTGATGACGAGCTCTCTTCGGACAGCTCTCCACTTCCCCGTCGCTCACCACCCCTAAGCAATGCGGAAGTCGAGTCCAGAAAGAGACCTCCTCGCTACCCAGCCGGCCATGAGCTTTAACGCCGACGTTTAAAAAGAGGACAAAGCAGGATATACCCCATTAACAATCGTCTCTCGAACATATCACACTTGGCCCGGGGAACGACCCCATTTGCATGCACTAGATTCACCTGTGGCGCCCCCGTCCCACGTCTCGACCCCGGGCCCAGTGACCCTACGACATGTAGTCCTCCCCTTTGGGCCAGCATATTTTAGACTATGAACCTCCTCGCGAATTCGTTATTCCGCCATTTTCTATGTACGACGGCTCCTCCGATCCGTACGATCACATGTTACACTTCAACCAAGCAATGATCCTCAACGCCGGGGACGATAGACTTCTGCGGTAGTGTTCTGGCCAAATTTCAAAGGCCTCCATTGCCGTTCCACAAGCTTCCTGTAGGGTCACAAATTCATTCACAGTCAGGGGTCGCGGTTCATCTCCCAAGTGATCCTGCGGCTCACCAAAGTGCGTAGTGAATATCGCCCTCCAGCTATCCTTAAACGAAGACGAATCCATCCCGACTTCACGACGCAGTTCTGACAAGTCATTCGCCAAATAGACGATATTTACGCATGGATGCGGGCCCCCCGCAAAACTTCCGGAGAAGCTTTGGGACCTACCACCCCGGCTTCAGCTTTATCCCTAAATCCGCCTCAACCATGGAAGAATCATATCTACGGACGATAAGTTCTCCATGACTGAAGACAACATTCTGGCCGCCTCGCAAATCAGAATGATAATCCACCCAAAGTGGCAAGTCAAGCGCCAAAGGCTCATCCGAACGTAAGAGCAAACTGTAATAGTGGTCGTGTTGTCTGACGAAAGGGTGTGATCCAAAGAGAAGGAGCCTCCTGGGGCCACTCCTTCTCAACATCGCCTATGACCGGCTCCTACCCCTCATTCGGGACCTCCCCGATTTCAAGTGGCCCCACCTATGAGGGCTGGGTCCATGCACAAATAAGGAACGTGTGATCCCTAGCTAAAAAGGACATAGTGACCATGGCCACGTAAAAACCCAACCATCACTAAAACTCAAGTCTTGGGCTGAAAACCGATTCTGGCCTGCACCTCGTAAGATATATATACGAGAGCCGGATCAATCCAGGGTAGCAAATTCGCCCCCCACACCGACACGGTCATCATATTACCGAAAGCATGCCTCTGGGCCCCTAGCCATCAACTTTATATTAGGGGACCTACGATACCAAAGACGTCCAAAAGCAAAGGAGAAAATGCTCTGCGGCACCGCCGAGCCGGTGAACACCGTCAGCTCTCAAGAGAACATCACGCTCAACCCCAGGCTGACTCGCCTCCCATCCTCCCCATCAACCCTAGCTCGGCCACATTACCCCTCATTACGATGCACTTGTACTTACCGTCCCAGATACGCCATGTACATGCGGTCCTCGTCGATCCAGCAAGCAAGGTGTACCGACGACTACACCTTCCACTCCTTTAAGCAAATGAGGTCCCGGCCGATCATCTCGCCCCACAAGGTGGTTTTCATTCGGCTTCTAATGGGGGCTACCATATTGATGGGGATATTGCCTTTCCTGGCCCAGCAGGTGTCCGAGAATTCAAGAAGTATTATTCCTGTGGTAAAGGATTTTGGCCATACAATGCCATCTCAATAGGCTCGGGCACGCCATGAAAGCTTTTACCATCCACGCACCACCAAACAATCGCCTACTCCACTGCGGTCCGGAAATCGACCTTCAGGGAAGTCAATTAGCCGCACGACAATGCAAGGACGCGAACAAGGGGAATGCTCCAGTGAACCATCTCTTGAGGGTCAACCTTAGAAATAGCAATCACAGTCATATGCCCGATCCGCCTTGGAGGAAAGAGAGCCGCTGGTAGTTGATCCCTTGGCAACCACACCCCTTGACGGGTCGGACATATGCATCTATGTTAGTACCCTCCTGTCCGAGGAGGAGAAGTCCTAATTATGCCATGTGATACAGTTAAATACTGATGTATTTGCTTGGACTCATGCAGATATGACTGAACTAAGCCCCACGCACGCCTCACACAGACTAAACGCTCCCATTCACCGCTTCTGGCCGCATAAAGTGAGACTCTTTCACCTGACGCTACTCTGGTCATCCGCACCGAGGATGATGTAATCTTCTCGCGATAACGGATTTATCGAGCGCTAAATACCGAACGGCTGGCCAACGGGTGGGGTTATCCCAAAGAAGTGGGGAACAATGGAGAGTATGTGTGGATTACACGATTCAACGATGCCCGTCTGCCAAAAGATAGCCTCCTTTGCCCGCAGATAGATCAGATCGGGTGGACGCTCTAGCAAGGCATGGTATGCCATCTTTCTCGACGCCTTCCCTGGATACCACTGCATCCCCACGCACCTCGACAGCGGAAAAACATCTTCATCACTCCCATGGACTCTAATCGCTACAATGATTTCGGGCTTAAAGAATGCAAAATACCCATCGAGGTTGGTGACGAAGATGTTTCGACCGTTACTCGATAACACAATAGAAGTTTATATTGATGATATGCTGGTAAAATCCAAGCAATGCCCGGATCACGCTGCACATCTCCAACAGACATTCGACCTCCTTAGAGAGTATGGTATGAACCGAACCCTTGTCAGCCTTCGAGGTCACACACCGATTCTTCGCTTTATGGTAACCCAAAGTGGTACAAAGGCTAATCTCAAGAACTTAAGGCCATCTTGCAATCACCGCCACTCCAAGAAAGTGGATCTAGCAACCCGACCACGGCCACGCCCAGCATTTTATTTCCTGGTTCACGGACCGTTTGAAACCCTTCTTCACTACCTTGAGGGGAGCCAACCGGGCCGAATGGAATGAGGAATGCAACCGGGCATTTGTAGCAATCAAGCAATACCGATGCTTCTCCCGATTCTCGTGGAGCTCTAAGCCTGGTGATTAATTCCCCATCTCTACCTAGAAGCTCTAATATGCTAGTGTCGCGCCGCTTAAAGAATGCAGATGCGTCAGCCCGTGTTCTTGTCAAGAAACTCGACCGATGCGAAGACTGTGATATAGCCACCTCGAGCGAAAGCTGCCTTAGCCCCTCTGGACAGCCGCCAAAAGCCCGCCCCATGCTTCCGTGCTCATCCCGCTGTGGTGATAACCGATCTTCCACTCCAGTGGCACACCATATAAACCCGACCGTCTCCTGAAGGATGGCCATCTCACGGCAATGGAACTGAAAGCAGTATGGCATCCAAGATGTTTAGACTTCAAGAAGGCAAGTCTTAGCTAACTTCCTCGCGTAAATCCCGCGCCCGATACCCGCCTGCATAAAAAGGCCGGTGGACACTCGTGTATTTCGGGCTTCCGCACAATCGCAGACCCTAAGATCGGGTCTACAATTAATCCTCCCAACCGGGGAAAGCGATTGAACATGCAGCATGGTTAGCCGTGGGCCAACCAATAACGAATCGACACGAGCCACAATAGCCTACCGCCCTGCCCGCACTCACTATGGGTGCTGATAGTCTTTCGATTCAAAGCGATTCACAGCTAGTTGTCGGACAGGTTAACGTGGAATTTGAGTCCAGGGATCCCCGAATGACGAAGTATGCTTCCTTAGTCCAACAGAAATTAAACACCCTACTTGAAATCCTGAACATGTCCCCGATCGAATGAGAGGGCCGATGCCCTCGCTGCCTTAGCCGCTTCCATTACCGACAATGTATCCGTGATTTCCTCCCCCATCTACTATTAAATTCGCATTCTATACTCCAAGCAGGCCCAAAACCAGTGCAGGAAGTCCCCCGTCCCGGATGGACCCTGCATACACGACTATACATACCTACCTGGAACTACCTAATGACGTGAGACAAGGCTCACAAGGTTTTGATCTCGCCATTAGATTCTCCACATGATGCATGTACCATACAACGATCCTCAGCGGGTCAGACTGATGTGTCTAACCCCAACAAGGCCAAGATGTGTTAGTTGAATCGCATGAAGGCTTATGAATCACCCGGGGAAGAACTCCCAGCCCCACCGGCCCACACTGTGTGGGTATTATAGGCCAACTATGAAGCCCGACGCCGCCGACACGCCAAGAAATGCACCTCACAAATAACGTCCCCTATCTCAAATCACCCGCACAAGACTCGTCTCCATCTCGTACTGCGGCCATTCGCTCACCTGGGATCGACATAGCCTGGCCCCGTCTCCCACCGCATTGTGGTCAAAAGAAACTATTATCGTCGCCACCAATTATTTCCCGCAAGAAATGGATAAAGGCTGACGCTTTCTCGCCAATCAAAGATGATGTTACCCGCTTATCCGAAAACATCGCTTATCTGGGCTCTAAGATCACGCTAATCAATCAGGCCGATAACCCAAGCCATGAATAATGTTCGAAAGCCCATCGACTTTTGTCAAGAATTGAAGATAAAAATTTATATTCTACCCCCAGATCCTAAAAGCAATGGCTACATAAGCCCCAACAAAACCTTGTTGGGATTGCCTTGAAAAATAAAGGTAGACTCGCTTAAAGGGAAATGGGTAGAAGAACTCGGGTGCCTAGGGCCTTACAAAACTCCCCGCCCGAAAAGCCAACCCGAATCTCCCCGCTGCACCTCACCAAGGGAGCGGAAGTCGTTATCCCCACCGAATCAGCCCCGCCCACCATCCGAACAGCCACCCCCCAAGCCGAAAAATGCGAATCACAGCCGTGGAGCTAGACATGGCGAGATGAGCAACGAGCCGTTAATCCGCGTAACCTCCTACCAATGCCGCTTGGCAAACTCTTATAACAAACTGCTACCTGGGAGTGTTTCTCAGAGGGCGATCCGGTCTCGAGGAAAGTTTTTCGAAAATACCGCAGAATTTACTACAGAAAATTCCAACCTTAACCGGAAGGACCTTATGTCGCGGATTTAGTAAGCCTATGAAGGTCGGTCCTACGCTATAGATAAACAGATGGAACCCCTGTACCTAGAATGTGGAATGTCATGCACCCGAGAAGGTATTATCAATAAAAGCATATCATTATCTGACTCTATGTTCACAAGATATTTTCATTATACGTGGTCCAACTCAAAGCCCTGATGGGCGCAAGAATGTGACTCGTCCGACCAAAGATAGATCACTTCTAACTGGTCAAATTCAAAAGCCCGGATGGCACTATAAAATGACTGGCTCTAACCTGAAGTGATAGATCACTCTAGCCGTTAAATACAAAAGCCCTGATGACGCAAGAAATGACCTATCCCACTAAAGAGCGTATCACTTCTAGCCGGTCAAATACAAAGCCCTGGGATGGCGCCAGCAAATGACCTTCCCATTTAGCATAAATCACTTCTAGCCGGGTCAAATCCAAAAGCCCATGGTAATGCAAGAAAATGACTGGTCCTACCTAAAGATAGATCACTTATACCGTCAAATTCAAAAGCCTCGACGCTGAAGGAAATGAATCGTCCTACTCAAGATGTATCATTTATAGCCGGGTCAAATACAAAAGCCCGACGGGCGCAGCGAAAATGACTCACCGCCCAAGATAGATCACTTCTAGCTGGTCACATTCAAAAGCCCGGATGGAACAGTCGAATGACCTATCCGACCCAAAGATGTATCACCTAACCCGGTTTAAATGCAAAGCCCTGATGACCTGAATGACTCCATCCGAAACACAAAGACGGCCCATCCGGCTCCATACCGATGATTTCTAACAGACGCGCTTGAATGGTGTGCTTAACAAAAATCAATGTAAATCCGGATAGCGCGGTATTAAAACATACAGCAGGGTATTAAACAAAAATTAACGAAAAAGAAGAAGGGGATGTAAATTGTTTGGTGCAACCACTGAATAGTACAAGTCTCGTCTCATAAAAGCACTAAAACCCTAGTTAACTATGGCATCCTCAACCCCGCCGTCCGATGAGGCCAGGAGACCCATCTAAGAGTCGCTCCCTCTCTGGAAGAATGCCTGGGTTGCTCTCCGAACACTCCTCCCGCTAACCGCAATGATCCGGGCCGAGCGCCGACGATGCTCGAGGGGCGCCGAGGTTAGCAAAGAACTCGAGTTAACAGGATTGGAAGGATCCCCGTGATTCCATCCGGATCCAGGCTTCGCCTCCCGCATACGTTGGCGCGTAAAAACACAACAAATCCATACCTATACAACAAATGCGGTCGCCATTGCAGATCGAACTCGCCACTCCATCGCCTCTCTATCAAGAATAACCTTCTCCCGCATATGCAAAGTCATCCTTATAGTTCCGAGCTCCATGGCCAAGGCAAGTCTCTTATCCTTCAAACGGCTGCTTTCTTCTTCCGCCTTCCTACAAGCTTCCCCCGCCATGGACAACGCCTCCTGAGCAACTCCACGCTCAGACTCCGCCCTCAGGCGAGCACTTTCTGCAACCGCTAAGGCACATTGAACCCGGGTAAGCTCAGACTCCACCTGTGCTCTGGTATTAACGGCCCCTTCGATCGCCAACTTGGCCATCGCTGCCTCATGACGCGGTCGCATCCTCCGCCGCCCGCCACCTTGAAGGGGAGATTCCTAAATTTAGCCTCCAAGCGAGACGCACGCCAACTCCTGGGCCTCCTTTAATGAAGCACTCGTATCTCCCGTCACATCCCCTACTCGGGACATAGGCACCCGCAATGCTCGACGTCCCTTAGCCCCTGAGCTCGAACTCGTGATCGGGGTTGCCATGTTTCGAATAGCAATGACTACTAAGAAGAAACCCATTAGGAGTACATAAATCAAGCATGGGCGTTAATATCACAACGAAACTCACTATCTTACCAGTTCAGTCTACTGAACATAGTTACGGTTGCGAACTTATATCCCGTCATCGATAATCCGCTCAATGTCTTCCTTCCGGGTCTCTGTAAGAACGCTCACCGAGTAGTCCTCGCCAAGACCCATGCCCCAAGCGCCACGCATCCGGCTAATGCAAGGATACAAATTGTCCAAATTCGGCCGCCCACGCTCCACGATGGAAAGGCTCCCAACGACGCATGATATACTTCACCTCGTCCGCCTCGAGCACCGATACTTCCACTCTCGGAGGTTCCGGCCCACGTGGAGGAGCATAATAGTTGGTTATGATCCGCTTCCGGGCACGGGGGCTCAGCAGTCTTGACCGCATAAACTTCGACCTGCTAAGTTGACCCTCATCCCGATCGGAAGGGGGGATTACCTTAAGTGCACTCGGAACCGGATCGGCCTCCTTCGACTTTATTCCCAGCCACCCCCACCGGCCTGCCAGCCCTCATGTGGGTCCCTGCCTCGGAGAGCCGTGGATGACAATACTAGCCAGATCTCCGATCCTCCCGCAGCAGCTGATTCAGTCCCGTAGCCTCGCGGTGGATCGTACTCTACCATTGGAACTCAACCGCTTCTCACGGCGGCAACGGTCTAGCACTCGCCATCCTTTCCTCCCTTTCCTCCTCCTCCCTCCAAACTCGAAATCCTCAGGTTCAAGACTAACCCAGAAACGAAACTTCCCTCGACTCCAGGGCACGCCCGCCACCGACTACCCCTTTCCTTTAATCGTTATCACTCGGGGGATAGATCCGACCACTTACTCAGGCAAAGGCACTGCTCAGATGCCTACTGGTTCTCCGACCGGGAACGGCCAGCGTAATCCAGAAATCCTCACTAGGAGGTCGAAGAACCCGCGACGCGCCGAAGAACCCTTCGCGACCCGACTTGATGCCTCAACCATCGGGCCACCAGGTGATTCGCGCCGCCGGAATCAAACGTCAGAAATGCACGACAAAGTGCTCCTTCCACGATGTCCAAAGGCACCCGGCCTGGGCGAATGATCTGAGGGTGGCAACGGTTGTTCAAGGCGTATATATTATCTCGAGTCGTGGAGGAACCTTGTAATGGATGCTCCCGTCAAATCTCTAGCCGACGACCCTTTCCGAAGCTTCGACTTCCACCCAGCCTCACTCAAATTACTCGCCAAGCCTTCCCTACACAAGCAACCCAAGGTTAGTCCATCATCACATACTAAATATCCGGAAAAAGTTTATTAGGCCATGTCTAACCCAACCACACACTTGGAAAAGATTGAGACCGGTTGATATTAAACGGAAGCCCGGGGGAGCCCGGGGACTCGTCCCAGGGTCCCCTCACTAGCAACACTCTTTCAATTCCTCCACTTAGTGAGTCTAGGGCTTCCCATTAACAACTCAAGTCTGGGGTTCAACCGACATGGACATCCGATCGCCCCTCGCCTTACCTCAAAAAATACCATACACCGAATTCAATGAGAGGTCGAAATGATATAGGTATTAACACGCAGCACTCGATCAAAATACGAATGGTGACGTGGGGTGAGGGCACAGGGCGCCTGCGAAATGCAAACCTGCCACTCAGACCTGCATGACGGGGAAGCGAGTCAGGCCGCAAGGTGCTCCCGGTAAAAAACACACCATTATGTTCTCCACTCCAAGGTGGAGCTCACCCGTCCTCTCCATCAACCGAGGTCACACGCGTTCCGGGCACCTCGCAGTCAGTTTCATTAACCTCCATCAAGTCAGGACGAGATGATGCTGCTTATAGAAGGCATCGCCCAAAGGCGCCCTCTGGGGCGACCACTCGTGGAAGTTTCTTCCTAACCCCTCGCCATTCTACAAGCAGATCAAAAGGAGAAGAGAAAATGAATATTAGACTCTAGCCATATACCCAATTGGCAATTACAAGATACCCCAAGCTCCGCAAGGATCGCTTCGTCGATTAAGGTTAAACCACATTCCTTCCTTCCAGCCTTTATAGCCGAACCTACCACTCACCAAGGGCCAACACTAAGGGCGATGATACATCATGGACAAAGTATGCTCATGAACAATGGCCGTAGCTAATGGCAGCACTAGCCTTATTCGGCAAATAGCTGGTCGAGAGGAAAACAGATAAACCAAAATAATACAGTATGGAAAAGGAGTACAACTTTAATGATGCCTCTATCTATATATCGACGCCTAAAATTCCGCAATGATTTAATGAAGCCAAGGATCGATCGTCTGTCCGGATCTCAACCATCACGACGGCTCGCGCCTCAGTGGCACACAGACTAGCGCCAAGCTCCAGGGCCTTTCTCTAAGCGATTAGACCGGCTCGTTAACAAGTTTTATAATGTTCAACCGACCTCACTAGGACAAACGTCCGACATTTTCAAGCATAGAATTGCAATAAGACACCTGCTTTCATTAAAACCGCAATTTTATTAATTACAATCGGGGTGCGTGTTCTAAGAGATTACATAGCTATGCTTGTTGCCAAGCAATCATATTACAACACGACAAACTAATATTCATAACACTGGAAATATAGAAGAAAAATAGGCAAGGCATCCGCCGCCAAAACCGAGAAAGAAGCTGCTACATAGGCCAAAAAGAAGGGAAAGACGGAGATAGGGCTAAAAGAAGCTTCACGTTGCCAAGAAGGGAAAGATGGAGACTGGGCTACGCAGCGCTAAGAAAGATGGAAAAGATGGAGATTGGGCCGTGGAAGCCTGTTGATCGCCGCAGATCTCAACTGGGAACTGTGGTGTCCCCTGACTCCACTCCAAGCTCAAAAAACAACCCAAAGACCCCCTAGGACAATTCCGACTTCGCTCAAACCATACAGTCTCTAGTCCGATCCATGCTTAGAAAGTGCGCTCAAATGATCGAACACAATCATCCTTCATCCCGCAATCCCCCAATTCTGAGTCTTAGCAACATTCAATTATCCTTCTCTTACAAAGGAATGTGGATAACCAGTAGGACAACCAACCTCCTCACCCACTAGCCTTTAATAGAAGCCTCTAGTCTCAGGATCAACTCAAACGACCGAATAACATCTAATGCAGTTTCAAAAAAGTCACAAAATTTATGTTGAAATTAAACAGCATTGATGGTCTACTGTTCCCCATAATATAACGATCAAGCTTATCCTTTTTTTCTGACCGGATTATCTCCCTCCTAGCAGAGTGGGGCATTATGGGTACTATGAGCCCGGCTCTGCCTCCCTAGCCAACCTGGCCAAATTTAATGGCCCCGACGGGACCAGGCCCTAAAGTCAACAGGCCCAGGAACGCCCGGGAGAACTTTCACCCTGGTACGGCCCGACCGACACCAGCCCTAAAGTCACCATCAGAATGCCCGAGTGACCTTCGCCTGCACCAGCTCCTCTTATCCCGGATGCCTCCTTTCCCGATGCACCTAGGTGCTCGGATGCTTCCTTTCCCGATCGACAACTTCACCAAACGAAACTGTCAACCAGCTTTTCATGATATAAGTAAATGTTCTTCCAAGAACCAATAACCCATCCTCCAACGGAATAGGAAGGCACTCCCACAATGCCCACGGGGAAAGGCTACATAAAAAGAAGAACAAGTCATCATTCCCGAAATAAAAGCCACCTTCCCTTATCTTTATGGGAAGAAATCGGCCCACTCTCCAGAAAGATGATGGATCCCCTTTCTCCCTTCATAAGTAAAAGAGAAAGCAACTGCCACCAAATGAGGTACTTACTCTTACTGACAATCTGCTGCTGCGTAAGCTCTCAGCTTCCAAAAAATGGCTAACTTCGCGACTCCGGAGTGTGGCGACTTAATACCACCGTCGCTCTTCTTGTTTTGTTGTTTTATGTGCTGCGCCTAACTCGGTGAATGCTCTGACAATCCATTGACTCTGAGAATTCCGGAGACTACAACTGCTAAAAAAAACCAAGGTAGAGAATGAGGGAATAACAACCAAAATAGGTCCCATTTACCACTTTTGGATTGAGGAAACTATTCCTAATAGTTACTTTAAGTAATAAAGTAGGTTGTTTTGGCCACTCACTGCTCAAACTTTTGTATTCATTAATGTCATACTTGTTATACCTTCAATGTTTTATGAATAAATAAAGTAGGTCTCCTAACCTCTTTAAAATTAGGGAAAATATGTACTAGCTTATGGTTTGAAAGGAAAGTAGGCTTTATGATTCCTATTGATCCTAAATAAAGGTTTTTCCCCAAGAATGGGTTTGTTGTGTCATCAATTCTCCAAAAGTAGGTTCCATGATCACTTTAAGACTGGAGAAATATGGGATGACCTAGTGATAAAGTGGCTTCTTGGCCATTGCATTAGCCAGCACACGGATTTTCCAAGGGTGTTCTTATTGCCTCTTCAGATTTCTAAAAATCCCATAAGTAGGTCCCAGGACTATATTGGTGTTGGAGAAATAGGTACAAATAGACTAGTTGGATAGACTCTTGTCAATGGTTTCCTCACATTCATGATTTTCTCTAGAAAGTTTACCTTATACCATCAATTCCCTAAAGTTGGTCCCTTAACCACTATAAGTATGAGACTAGTTCCAAGATAGGATTTGAGGCAGTAAAATTGGCCTTTGGCCACTTCATCTCAAAAACACAAATTTCTTCAAATTTCCCTACTGATTTCTCAAGGAAGGCTTCTTGACCACATCAAGATTAGGGGAAAATGGGTGGAAATATCCGAGTAAATAAGGTAGGCCTCTAAGCCACTAGGTACACATATTTCCCCAAAGAGAGCACTTGGACAAGTTCATGAGAGGGTATCATAATCACTTTAGATTGAAGAATGAAATGATAGATGAATGGAAAGGTCCTAGAATCACTCTAAGATTGAGGAAATAAGCCCTCATTAGAGTAAAGGAAAGTGGGCTTTGTAGCCACTGCACATTCAAATACAAGTGTTAGAAATGAAGAAAACAAGACAAAATCGCAACCATGACCTAAAGAGATGATTGAAGACTGTGGCAGTAAGGCTCGGTGTAGTCGCGACTGTGGCACCCTATGTGATGAATCTTGCAGTATAGTCGCGACCTTGGTCGCGACTATGGTACCTTGTGTGATG
Source organism: Tetrastigma voinierianum (assembly GCA_016808115.1). NCBI lineage: Eukaryota > Viridiplantae > Streptophyta > Magnoliopsida > Vitales > Vitaceae > Tetrastigma > Tetrastigma voinierianum. Next base: position 199,157 of record JAEQBH010004956.1, read on the forward strand.
AACTTTGTAGTGTAGTCGCTACCACAATATTCCATGGTCGCGACTTTGGTACCCTATGTGATGAACTTTATAGTGTAGTCACCATAGTACTCTATGGTCGTGACTATGACCTCAAGAGATGATTGAAGACTATGGCAGTCAAGCTCGGTATAGTCACGACTATGGTACCCTGTGTAATGAACTTTGCAGTGTAGTTGCGATCACAACAATTCATGGTCGCGACCATGAACCTCTTCTACAGCCACTATTTTTAGCATCTTGCAATGTGATCGCAACTAACAAGATTTTCCAAAAGAATTGGACCTGTTACATCATTGCACCAAGTGATAGGTAAACCTCATAACTACTGTGAAGTTGGAAAATTGGTACAAGTGTACTAGTTGGATGAACACATTAGGCTTTTAGCTAATGGGGTCCTAGGTGCACATATTTTCCAAGGATTATACAATATGCAAAAGGAAAAATTAGGTTCCATAGCTATTCTAAGTTTGGAATGGGATCTAAGAGCTAAGGGGACTCAGGTAAAGTAGGCCTTTGACCACGGTTCAGGAAAAGGGGTTTTGGTTTTTTATCAAGCCCGTCCTAATAACAATAAATAAATAAAGTAAGCCTTATGGCCACCAAACTAAGGGAATATAGAATCCTTAAAAATTTACCTATTCCAACAGCAACAATCATTCAAGAATTATTCAAAGTAAATTTTCAACAAATATCCAAAGGTAGGCCTAGTGCCACCTGGGCCCACTGGGCCAAATTTCACATGCAAGAAATGTGTGATGTGCAATCGCTTGTCAAACACACACACATCCGCAGGCAGCCCAAGCACCTCGTCCATAAACGCAATGTCGGGTCGCGGGTGCATGTGTGTAAATGTTTAGCACACACCGAGGTAGGCCTAGTGCCACCTCGTCCACTAATGCACGTCATGGTTGCAAGGCATGTAAATGTCCAGCTGATAGCACATCCAAAGGCAGCCCAAGGCTCCACCTTGATCCACTAGTTTATACACATACAAAAGTGCATTTATGAAAATGTCAGTGAGTTCCCAACATAACAATCAATGAAGGTTGGCCAGTAGCCACCTAATTAAGAAAATGTAAGATTTTGAAGATTATTCAGCTTACCTAAGTGTATGATGGCAAGATATAAATGAGATGAGCTAGTATGGGTAATGTCAAATGTCCAAGGCCATGTCAAAACCAGTAACAATGTCAAAAGTGTTGAGGGATCAGATCTTAGAAAAATCAAAAGATCTCAAAGAGTCCTAGAACCCCAATCATTCTTGGCAGGAAGCATCAATCTGTTGTAGTTGGAAGGTTAGATCAGTGGCCTTTCCCCACATAGAGGATAGAAAATCACCCAAGGAAATAGTCTTTTTTTTGGTGCTTTAGGCCTTAAGCATGAAGAACCTCACCCTGTCGCATTAGAGAAGACAACTTAGCTTTTCCCCTCTCCATTTCTTTAGCCAACAATCCGATTCGCTCTTCCTGGGCATGATACTCAGCTTTTACTTCCTCTTATCTCTAGATGCTTTGGTCAGTAGATAGTTTGGATTGCTCATACTCAGATTTTCCCCTCTCAATTCCTCTAACTCAGACATCACTTGAGCATTCTCCTTTACCACATGATCAATGGAAGAAAATACCGCAGGAGCACAGTTTAAAACCCCATAAATGAAAGCCCCATCCTCAAGCTGAAAAGAAGCAAATTGTAATATTGACATAGCCGTGTGAAAAACATTTTTTGGATAGTGGATAAGGAGAAAAGGTACAGGCTCAGCAAATGGCTAATAGTAGAGCGAGCATCAACCACATTCGGTTCGATAAGAGGTCTGGATGGCGGCTCAACATGAGGAGTGGCTTGGTCCAGAAAGGAAAGATCCAAGGAAGGAACTGCTACTACCTCTGGATGCAAGGTAGACCAAGGAGAGACCTGAAAAAAGAAAAGGTAAGGAACTTGAAATTTGATAAAAAGGAAGTAAATGAAAGGTAAAGTGCTCATCGGAGGAACCAAAGGTAAAAAGGCCGAAGGAGTTTGCCAAATGGAGCCCTAACCAGTTGAAAAATGGCTTTCTTCATATTCTGAAAGGTCATTGGAGGAATGACCTCCATCAAATGCTGATGAATTATCTTGCTTTTTAGATTCATCCTCTGTAAAGCCAATCTCTTCCCTTCGCACTGATCCTTCCTCGGTTTCTTCAATCTCTATAGGATCATCTCCCGTGTTCGAAAATTCAAGCTTATGAGCTACCCTTTGAGACCTCCGCTTGGGTTTGGAAGAGGTATTCTTCACTACAACCAGTTTAGATTGCTTAAGCTTCACAGCAAGAGGCTTAGACTGTCTAACTTCTTTCTTAAATTTTGCAATGGGCTTGCTGGTAGAAGAAGTGAAGCCTTCATACAAAAGACAAAGTTAGAACTCAAGGTGAAAATCAAGGAAATTAATACAATGAATATAAATTCATATACCTGAGGAAGAAGGGCAAGAACTGATAAGCTCATCAAATCTGAGGGACCACTAGGCTGAGAAGGATTCCACATTTGACAACATAATAGTCTTGAGGCCACATATAGGAATCTGGTAAGATCGGGGTCAACCGGTCTACTAAGGTCAGAATGTGTGGTCCTATGGGGAAAGTGGAAGTGAATGAGGGGATAAACTGAGTAAATCCAAACTGTCGGGCCCACAAGCAGGGTAAGTAGTATAAGAAAACTGTAGAAGAAGAAGATAGTTGACGGGAAAAAGCATAACAACCCCCAGAGATAAGGACCCTACAAATTGTGCTAAGGAATGCTGATGGATATTTAAAATCCAACAAGTAGGGGGTAGAAGAACTCAAGGTCTGATACCAAGAGGGGTTGGAAATTGTGTCAAGCTTCAGGTACAATTGAGGTAAAGAACGGTCTACCAAGCTCAGGAAAAAAGAGGAAATGGAGTATGTAGATATAGTCCTAATGGATTAAGCCTCTATGACACCTCAAATTCCGGGGGTCCGTTGATCACCCATCAACCCTTGGAAAGCCTGTGGATATCGTGTAACTTAATACCACACCGTTGTGTCCCATTTATCGGGATCCATAATTTAACAAAAATCGGACATAGTCTCCTTTGTACGAGGAGTTGTATCCAAAAACCAACCTATACAACAATAAGATCACATGACCCATTAGGGGCCCAATATAACACAATGACCGCACCAAGTCCATTTATGAGTAAAATTGACCACATCGGGCCCATTTATCCATATTCATATAAAAACATGTAAGACTATATTAAAAACATTTCATATGTTCACTACAATTCTTACATATTAAGACATGCCAAAAATAATTGTTCAAATTATTTAAAATAATACTATAAAGTAATTATGTGTTTACATGTTTATTCTTCAATCTCTTGCGCCTACAGATGAGAACTACATCCACCTCACAGCAAGTCCCACACCCGAAATGTTTTTCCCACAGGTGAGCCATCGCCCAATACAAGAATTCCTACAGGCTACTCCTACCCAAGTATGCACATGCAATGTTCACCTTCCACATTCACATCCACAATTTCAAGCAAGAATATGCAATCCTGTGTTGGAATTCTACATGTCATGCCATAATACCTATAATACCCTGCCAATCCCAAGAAACTGTGTATCTCGAAGATTGACTTCGGTCTCTCCTAACTCATAACTGCCTCAACCTTTTTCGGGTCCATGAATACACTCAAAGCCAACACCACATGTCCTAAGAATTTCACCTCAATAAGCCAAAATTCACACTTACTGAATTTGGCATACAACTGATGGTCTCTCAAGACCTAGAGAACAATCCTCAAGTGACCCTCTACGCTCTTCCTCGCACTCGAGGATTCAGATGTCATCAACGAAGACCACAATGAATTGATCTAGGTAGGGTTGGAATACCCTATGCATGAGATCCATGAATGCCGCTAGAGCCTTCGTCAATCCGAATGAAATCACTGTGAACTCAAAATGCCTATATTGTGTCCTAAATGTCATCTTATGGATATCTGCCTCCCTAACCCTCAACTGATGGTAACCAGTGTGGAGATCTATCTTAGAATAAACTCGCGCCCCTCTCAACTGATCAAATAAATCATCAATCCTAGGCAAAGGGTACCTATTCTTGATAGTAACCCTATTCAACTGCCTATAGTCTATGCATAGCCGAAGGGTCTTGTCCTTCTTCTTATCAAATAGCATTGGAGCGCCCCAAGGTGAAGTGCTCGGTCTAATAAAACCCATGTCTAACACCCCGTGACTGACTTCGAGTTCCCCGCAACTCAACAGGCGTCATTCTATGCAGAGTCATAGAAATAGGAGATGTACCAGGGTGCAACTCAATAGTGAAGTTTACATCCCTATGCGGAGGTAATCCCGGTAGTTCATCCGAAAAAACGTCCTCATACTCACAAACCGCCCGAGGTAGACCCAACTCCTATCTCGCCTCGTCCTGTAAGGTATGGCTTGCCAACCAACCTATCAACTACTCATGCCATCTAGATTCGTACAAGACTTGGGGTCAAGCATCGTGCTTATCCCCATGAAACATAACACAAACATCATCTGGTGTGTAGGTGGTAACCCTCCTACGATCACAATCAATGACCACTCGATGTGTCATCAACCATTCCATCCCAAAGATAACATCAAACTTTGACATGTCCATGACCCTAAGGTCCACAGTGAGTAGAATCCCTGAGATCTCTAACTCATAATCTCGACATCTGACACGTTCACCTAGTTCCTAGGAGAACCCAGTACATGCAACGATCACTCTTCTAAGTTTTCAACCTTCTAAGCCCAAATCTTTCATACGTGATTTAAGAATGAATGAATGAGATGCCCCAGGAATTAAGCAATACTCTTGTCCATAAAGCGAGATAGTAAAAATGTACTCTAAATATCGCGGCTGATCTTCAAGCTCAGTGCGAGGGTGTGATGGCGTGGAGCCATACAGATTTTTGAAGTCGAGGCTTGTGAGCCTTGGCCTAGACCTCGACCCATGCCTTTGCCCATCCGACCTAATTGTGAAGTGGTAGGGGCCTGTGCAATGCCTTGGGACTGATATTGGTTCCCCTGGCCCATGGTGGGGTAGGGAGGAACAAACTGAGTCTGCGAACGTCCCACTACTGACTGAGACTAGGGTGTCCCATAACTCTAGGATCCCTACCTCTAAGGGCAATCCCGTCTCATGTGTCCAAGATGGTGGCAATGGAAACATGTCCTCTACCCTGGCCCTGTCCTTGAAACCCTTATTGAGCAGAAGTCCTCTACTTCTTCCCTAAGCTAGAAGAAGAAGGTTGACTCTCCTTCCTCTTATCTTTAACACCTACATCCCGGATGCTCTGTGCGTAATCTACCTCTCTCTCAATGGCCATAGTTGTCTTGACCATCAAGTCCATGTCTTATAGGAGGAGTCCCACAATTTTACAGTGGATGGACAATTTCAGACCATCCTCGAACTTTCTCACTTTGGCCATGTCCGTGGCCACATAATCATCAACGAAACAGGCTAATTCAGTGAACTTATCCACGTATTTGAGCACTATCATCGTTCTTTGTTTTAGTTCTAGGAACTCCCAAGCTTTCTCGTCGAGCAGACGCTGGGAAATACTTGCTCATGACGAGCTCACGGAACTCTTCCCATGTCATTGCCTCCAAGTTCCTTGAGGCTTTGACCCAATCCCACCATACTTGGGATTCTCCCTCTAGTTGGAATGCAGCTAGCCTAATCCTCATGGCATCGGAGGTGATCTCCATAGCCTCCAAGATCTTGTCGACTTGTCTGAACCAATGATCAACTTCCATTTGGTCCCTTCCTCCCTTGAAGGTTGGAGGATGATGTGCCTTGAACCTCTGGAGGTTACTTAGCCCTCCTTGGCTCACAGTCGCACTAGCCTGTGCAATGGTGGCAGCTACAGCACTCGCTCATGCAATAGTAGCAGTTGTAGCACCAATAGCCTCTAGGAAGGCTCGTTAGTCAAAGGCCAGTGGTGGTTGGTTGTTGTTCCACCCACCGCCTCGGCATCCTTTTCCTAGACTTGCCATCTACATATATCATATAGCAATTAAGTCTTACACAGTATCCCAAAGCAATAAGGGTCAAATTTAAACTTGGAGATTTCTCTCCTTGCCTAACTAGTAGTGCTTGTGCCAACTACTAATAGACCTTAACGTCCCGAACTACCCGTTCGTTCCTTTTCTGAACCCCTAAGGTTATGTTTCTAACCCTAGTGTTCCTCTTTTTCCATATACACTTTTCCATGTATATTATTCACACAATCATGTAGCATATTAAGCACCAAACATAGTGCACAGTAAGATGCAATGAATTACAGACCCATGCCATCAAGCCCTAGGTAATCGCATACTTATGCTCGCAATTTGTGATGCCCCCCCGAAATCAAGGGTCGGATAATCAACCCACACGGAAGCTATTGGATATCGTGTAGCTTTCGATACCACAGATTGTCTCCCATTTATCAGGATCCATAATTTAACAAAAATTGGACAGAGTCTCCTTTGTACGGGGAGCTCTATCCAAAATCCAACTTGTGCAACAATATAATCACATGACCCATCCAAGGCCCAATATAACACAATGGCCTTGCCAGGATCTATTGGCAGTAAAAAATTGACCACACTTGGCCCATTTATCCACATGCATATAAAAACAAGTAAGACTATATTAAAAATAGTCCATATGAGTTCAATTACAACTTTTTACATATTAGTACAAGCCAAAAGTAATTTGTTCCAAATTATTTTACAAAAATAATTACAATAGTAATTATAAAAGACACATGTCGGCTTTTTAACTCACCCATGCGGGCCTAGATGATGAGAGCAGTCCAGAGCACAAGTCCCTTTGAAATGTTTTCCAGTATAGGGTGAGGCCACTTGAGTAAAGTAATTCCTACAAAGGCTACTCCCCACCTAAGTGCACATGCAATGTTCACCTTCCACATTCACATCCACAATTTCAAATAAGAATATGCAATCCTATGTTGGAATTCTATATGTCATGTCATGAAATGAGATGAGATGAGACCCACTCATGCACCATATCCAAGTTTTTACCGACTCCCATCATACTCGAGTCTTTACCGACTCCAACTACACTATGCGATGCCCATGTGTGATAAACCGTCATTGATGGATTACATCCAATGATCCTTTTTTAAACCAAAATCATTTGTTTACAAATCAAAAGATTTTTGGATGTTAAACCTCGAATGATCATTTTATTTACAAAACCATGTGTCTTTTGTGGGCAGCGAATTTTCAGGGTCCCACCGTAGGCTTCGCACACCTTCCAACACTTTTTAGACTTTCACCGTTAGAGTGTTTGAACCAGTCAGGTCTTTCACTGGAGGGAATATCTAGCCCTTCTTGCTATTACCCAACACAATTTTTTACCATTTTGTTCAACAGTGCGACTGTTGGACAATCCAGCGATCAGAAACCCGCTCATCCAATCGCGTTACGTGGTGTTGATCTCAGCCATACACTCCACCATGAATGCAATGACCGTGCATATACAATGTAGTGTACCATTGCATGTCAATGTCATGCCACATATATAATGAATGTCATATAGATAATCTATCTCATACATTTAACCATGCATCATGGACAATTATATTACATGCATATAATTTCCAAACAACCATTCATTTCAATGTCAATATATAAGCATACATATATCAACATTCATTAAACAACAATAATCAAGCATGTTATTACCAATCAAGTAATAACACCCACCAAGGAACATTTAATGGTATATATAATGCCTAGCTTGACTACAATGACTAATCGGCTCGCAGGCGGCCTGAAATTGGCCACTGACCGCCTTTAAACCCGACCCTGAAAACCAACCAAAGGCAGACCCTTAATATGAGTACCGGATTATTATTTTCAATCCAGCGGTCCCTAAACACTTTTTGGGACATATTACAACCACAAATCCGCTTTTACCAAGCTGGCCTGGCTTGGACCACAAAACGACAATTAAAGTCATTTTAAAGCAAACGAAGTATCGCCCTTTAGGGCATCAGTCTGATCACAGATATTCTTTTTAATCAAGCAGGTCCTAATACTTTTTGGGACATATTACACAACACAAAAGCAACACACAAAAGCGCCTGAAAGCGAGCATAAAGCGGCGGTAAATCCGTTTAAAAGCGAGGCTAACGACCCCGCTAGAGGCGAGGAAAATCCAAGCCAAACAGCCTCTTAGCTAGAAATCAATCCATAAAAGTAGGAATAAATCAAGGTAGGAAGAATCCCTACCTCTCTGAGTGTAGTAGAACCAAAGGAGGTGTCGAGAACACCTCTTAAGCCCGAAAATTTTGATTTCCTCAAATCTCCTTCAAATCTTCTGAATCCTAACTGTTTTTTGGTACCGCAGCGTAGCCGCTTGTCAAGGCGATGAACTTTGGTTGCGGCAGGCAATTTCCGATCAGGCGAACCGTGGATCGTGGAAAGAAGGTTGGATTCTCTTTCTGTCACACCCCGATTCCCGGTCCGACCCGATTGGCGGATCAGGGGCGGGTTCGAGCGCCGAACAGGCGGGACTCTTTACTTCATTTTTTTTTTTCAAAGCCGAACTTGTACTTGTGGGTATTGTAACACCCCAAAATAGACCCTAGTCGTTTTCGACATGTTTAGGGTATTTTGTAAGCCTAATTTGACTGTTTCATGAGTTAAATGTGAAACCGGGAAACGAGAGCCGGAAAGTTACAGAACTTAGGACAATTTTGAAATTGGTCTAAAGAGGGTGATATAAAAGTCATAGTTGACAAAATTAGAGCCAAAGTATAATATGACATAAATTGCTTTGCAAATAGAATGAGTTATGGGCTTAAGAAAATAAGCAAACTTGACCCAAAAATGGGTTATTTTGGAGGGCCAAACAAGGCCTTAGAAAACATGGATTTAAAGACCAAAAGATTGGTCTCATGGAGAAGGGGAGCAAACCGTGAAGGAGAGAAGGAGATGAGAAGAAGAAGAGGAGAAGAAAAAAAAGGAGGGATCAAGTCCAAAAAGGTATGGAAACTAACCTTGGTTATGGATTCTATGAGATTATGTATGAATTGCCATGCTTGGTTGGTTAGTAGCTTGTCCCCAAACTTTGGGGTTTTGTTAGGGTTTCATCTTAACCCATATTGATGGCAAATGGAGTGGGTAAACCCTATGTATGGCTGAAGCTCATGAAATCCTCTTTTGAGGATGAATCCATGAGTGAAATTAGGGAAGTAGTGATTGGGGTTAGAATAAACCCCCAACTAATCCTATGTTTGGATTGTGTATGGGTTATAACCCATATTAGAATAATAGTTTTAGTAATTCATGTGGAAGAGGTTTTGAAGGAAGATAAGAATTGAAAGATGATTTGAGTATAAAAGAGGTTACAAGATGAATTTGAAATGATTTGGAAGTGTATATGAAGTATAGATTTGGTTTGGGATGGAAAAGTGCATGAAAAATGGGAGAAAATACACATTCTGGGCACTTTTCGGAGACTTGTACCAGTACAATTTGAACTTGTACCGGTACAACTTGTGTTCTGGTCGTTTTTGGCCAACTTGTACCGGTACAAGTTAGACATGTACCGGTACAACCTGTTCTGCTTTCCCAATTTCGACCAGTTTTCGTATTTTGGCCATAACTTGCTCATTTCTTATCCGATTTGAGTGATTCAAGTGGCCAATTAAAATAGACTTCAAGGAGAACCAAACATATTTTATAGGTATCTCCAAATTCGGAATCTAGATAGCTCAAAAATTCACTCAAAGTGGGGCCATGTGCAGGCCATTTCACTGCATCAGGTTTGACTATAGAGTATTCCGATTACAGTTTTAACGCGTAAGTTGAGTTCGATTAACCGATTTGGGTGATTCCAATTGGAAATGAACCCTTAGCACCTTAAATTTAAAAGGAGCACAGGAGCAGTGTCAAATATGGAACAAGGCACTGGAAAATTAATATTTCTAACTATCCCTCGATAAATCGGTAAGCCGTAGTTGGCATGAAAATGCCATAACGAGTTTTTGATGATCGATTGGAGTGATTCCAATTTCACGTAAAATAGATTCATTGAGGGAAGAATACACATGAATAAGGTGTGATTACATACGCATCATACCTTACCGGTATATAATCTGATCTATCGTGAATACATAAGTGGTAAGAATACTTACATTATAAGATAGTAAGTTATTGAACCCATATAATTGTAAAAACTACCTAAGACCAGTTATTAAATGACACAGCATTCCTGTTAGTGCCCCGGCACTCCTTATTAGTGCCGGTACTCCCGATTGAATTAACTCGGCACTCGATTAGTACTTAGGTACTCTGATTAGTGCTCAGGCACTCGATTGGAAATGCCGCCCACGGTGCCACGATTCGTCTTCACGGCACTCTGTTTTTGATTAGTGCTACGGCACTCTTGTCCTGTTAAGTGCTAAGGCACTCTGTCATGACTAGTGCTACGGCACTTCCGTGCTATAGTATCTTAGTACTTATTGTCTTGTGTCCTACTGCATTCCGTCTTTCTTTGAAATTACAGGAAGTCGAGCAATTATATGATAAGACTCTGAATAGAGAATAAGAGTAAAGATCTGAATGTACCTCTGTATCTGTTATGTAGTACCTACGGGTACTCTGTTTAGAACAAGATCAGTGGAAGTACTCTGGTACTCCTGTCTCGATTAGACTCTGTAGTACATACGGGTACTATATCCCCGATTAAGCTTTGTAGTACCTCACGGGTACTCACGTATTTGATTAGGGAGTTATGTCACGTCTCTGATTTGGTTAAAGTAGTACCTTCGGGCCTCCACAAATCTGAATAACTTCTATAGTACCTAAGGGTACTCTTGTCTCCCCCGATTAAGTCTGTAGTACCTACGGGTACTCACGTATCGATACTCCTGTGCACGATTAAGTCTGTAGTGCCTGCAGATGCTCGCATATCACGATAAGTCCTATATCGATAAGGCCGATATCACGAATAAGTTACATCACGTATCGATACGTTGCGCGGTACCTCTCGGGTACTCTGTATCACGATAAGTTAAATCTCTGAATAAGTCTGCCAGTGCCTACGGTACTCCATGTATCGATAAGGAAGGTGTATACGGAATAAGTTACACGTAGTACCTCACGGGTACTTACGTATCTGATGTTAAGTTAAGTTTCTAATTACTCCTGATACCTGGCCGCATAAGTTATCGCCAAGGCCTCTTGGGCCACTCACGTATCTAAATAAGTCCGTTTCTAAATAAGTCATATACGATTGAGTTACGCCCAGTACCCTGCGGGGTACTCCGTATTTGATAAATGCTGTCTCTTTGTATAAGTCTGTGGTACCTACGGGTACTCTGCATCCCGATAAGTCTACGTATCTGAATAAGTCTGTGGCACCCTACGGTCACTCACATACGACCAAGTCGAGTATCTGAATAAGTCGTAGTACTACTTGGTACTCACGCATACGATAAGTCTGTATGGGGTACTCCTGCATACGACCAAGTCCAGAGTATCCCGAATAGAGATCTGTAGTACTACTTGGGTACTCCTGCCTCGATAAGTCGGAAGTAGCCACGAATAAGTCTGTCTCTGATCTGGATTACGTAGTACCTCACGGGTGTACTCACAGTATCTGAGTAATTCGTCTGTATTTGATTAGGATTACGTGAGTACCTAATGGTACTTTCTGTATTGGATTAAAAGTTACATATGCGTCTCTGATTAAGTTAAGAGTACCTATTGATCACTCCCGGTATTTGATTAGGGTGCATGCGTATCTTGTTAAGCTCGGTAGTATCTCTGGATGCCTGCATGTATCTAATCAGGATTACGTAGTACCTACGGTACTCAGATGTCCGGTAAAATAAGTATAAATCAGATGGTACTTCAGGGTACTCGTATCAAGACGATATAAGTTTTGCTTGGTACTACAGCGAAGTACTTAGGTATAAGATAAGTTACGTAACTCCTACGGGGTCGAATAAACATAAGCACATTTATGAGCTTAAGTACTTGTATAAGTCCATTGATATGAATCCGAAATTGCGATATACATTATGGTTATACACTTATTATAATTGTGTATATGCATGTGCATACGTATAAGTTATAAGATATGTTTCCCGCTCAAAGGCGTATTAAAGCTTAGCACGGGTTTAATCGGGTGTGGTACAGTGAAGACATCGGCAAACATCCGCATCTGGTAGACTGACACACTTGTAAGGGTTCACTACATGTGAGTTCACGTGCTACGATTTGTGTAAGGAAGTAAAGTTTGTATTTGTAAATGGGACTAGTTATATGTATATAATATTTGGATTATGTTATAAGGTAACGGGCCATACCCACGGGTACAAGTTTGGTTTAAAAATCAATCGGGTAAGAGTCCCGGTCTGGTCGCGTCCGGACTCGGTTCGGGGATCCGCCATTGACGGTCGGGCCGAAAATGGGCGTGACAAGTTAGTATGAGCATGGGTATCGATAACTGGGCTTGTGGGAATATGGTACCAACACAAGTTGGTATCAGAGCCTAGGTTTAGGCGTTTCTGGATAAGTCTCGGATTCGGGATGCTTTTTTTACATAGTAAGGAAAGGATCTGATATAGAACATGCATGCTAGGTATGAATTTCGAGACAGAAATTCTTATAAGAGGAGGTACAACACCCAAAATAGACCACTGATCGTTTTAGAACATCATTGGGTATTTTGTAAGCTATTGGCTTGTTTCATGAGTTAGGTAGAAGCAAATTCTGGACGCGAGGGCCGGAAGGGGTTACCTAGAAACCCGGGACAATTTTGGGGAGTGGTCTAAAAGAGGGATGTAAAGTCATAGTTGCAGGCAAAATTAGAGGCCAAAGTATAATATGACATAAAATTGCTTTGCAAATAGAATGAGTTATGGGCTTAAAGAAAATAAGCTTGAAGCTTGACCCAAAAATGAGTTCTTTGGAGAACTGAAACAAGGCCATGAAAACATGGTTTAAGAGACCAAAAGATTGGTCTCATGGAGAGAGAGCAAACCGTGAGAGGAGAGGAGATGAGAAGAAAGAAGAAAGAGGAGAAAGAAAGAAAAAAAAAGGAGGATCCAAGTCAGGTATGGAAACTAACCTTGGTTTACATGGATTCTGAGGTATGTATGAATTGCCATGCTTGGTTGGTTAGTAGCTTGTCCCCCAAACTTTGGGGTTTTGTTGGGGTTTCATCTTAACCCCCGCCGAAATTGAAGTGTGAAATAAGGTGGGTAAACCCCAGTATGTACAAAAGCTCATGAAATCCTCTTTTTTTGAGGATGAATCCACACATGGTGGTGAGAGTAATTCGAGTTAGGGTTAGAATAAGCCTAACTAATCCTCATGTTTAGAGATTGTGTATGGGTTAACCCATATTAGAATAAGTTTTTGAGTAATTCATGGAAAGGTTTTGAAGGAAGATAAGAATTGAAAGATGATTTGAGTATAAAAGAGGTTACAAGATGAATTTGAAATGATTTGGAAGTGTATATGAAGTATAGATTTGGTTTGGGATGGAAAAGTGCATGAAAAATGGGAGAAAATACTTTCACATTCATAGACCTTTTAAGACTTTTTCTATCATAGAGCACGTACGAACTTGTACCGGTACAACTATGTGTTCTAGTCGTTTTTAGCTTGACTTATGCGATCTGAAGTTAGACATGTGCCGGTCTGACTGTTCTAACTTTCCCAATTTAAACCAGTTTTTCGTATTTTGGCCATAACTTGCTCATTTCTTATCCGATTTAGGTGATTCAAAGTGGCCAATTAAAATAGACTTCAAGGAGAACCAAACATATTTTATAAGTATAACCAAATTCCGGAATCTAGATAGCTCAAAGATTCTTTTTCAAGTGGGGCCATGTGCAGGCCATTTCCCTGCATCGGTTGACTATGAAATCATTCCCGATTGATTTTTATACTTGTGAGTTGAGTTCCGGTGCTCGATTTGGGTGATTCAATTGGAAATGAACCCTTAGCACCTTAAATTTAAGGGCACAAAGAACCAGTGTCAAATATGGAGACAAGGCACTGGAAAAATTAATATTTCTTCTCCCTCGGTAAATCGGTAAGCGACTAGTTGGCATGGCCACCATAACTTGCAAGTTTTGAAGTGATCCGATTGGAGTGGTCCAATTTCTACGTAAAATAGATTCATTGAGGAAAGAATACATGAATAAGGTGTGATTACATACGCATCATACCTTACATTGCTATGAAATAAGTCATCATGAATACATAAGTGGCTAAGAATGCCCTATTATAAGATAGTAAGATTAAATAGGGCCCATATAATTGCCAAAAACTACCTAAGACCAGTTGTGTGACTGACATTCTGTTGGTGCCAGAGCACTCACGATTGAATGCCGGTACTCCGAACCAAGTGCTCGGCCTCCCGATTAATGCCAGGTACTCCACGATTGGCGCTTTCAGGCACTCTCTGATTGAAATGCCCGGTGCCGATTAGTGCGGCGCTCACATTACGATTAGTGCTACGGCACTCTTGTCTGATGAGTGCTAAGGGCACTCTGTGCTGACAGCTTCAATTGCCGAACGCAAATCTTGTATAGTATCTTGAGTACTTATTGTCTTTGTGTCCTACTCTGTTAGGTACTCTTGATGCGAATTCAACGATTATATGATAAGGCTGCAGGCCAGAATAAGAGTAAAAGTGAGATATTATACGTATGCGTTGCGAATGGCACCTACGGTGCTCACTGGCTGCAGAATAAGATGCGTAGTACCTCACGGACACTCACGTCTCTGATTAGGCTCTGTAGTACATACGGGTACTCCTGTATCTGATTAAGCTTTGTAGTACCTACGGGTACTCCTGTATTTGATTAAGTTATGTCCTGTCTCACGTTTGGATTAAAGTGAGTACGCAGCCGGGTACCTCATCCCGAATAGCCGTAGTACCTAAAGGGTACTCTGTCCCGATTAAGTCTGTAGTACCTCTGCGGTACTCATCTATATCTGTCTCTGTAATCTCACGATTAAGTCTGTGGCCCTACGAGGTACTCTGTATCGATAAGTCTGTATCGATGGGCAGAGTATACGAATGGTTACGTCACGTATCGATACGTTCTGCAGTACCTACGGGTACTCTGTGCTCCCGATAAGTGCATCTCTGAATAAGTCCACATGTAGTACACCTACAGGGATTTTCATGTATCTGATAAAATTTGTATACGAATAAGTTCACGTACCTACGGGTACTTACGTATCTGAATAAGTTTCTAATTACTCTTTGTCTGCGTATAAGTTGCCTTTAGTACCCTACGGGTACTCCTGTATCTAAATAAGTCCCGTTTCTAAATAAGTCACATCTACGATTGAGTTCTGTGTACCCTCACGAGTGCTCAGTATTTGATAAGTCCCCATCTTCTCTGTATAAGTCTGTAGTACCCTACGGACACTCACGCATCGATAAGTCTCGTATCTGAATAAGTCTGTGAGGCACCTCACAGACACTCCACTGCATCCCGATAAGTCCGTATCTGAATAAGTCTGTAGTACCTACGGGTACTCACACCTCGATAAGTCGGAGTATGCGAATAAGTCATCTCTGATCTAGTTCTATAGTACCTCACAGGTACTCACGTATCTGGTAAGTTACGTCACGTATTTGATTAAGTTACGTAGTACCTAATGGTACTCGTATTGAATTAAGTTAAATGCGTCTCGATTAAGTTACGAAGTACCTCTTGTTGCTCCATTTGATTAAGTTAAATACGTATCTTGTTAAGCTCATTAGTATCTCACGGATACTTATGTATCTAATCAGGATTACATGGTACCCTACGGGTACTCCGTATTAGTAAAATAAGTATATGAGTCCATTTAGTACCTAAGGGTACTCTCGTATAGAAAGGACTTTGATTAAGGTTTGTAGTACTGCATTTGCTTTGTACTAAAAATTAATTACAGTAACTCTACTCTGGGGTCCGATTGCCTAAGCTTTTTTATTCTGCTGGACTTGTACTTGTATAAGTCGTGATATGAATCATTGATTCGATATCTGTTATGGTCTACTGCAATATAATTGTGTATATGCATGTGCATCTGTATAAAGATTCATAAGATATGTTTCAGTAGCGCATTAAAGCTTAGCACGGGTTTTTAATCCGTGTAGGTGCAGTGAGACATCATGAGCATCCGCATACGGCTAGACGACACATATACATAGGGTTAGTTTATGTAGGTTCCGTGCTCTGATTTGTAATGTAAAAGTAAAGTTTTGTATTTGTAAATGGGACTCAGTTATATGTATATAATATTTGGATTATGTTATAAGATGTGGGCCATACCCACAGGTACAAGTTTGGTTTAAAAAAAAAAAAAAATCAATCAGGTAAAGAGTCCCAGTCCTGAGTCTCGCGTCCCGGACTCGGTTCGGATCCGCCATTCGGGTCGGGCGAATCGAGAGCGTGGCAGAATATAGCCCCTATCTTACTCCTTGAGAATCAAAATATCATGGCACAATATAAAGCACACCACCATAGTGGTGTTCACAGTATCTATACACCTGCTTGAGTCCCATTTACATATACAAAAGCGTACTTTTACAATTACAAATCGGAGCGGAACCATGTAGTGAACCCTACTAAGTGTGCTCGCCCGAGCGAGTATGCGGAAGTCTTCAATGTCTTCTCCTGTACCTACATGGATTAAAACCCGTGCTAAGCTTTACGCTTAGTGGGAGAGCATGTCTTATGCATATACATTTGCGCATAAAACAACAGGATAATATAATTTTCATGCATTTATATTATGAACTTTATACAAGTACTTCTTCTTATAACGGGCTTAAACATGCGGATCTCATGGGATTCACAAAGCCTATTCTTATGAGAGCTTATGCTTATAACAAACTTATGTTTATTAGGGACTCAGTGAGAACTCTGAGCTTATTCTTATTCAGAACTTATACTTATAACAAACTTATGTTTCTGTCGGGACTCCGTAGGAATTTGCAGAACTTATCCTTATTAGAACTTATACTTATAACGGAACTCATGTTTATTCGGGACTCAGTAGGAATTCTGAGGCTTATACTATTTGGATCTTATACTCATAACAAAACTTATTCTTATTCGGGTCTTATACTTATAGCATTAGGGGATCTTATACTTATAGCATTTCGGATCATATATGTCAGTTTCTCGTATGTTGTCAGGCTTATACATGTATATTTATCTCGAGCTTATACTTATTTCGATCTCGAGTAGGAGCGGAACTTATGCCTCCACAGTACTTAAACACGTATTGGTACTTATATCTATCTCGGATCTCCATTGGGTTCACAGACTTGTTATACTTATACTACCGGGTTTACACTTGTTCGAGAGGAGGTGCAGTGAATCACCGGAGAGGAGCAATATCGATGTGCGGAACTTATTCTTATACGGAAGTACTTGTAAGTACTACAAAACTTACAGCGGCATGCTATTTGCGTATCTGCTCTTGTACTACGAAGTATATCCTGGTCTTACGGAACTTATACTTGTATTATTGAACTTATTTTTGTATTTCAGATCTTATACTTGTATTACAGAACTTATACATGTATTTTAGATCTTATACTTGTCTTACAGAACTTATACATGTATTTCGGATTTTATACTTGTCTTACAGAGCATATACATGTATTTCAGATCTTATACTTGTCTTATGAGACATATACTTGTCTTACCGGATCTTGTGTGTGCGAGGGGTGCAGTGGAGTGCGATAAGTCGAACCGGAATCGAATCATATCACCTACAAGGTCAGATCGGACTTATGCAGATATGGACATTAGTCCATAGTAGGTACAGATCACATCAAATACATATACCAGGTTTACATAGATTCAGAACATATCCCAAAACAAACAAAGTTGTCGATTGATATCAGAATCATCTTTAGACTTATACAATTTCTTATACTTATAATAGGCTTATGCTTATTCGGATCTCAGTAGAAGCGGAGCTTATTCGGTATACAAAGTACCGTGGGTACTACTGCGATTCATTATACGGAGTACCACGTAGTACTCTGCGGACTTATGCCTGTATTTCTTGATACGAGTACGGTGGGTGCAATGAGAACTGCTCTTATTTTCTTGGCGAAGTACGAAGTAGGTACCTTGAGATTGTCGGATACGAGGGTACCCGTGGGTACTATAGAGCAGTCTGAGAGGTGCATTCGGGATCTTCACTCTTATTCTTTATTCGGTGTCTTATCATATGTACGTCGACATACCTAGACCAATTATAAGAAGTAAGTGTGGGTATGAGTGTAAATATAAATCTAAATGTTGATGTGTGCCGCTGCCTAGTGCTGCCTGTAACGGGAGTGCCGTAACACCGGCGGGAGTCGCACACCGATCAAAGCGTGGCTACCCATGCGAGGTGTCATGGCACCAGCGAGGAGTGCGGAGCATGACAAGGGAGTCTGCCGAGAAGCACCAACGGGGTGAGCACCGCTTGAGGAGTGCGAAAGCACCAACGGGAGTCTTAGAAGCGCAAGTCTTTGAAGCACCAGCGGGAATGCCCGAGCACCAGCGGGAGCGTCCACTCATTCATTCTTCTGTCCTAGGTAGTCATACGGTTATATGTCTTTCAGAACTCATAACCTATCTTAATCACATTCTGTGTTCATGACATATTACCTTTCACGTATTGTGTTCATGTTCATATCATGTTCTCATGTTTTCGTTTTAAAAATATACATATTTCATTTTCTATATTTTCCTTGTTTATTACCTATTACATGGCATTTCATATACTTAGCCACAAAGTATGATGCACCATGTGCTACACATCATTCATGTATTCTGTCCCTCTATGAATCTATTTTACTTAAGAAATTGGAATCATTCAATTGGATCATCCAAAATAAAGTTATGGCATTTTCATTTGCCAAACTAGTCATTCTGGAAATATCACTAGGAGCCAGTTTGTAATACTCATTTTTCGGGAGGCTTGTACTTCATACCTGACCTGGTTCTTTGTATTCATTTGAAGCTAAGGTGCTAAGGGTTCATTTCCAACTAGAATCACCCAAATCGGAGCACCGACACTCGAGTTACGTCCTAAACAACCGAGGTTAATCTATGTTCAAAAACTGGAGCAAAAATTGGCTTGAACATAGCCCTATTTTGAGTGAATTTTTGGGCCACATAGAGTCGGAATTAGAAGGTGCCTATTTCTGGATGTTTGGTTATCCTTGAAGTCTATTTTAACCAGCCACTTGAATCATTCAAATCGGATCAAAAATGAGCAAGTTATGACCAAAATACCGAACGGTCGGAAGCAACGAGAACACTACTTGTCTGGAATGCAATTTCACGATGCAACCACGCGATAAACTCTGACTATACCGATACGGTGCTCGAATTTTACCCGAGAATGTGGGCTTTTTCTTCCCACTTTCCATATATTACTACCCAAATCATCTCAATACTCTATATACACATCAAAACCCCTTCATATTCATCGCATAATCTCTATTATACTAATTCATCTTTCTTAAATTATCTTTTTCTTCTAAAAACACTTTCATGAATTACTTCAAAAACCATTCTAATATAGGTCATAACCATACACATACCCAAACATGAAGATTGAGATTAGGGTTTGAACAAGAAGCTAACTCAATTGCTTTCAATTTAACCATGAATCCAACCTCAAAGGGAGCATTCCATACTTTCCATGTAATATCCATACCAAAATTATAGAATCCATGCTCAAGGTTAGTTTCCATACCTTTTTGCTTTGCTTCCCTTCCTCTTCCTCTTCTTCTTCTTCTTCCCTTCTCTCTTCTCTCTCTACGGTTTGTTCTCCCCTTCAAAATGAGACCAATTTTGGTCTTAAATCCAAAAATATCTCTTAGGCCTTGTTTGGCTCTCAAAAACCCATTTTTTGGGGTTAAGTTTCATTTATTTCCCTTTTAGTCCTTAAACTCCTTTCTTTTTGCAAAGCAACTTATGCTTTGCAACTTATGCCATATTCTAATTTAACCCACACTCTTCCTATTTTATGACTTTTATATCCTTTTTGCCAAATTACAAAGTTTTGCTTGTATCTTATGCTTCCGGGTTTCTCAATTTCCATGTTCGCATTTTAAATCACGAAACATTCAAATTATGCCTAAAATACCCCTAAACATATCGAAAGCGACTAGGGTATATTTCGGGATATTTGCTGCTTTTCTACTCCCTCTTTGCTCTCTCTCTCTTCCCTCCCATGGCGAAATTTTATGCACACTTTGAAAACCCTGTTCTTTTAACTTATCCACATTTAATTGCAGTGACCTTTCATAATGTTGTCATGACTTACATCAGGAGGATCAGTTTTTGTGCCCAGAAGCAATTTATTTCATCCTCGTTCAAGTTCAATTTATTTTTAAATGAACTTTACTTTATTTATTTGCCATTTTCAATATTTTTCTTCAAAATCAGTTTTTGGTTTCTGACCAGGCGCAGTGCGCCTTGAAAAAGCGTGAAATTCTAACTATTTTTGAAATTTAACGAAATTTAATGCGAATTGGCAGATTTCGTGAGGATGAATCAGCGGTGTGATGCATTCGTCACGAATCCAAAATTTTCTAGTTTGCAACCTATACTATAGCAGCAATTTACCGTTTTGCCCTTTTTCGGAAAAATTCAAATTTACTCGGGTTTCACAACTTCACTAAGCCCCAAAGATATTGAGAAGAATCAACAACTAATAACTCAAGGAAATAGGCAAAGAGCTAGATTTGTACAAACCAAAGGGCTCCTCCCACCCTATGGTAAGGTACCTCAGTTACATACTTGCCCATGGCCTGGTATAAGGAGGCCAAGCAAATGGTACCCAAATCATAGGGACGCCCAATGGTAAAGGCCATAGCCAGAGGAAGATACTCCATGGACGGCTTACCGGAATGAGGAAAAAAGACAAAACAGTAAAGAAGAACCCACAAGAACTTTATGTGCTCTATGGTGGAAGGAACCCCAGTAGAAGTTCGCCATTTCCATATGGCAGATGAGAAAGAAGTCTGGGAGGTGGAAGAGACTTCAAGATGAGAAAGTGATGGATCATGGACATCTAGAAGGCATATGATAGAAAATTTTCAAAAAAAAATTCAAATGGAAATCACCGCCATGATAAACTTGAAGTCTTGCAATCTTATGCTAGGAAGGCATATGAGAAAATCTCTTAAGAGTACTAGGTAGGCATGACCCAACCTAGATTCCCCAAGGCAAGTTCTTCAGGTCCATTAAATGGTAAGGTTAGGGAGTTACCTTTACGATGCTTCCGTTGGTAGACAAGTCAAAAAGATCGAGTAGAGGGATAGAGACCGACATCTGCATAGAAAGTAGAAAAGCTTTCGAAAGAACTAGACTCTTTCTTGATTTTTTAAAAGACTTTTTCAATGAAGAATTAAGTATTTGAAGTTCTAGAAACCGAAAAATGACCTTTCTTGATTTTTTAAAGACTTTTTCTGTGAAGAATGAAGTATTTAAAGTTCTAGAAACTGAAAAATGATCTTTCTTGATTTCTAAAGACTTTTTTGGTGAAGAATGAAGTATTTGAAGTTTTAGAAACCGAAAAAGGATCTTTCTTGATTATTTAAAGACTTTTTCATGGAAGAATGAATTATTTGAAGTTTTAGAAACCAAAAAAGGATCTTTCTTGATTTCTAAAGACTTTTTCGGTGAAGTTCTAGAAACTGAAAAAGGATCTTCCTTGATTTTTAAAGACTTTTTCAGTTAAGAATAAAGTATTTGAAGTTCTAGAAACCGAAACTATTGTTTGAGAATGTCACATACATTCTCAAACAATCTGCTGGTGCCAAAAGAGAAATTGAACAATCAATAATGAAAATTGCTTACTAATAGCAAAAATCCACAAAGCTCCTTAAGGCATCAGGACAAACCAAAATCATCACCCAAGGAATCGTGTTTGAGCAAAACATGATCCATCCTGGCTTGATCAACAAAGTAAAATCGAAAATAAAATTCTGGCTGACAAGGAGAGCTCGGCTTGTGGAGGAGGATCGAAAGGCTTGACTTTCGAGATACATGATATTCGCGTGATGATGAACAAGTGAGGATTTTAAACGTCAATGGGCGTGATAGCGAAAAATTTAGAGCTGCGAGAAGAAGGATCAACGGTATGACGTTAAGCGTCGGCCGGCCCGGTAGTCTTTGAAGAAACAGCGACTGCGGCAGCGTCGCCCGAGGGCGGCGGCGACATTGGACGAAGAAGGTAACAAGCGGTTCGATCGACCTGGGAAGAAGAATGAAGGAGGTCCAAGGTGATACCACGACCGTGAGAGGAGGGAGATAATAGGAAGATAGAGAGAAAAACGAGGAAGGGTTGCTACGTAAATCAAATGGATTTCTTCATATGAACCTTTCAATTCTTAAAGGAGAGTCTTTTGATGTAGAAGGAATCGATTGTGTAGGGGGAGGGAGATCAAAAGCTGTAGATTTGAAAGAGAAATTGGTGGGAGGTTTTTCTCAAGGTATTACTTTAGGCTTCTTCAAATCATCCAATCGGGCTCGAGTTTTGGCTCATTCTTTCCATTGATAATCCACATCCAAAGGGGTAAGTTGCACTTTCGGCCTCATGGTAAAAATGAGAAGAGCAAGAGAAAGGAAGTCTCTTTTTACATATAAAATCTTTTAATACATAAAAACATAGCCCATGGGCCATATTGTATGTGAGGGCAAATGTTGACGCTAAAAATAATTTTTGTGCCCAAATGGTAGTGGAATGGGCCGAATAAATATGACAAGCCCAAATCGTGCAAGCCCAAATCGTGCGAGCCCAAACCGTGCGAGCCCAAACCGTGCGAGCCCAAACCAATATGATAAAGCCTAAAACCATGAGAATCAGCCCATGAAAAGGTCTAGGGACATTTCTAGAATTTAAAAAAAAAAATTCAAAGCTGCCAGTAGATAATATTAAGACTTTATCTCAAAAGCAAAAGATGGAGGAGACTTTTTCTCCAAGTCAGGACATGGTAGAGGACGTGGGTAGTTATTTGAATGGTGGAAAGTCACTTGGGAAGCAAGACTCCTTAGTGGAGACATGGAGAATTATTAGAGAAAGTGAACCGATGCAGTAACTCAAAAATGCCTATAAAAGGGAATCAAAGCATCAAAGCAAATGATCATCAACTAAGACTAAAAACTAAGTAAGAGCATTTAAGCATTTCTCTTATTTTTCTACAAGTTCACCAGCCGTCTTTTCCAAATTCTTAGCTTAGTTTTACATATTTTTCTTTACAAGCATTTGTTACATCAAAGCTTTTTGGCTTCAGTACTTGATTTTCAATCCAATTCTACAATGAAATCTACTATTTTTCCAGCTAGTATGTTAAGTTTCCTCTTAGCTTTCAATTTAGTCTATACAATCTAATTTTCTAGGTGTTTTTCCACTTAGATTCTAGAAAACTGTCAAGGGAACTAGGGAATCCATTTTTCGCTTGAGTAGAAATTAGATTTCGGCACAGTTTCAGTTCAAAAATACTATAATTTCGTGGCACGCCAGCGCATTCACCAATTTTAGTGCTTTTGTATGTTCTGGTGAATCTCACTATAAAATTCATCGAAACACCTTTAAATATTCTCATTATCATTTTAAATAATAAAGATAATAATAATATAATTTTAAATAATAATAATAATATCATTTTAAATAATAATAATAATAATTCTTTCAAAATAAGAATAATAATGATGATGATACAAACATACTAATAATAATAATAATAATAATATATAATACTAATAATAATAATAAATACTACTACTAATAATAATAATACACACTAATTATAATAATAATACAAAAATTAATTTTTTCGTAATAAAAGGTAAAACCCTCTGTTATTGGACTATTGATAAGTTGATAGCAAAACATCTTACGTAGTTCGGTTCCCACGAACGTAAAGAAGCTCGGGTTTTTCTTCTTCAAGTATTTTGGATTTTATGTATTTATTTACAAGAAAATCACTATTTACTTCACTTTTCTTGCACTTCATAAATTTTCGTTTTCCTGTTTCCATATAGCAGTTATCTCGATCCAGGAAATAACTTTATCTTTCCTATAACCCTATTTGGTTGGTGAGAAAATGAAAGAACATTAGTTTTTTGTATAGTTATTTGGATTTTAATTTGTTTGCTTGCCAAGAAGAGTCTCTGTTTACTTCAATTTTCTTGTGCTACATAAATTTTTGTTTTCTTGTTTACTTATTTCAATAATTTCGATCAAAGAAATAATTATCTTTATGGGTACAATGACTTTTGGCTCATCATTCCTACTCAGAAAGTCTAGATGGATCAAAGCCCACAGGAGGCCCAAGTATCCTTGTCCAAACATGGGTCTGAACCACGTCCTGAAGTCCAGCTTATGGGTTGCTCACGATCCGCAGAAAAAGACCTCCGGGAATTGTGCCCGAGCCACGCCCTCTTGGCGGAACAGTCTCTAAGAAGATGGCTAGCCAATAATTTCCCGGTCGATCCCTTGCATTTCGAGACATATCCTCCCCCTGAGCCTGGAAATGCGTAACCGCCCTTAAAATGATCAAACGATCGCCCAGAGCGGAGGCTCGGGCCGGCTTAGTTATCGAAAGGAAAAGCGGTTGACCGCCTTGAGTGAAGCACACTCCCTTCAATTTAGGAGACCAATCTTTTTCCATAGAAGTGGATCGTATCCTCCTTCATAAATAAGGAGCTGATGATAACGAAGGTATGTGATAATATCGCTGCCGGCCGACATTTTGGTGCTCACCATCTCTCTGTCTAACTCGAGCATCGGAGCGGTAGGCACACCACCATCGATTACCTTGTTTGTTTGGTCCTTCTTTCAGTTAATGCTCAGACGATCTGATGACTCGAGAATCCGAGAGACCCTGATTGGTGTCGTTTATGGGAACGACGAGCAAAAGTCTCATCGTGACGTGCGAGGCCGTCATTTATCGGCGATCCCTTTTTGAAGATTTGGTAGTTTCTGCTCACGGTAAGTTCAGAATCCTATAACTATGGCGGCAACCCGACCGTCGGTCCCTCGAAGACGAGGTTCCTTATTTGGCGTCGGGATATGGAGATGGCGGAAGAACAAGCGAAACCGTGGTACAGAATTACATACTTGGGTGCTAACCGTCTAACGTGAGAGCGATCGGCTTACGGACTTTCGTGCGAGAAAGGAATCGGTGAAAACACGAGAAGCGACCATCCACCGATTGAAAAGCGAGATAAAGCGAAATAGCGATCCTCTGGCGACGGCGATCACGTGACAAGCGACGGAGTTGTCCTCAGAATGAGCTCTAAAACTGCGATCTACCACCCCCAAAAGAACAACGTGGAGGCTGAATTAAGAAAGAGGCCGTTCCGTCGTTCCATCAATGGCACATTCCGCGTCGTGATCTAATAACGTATATGGCGCAAAGTTATGCTGCTTTGGGTGGTCGTTATCACGCGCCGAGCGACTATCTGGTATACATCCACCACTTTGTCCGGGGTTTGAAGACATGCTATCCTCCGGATTGAGCCAACACATCGCCAGACTCTGGCAATGGCGTGGCTTTGTCATCTAGATCATTGCCATATATGTTAGCTCGTCACGTCAGGTATATTTATCTTTGCCCTTGATCAAGCCATGATACACCAACCACGAGAAACCAATACTTTACTCTTGCAAAGTATTCCCCAATACACATCTTGAAGGGGCCCTCCACGACGGTTCCTGAGCTTCCGCGAGGGGATCTATCGACTCGTTACGTTGAGTTGTGGGGGCATTGTTTCCCGATGTCAGGTGGTTCAAATGAGAGAGCATGACTCTGCGAGCCATCTTGAGTGGGAGGGGCGATTCCATTCGCGATTTCACGGAAGGAAGATTTGGAGGGTCGATCCGGCCAGTTGATTCTTCTGACATGGATATGATCTGGCAAATTTAGAAGACTTTGAATTCGACCACCCCATTCTTTCACTCGTATCTACGCGGATCCTGTGACGATGGAAGAATTATGCGGGCATGGCGGATAAATATTGACAACGGAGGATAATATTTGGGTAACCTCAGGGCCGTAATGAAAGAACAACCCAATGATAAATTAGGCCCACTAAAGGTCGGCTGAACAAAGGGGGCGAATAAGAACCGAAACATTCAGACTAATCGGAAAGGGAACCCCCGTAGTTTACCCCTATGAACATCTCTTACAACGAGCTCCTTAAAACAAGTCAGGGATCACCCAGGACTTAGATGGCCACACCCATTGATGGATCCCGCCTGTGTAATGGAGTCTTTGAGATGTGATTATCATAGAGACCACGAGCATGAGACCAACCGATGTCAAAGCCTGAAATTTCTGGTGGAAAAGTTAATCAGGGTCAGCCACCTCAGAGATATGCTCAGGGATACGATCCAGGAAATTTGAGCGCCCACTGCATTGAAAGAATAGCGACCCGGTCTGAGCTCACTTCGAACCCGCGACCCACCATAAATTACATACTAAGGCGGCGGTGACGATCGGTGTGTTCCCAAGCGCCCGGAGAAGAGGTTGTTGCGTGTAGCTATAGTTCGGGCCCAGGTAAACACCATCCATGCCTCAGATAGTAGCAAAACAATCCAGTCGATTTACGGCCCTATATCTTTTCCCCCTATTAACTCGTCCAGGGTCATAACTCCACACCACGATGCACTCGTGCTTACTTTATGTATTAACACTTTTAATGTACACAGTCTGCAGGTTGACCTAAGCGTGCTTGGTTGATGCATTCTGTTGCCGCGCTTTGCGGATGGGCATACCCTTTGACAAGTTAGTTCAATCAGTATAATCCTATCCGGTTTTAACGGGGCAACCACGGTCACGATGGGTGACATTGCTCTCCTCGTCGAGGCGGGGTAGGCAATCCGATGGGTCTTATTTTCGGTTAATGGGGACTGGGCCCATACGTGACATTAATTGAGTCACGTGCATGCTGATGAAAGTCGTGTCATCGACCTACCACCAAATGATCAACTATCTAATCAGTGTCGGGCAAATTAACCTCCTAAGCAACCAACTAACATCTCGGCAGTGCTACCAGTTGTGGTGCGGGAGGCGTTAGAAAAGCTAGGAAAGTTCCCTCTTATCCAGCCCTCGAAGCCCAGGCAAGCGAATAGCCGGTGCTTATAGCTACTTGTATGCAAGGAGGGCGAAGAAGCATTGCTAGTAAGCCCCTAGAATCAATATGCCTAGGCAGGTAGAATGATCCACATGTTAGTTCCCTCCTATCCGGTCACGGAGAATGAACAAATCTGATGGGTTACGCTCCTTGATAGGAATGTGTCCCTGGACTCGTAGACATGGTGTATTAAATGTGCACGCCTCTCATACGCCCGAATGTTATCCTTTGCCCGGGTGGGAGCGTGAGCATTCACCAGATATATCAAAGTTATTCAGAAGATAAAGTATCTGGAATGGTTTGCCAATGTGGTAGTAGTCCCGAAAAAAGATGGAAAATGGAGAGTATGCATGGACTACACAGATCTCAACAAGGCATGTCCAGAAAGAGCGAACTTCCTACACCTCGATAGACCCGGTATCGGCGCGTCGGCCAGAAGAGCGTGAAGATATTGGCCGTTCGGTTCTTTGGCAGGATATCTGTAATACGCCTGCATCAGGTCGGACGGAAAAAACTCCGTTCATGTCGCCGCGCGAACGTTACGCTACAATGTAATGCCATTTGGCTTAAAGAATCATTAGGCTGGCGCCGCCAAGGTTAGTGACCCGAAGATGTTCGGTAGCTTGGAAAAACCATGGAGGTTTACATTGATGACATCTTGGTAAAGTCAAGAACACGAACCATCTTTGAACGCCGCAGAGGCTTTGAACTCTGGGACGTCTGGCGTGAAGCTCGATCCCACCAAAGTGAGCCTTTAGAGTGATGCCAGGCGATTCTTGGGTTTCATGGTGACTCGAGAGAATATAGAAACCCGACCAGCTCGACTTAAGGCTATTTTGGAGTCCCGGCTCCATCTTAAGGGAGTACTGATTCTTGGGTTGGCACATAGGGCGGTTTATTCTCGGTTTACAGACCGTCTTAAGTTGTTCTTTGCTACCCTTAAAGGAGCCCGACTAGGCAGTGGGAATGAGAATGCGATGAATCCTGTGACTATCGAAGCGGTACCTTGCGAGAACCTCGACCTTTGCTAATACGAAGCGGAGTTAACCGCCTTCACTGCTGGCGTTTCAAATATCGATGATGCGCCACATTCCGAGGAAAGATGAAAATAGCGAGGCGGTATTTTTCGTCCATAAGTCCTTGGCCGTGCAGAAGAACTCGTCGGCCATATCGAGCGGTGACATTAGCCCTCGAATAGCAGCGAAGAAGCTCGCCCGTACTTAAGCACACCCGTTGTTATATGCCAAGCCTTCCTCTTCGAGGAGCACCATTCCTGGCTTTGGCTTGTCAGGAGGATAGCTCGATGAAGGCGGTGAATTAGCGAATTTAGTCATCGATGGCAAGATTGGCTAAAAATTACAGGTTACACGTGATTTTCTAGCATAAATCCCCCGATCAGTGACCTAAGCGGCTTAGGCTGGTGGGTCCTTAATGTAAACGAGCATAGCGAACCGAGCTAGGCATCGGTTTGCAATTTAAATCCCCAGTAGGAGAAAATTGAGTAATTTTATCGTTTAGGCTTGACACCTCGATAATGAATCGAGAAGATGAGGTGTTGCTTGAGATTGACTATGACTATTATGTGGAAATGAAACCAGGGCTTGCACGGATTAGTGATTCTCAGGTTGGTGAAGTAGTTAGGTAAGCGAAGAATATGAGTCACGAGATAGAGATAGCGAAATGTATATCTGGTGAAGCAACACTTGAAACTGACTTGGAAGGATTAGAAGCTCGAACACATCCCGGGAACTGATAGAGAAAGAGGCAGCTTTGGCCACGTATTGCTTCACCTTCAGAGTAATGAACATTGTTCTGCCCATCTATTATTGATCGGATCCTTGATTATCACTACCCAGGAGTAAGTTAGGTAGACGGTCTCCCTTCATGGATGGACCCATGGTGCAATATATCAGCTTGAACTCCCCCGAGCGGCGGGGAACAAAGCTTCATGACATCAGGAAATCCGGTCGACCAGTTCTCTTTGGATTAGAGCGGGT
Source organism: Tetrastigma voinierianum (assembly GCA_016808115.1). Classification (NCBI taxonomy): domain Eukaryota; kingdom Viridiplantae; phylum Streptophyta; class Magnoliopsida; order Vitales; family Vitaceae; genus Tetrastigma; species Tetrastigma voinierianum. The sequence continues at coordinate 228,361 of JAEQBH010004956.1, forward strand.
TGTTGAAGCGGTCCACACAGGCAGCCATACTTAAAGTGCTTAACTATCGAACATGGATAGTATGTATTGGCCGAGCTGCATGAAGGGATATGTGGTAATCATCCAAGCGTGAACATCGGCACCGCAGGCCCACACTCGAGGGTATTATTGGCGACCATGAGATCTGAATGCGGCCGACTACGATGCGAAAGTGTGATCGATGCCGACAGCCAGCCTCGATCTTGAGATCACCCATTTCGGAGTTAATTTTCATTATAGACCCTTGGCCTTTCCTTTCGATAGAGATTGACATAGTGACCACTCCACATCGCATTAGCTCGAGAAAAAGCTATTCTTTGGTAGCCAGTTATTTACAGCAATGGATGGTGAGAGCTTCGCATCAATTAAAGATAAGGATGTAACTCAGTTCATCTAGAAGAATATCGTGCAGGTCGGTATACCCACGATCAATTGTATCGAATGACGGGCCTGATTGTGGTCGGGCATGAACTTTTGCCGCCAGTTGAAAATAAAGAATCTATACTCCCTCTGCGGTATCCCTGAGCAACGACGGAAGCTTCCAGTAAGCCTAATTGTTGCAAAGAAGCGGTTAGACTCGGCCAAAAGCGAATGGTGGATGACTCCGGGGTGCTTTGGGCTTATAGAATGTGACCGTAGGCCAGTGATATCCCGCCGTGCTCACTTATGGGATGGAGCCTATAGTCCCAATGGAAATCGGCATGCTTACGCTCTGGCCCGGTTACCCGAGCCATCGAATGCTAAATGTGATTAAAGACCTGAACCGCGGAGAAAGCGAACCGCAATAATGCCGGGTACCACCACAAAAATCGACCGCCTGTGTGGCGAAACTAATGCTAAGTGATTAGACCTGGGATTTTAGTCTGACCAGATCCATTCATTTGGAAGTTCAATAATGGAGGGACCGTATATTATCAACATAATTTTTAGATGAATCGGGATCATAAGCATTAGATAAACTGAGCAGGGACCTTTGTGCACAGAATGTGGAATGTTATACACCTCAAAAGGTACTATCAATAAAGAATGATTCAATTTCTAACTATGTTCCCATCTCAATTTTTCATTACAAAAGTCCGGGTAAGGTTGATGTCCTACTAGCCTAGTATGGTTGATGCTTAACTGGTTCATTACAAAGTTCGGGTAAGATTGATGTCCTACTAGGCCCGGTATAGTTAATGCGCATTAGTTGTTCTAATTGCAGGTGGGTTGATGTCCTACCGGCTCAATATGGTTGATGCCCAGCTGGTTCATTACAAAGTTCGGGTAAGGTTAATGTCCTACCAGCCCAGTATGGTTGATGCCCAGTTGTTACATCATGAAGCCTGGGTAAGGAAGCAGTAGAAGAGGAGCTAATGAACCTTGCTTACCAGAGTGTTCATCCGGAACTGATCTATCTCCTACTCAAGGTACATCTTTTCTTACCCGACTAAATTAACTTATCTGATTCGATAGAAGTAAAGCACCCACATTAGATTAGTAAACAACACACGCTTTATTATCGTGAACAACACATGCTTTATTATTGATAATAACACATGCTTCATTATTGAACTTGGTTTCAAAACAACAAAAACAAGGGTGGCAAAACATGGGTGAAGGAGACAAGGCTCAACGAGCAATCACAAAATAAAACCTAGAAACATCATGCTCGCTCCCGGGTTACTCTAGCGGGGAGAAAAGCGGGCTCATTGCAGGCCCGACCTCGGCAGTGAAGAAGGTATACGCCTCGCTATTATCACGTCTCGAGGCGAAGCGGCTTCCTCATTTGCGGCGCATTGTCATTTCACGGGCTGCTGTGAGCGTGTCACGGCCGGGGGCGACACTCGGGGCATCGAAGTTAATAAGAACTCTAGAGATAATGGCTTAGACGTGTCCGATCCGTCAGGAACCTCGGGTTGACTTGTAAATCATTGTGTGCGAGGCATAATACCCATAGTTGAAGATTACATCGAAGCCCTCCTCGTAAGCCTCCTCCATAGCCTTTTTCTCTTTAAGGGCCTCTTCCCGGATATAAGACACTTCATCCTTACAAGTCCCGAGTTCTGATAGCAGCCAAACTCGTTCGTCGACCAGACAACTAGCCTCGTCTTCCGCCTTCCGCCTAGCCTCCTCTACAACCGCCACGGCGTTTTGGACCCTAACTAACTCGGACTACACCTTCGCCCTGGCATTCCCTACCGCATCCACATCCATTCGAGCCATCGAGGAATCATGGAGAGTAGTATCTCTCTCTGCCTCAACTCGGGCCATCTTTTCAACACTTTCTTTAGCCTCGTTCTCCCAGCGCTAGAAGCTTGACTCGCACGACTAAGGGCTCGGCGCCATGTGGTCGAAGCAGTAGATTGGGCATCGGCGCGACCTCTGCGTCCCTCGGTGAGTGGAACTCTTGATGCTAGTAGGTCATGTTCCGGATAGCAGTAACAACCTGCAAAGGAATGCATTAGAATAATGGAATAATTCGATGTGATCTGAGAACAATGCATGGTAGTTGCCAGGCATACCGGCTCAGGCTAAACGAGTTGCGGTTGCGAATCAACATGTCGTCTTCGACCACCTGCTTGAGATCTTCCTTACTAGCATAGGAAGGGATGGCCAACTCCTGCCCTTTCCTCGATTAGCATTTGGCATAAAACATTAAGAATTATAATTGTTCTAAATGGGCGTCGAGGATCTCACTGATTGAATGGCTTCAATGAATTGATGATCTCTTGGGCACCTTCGAGCACTCACGATAATACTTCCTCGTAAGGGAGCCGGACCACTGGAGGAATGTAAGAGAATAAAACGTTAGCCGTCCCGAGGAACCAGCGGCACACTACGGCCGGGACTAGGAAGGCATGTGTTTACGTGTTTAGTAATGCACCTCGAGAATACCTTCCGGTTGCTCCTCATAGAGTCAGGGACCTCTCCTAAATCTATTGTGGACATAATATCAGAAGCCGATTAGCCATGAAAGCCCATCTCGGGAGAGTCCATAACAACTATTGCCTACCCATTTGAACCCTCGTCGGTTGGGTGTTGATCCCGACTTCTGACCACTTGGGGGTAGCATCAGTCGACTCTTAGGCGGCACCATTTGCGTTTCGTCTTGAAGTTTTGAACGAGGTCGACCATCTCCATCCTCCTCTTCTTCTCTTCGCTGCGGGGAGGGGAGGGCGGTAGATATTGAGCGACCAAGGGATAAAAACAGCAGGGATGAAATCTTCCACCCACATCGGGCGCTCTTCGTCGTTCGGGCACGCCTTCCGCTAACGATGCTTGGGGGGCGGGACGAGTTCCCTTTTCGTAAAGGAGGAGGACCCTTGAGGCAATACCCTATCGACCTTCTTAGATGCTTGGGGGCGGGGCGGGAATCCTCCACCCCAGCGAAAGAGGTTGCTTTCGGTACAGGCGATCACCCCGAGTTCTGACCAACCACCTCGGTCTCAATAGTCTGGGCTGGAGATGAGCTGCCCGGGGCTAAATTCAGAAGGTCGGCAATGACGTAATGCTCGCCCTCCTCTATTTCTGAGGGAAGAGGGCGTGGAATAACTGGAAGAATATAAGGAGAGGGATTGCAACTCAATTCACGAAGATTCCTCACAGTTAAGAGAATTTCGTGATGTCATTCCCTCTCAGAAATTTCTAGCGGTTCCTGGCGAGATATTCTTAAACCATCTTTCCACACCCGAGTTTGATCCTCTCAGGCTTTCCTACACGAAAAAGAGTATTTATTAAGAAAATTGTGGGATGGACGTGCAGCGACATATAAAAACGACAGCACAAATCCACATAGCATTGAACACACTTAGGAATCCCATTGTTCAGTTCAAAGTAAAAGGGAGCTCAGGAGAGCCGGAGGTCTCATACCACGGTCCTCGACGAGATCACGCCATTAACAAATTTGCGGTCGGGGCTTTGGTGACAATGATCGGCCTCCATGTGCTAGCTTCAAGGTGTAAATAAAGTAGACCTCTACCAACGAAATATCAAGTTGGTACGAGGTTGATGCGCTACCCAGACCAAGATTAGATGACATTGAATGGATAAATGGCGGCGCTCCGGAGAAGTGGAGGAACTGCTTGATTAGAGACGAAACAAGGAAGCGAAGCCCGGTTGCGAGTTGTTCCCGAGTAAAATATATTGCACTGTCTCCTTCACCGATAGTTGACTCAGCCGGACCGTCCGAAAATTCAATATTGATATTGTCAGGAATTTGGCAGTGAGACCTTAACTCCTCCATGGACATAGAAGAAATGATGCTGCTTGCATAAGGCAAATCCCGGCCAGGCCCTCTTCTGCACCCAGCCTGGCTAGCGGAAGTCTCCTCTTAACCTCTCGTCATGCTGCTTGACGGACAACAACAAAGGACGGAGAAATGGGAGTCGAGTTCCATGCGAAGTAATACCAAAGCGAGTAAAGGCGAGAGCAGCACATGAACGCAGACCGGGAAAAAATCCCCGGGTTAGCATATCGAAAAACACCACTCCCTACGTTCGTCATGGTTCACGTACCAGCCAGTACGATCAAGCAGTAACCACATGGGACGAACAGAGGCTTTACGGAAGACAAGGAAGGCGAATGCACAGAAAAGACTATCCCGCGAGCACGTAACCTCACGGTAGTATCGTGAGCTCTTGAGCGAAAGGGGAAACAAGAAAATGGTGTAGACACGATAGGAGGCGGGTAAGAGCCAATTATGATTCCATAGAATAAGGCTTCCCTTTTATAGTTGCATTAAATCGCCACTAACTCCTCCATCTTCAGATTTGAATCCGGCCTTCTTGAGGATGAGTACGACTGAGTGTGGGTGGTATTATTTGGCTAGTGCCCTTATGCCCCCACAACACATATGGGGCCAGGCGACTAACTGTGAGACGAGTTAGGAGCAAGTAAGAATCGATTTATCTCCAGATTCATTCAACATCAAGCATACTAAATCCTTAAATACAGGCTGTTAGTATTAATGACCCAGGATTGTAGAGGCTACAATAAAAATAAGGCGAAATAAAACACAAAAATTTCTAGAAGCGCAATTTCATTAATTACACCAAATGGCGTTCATAATTACATAACACACAGTGGGATGGCTAATTTTGTCTGATTACATAACCCATCGGGATGAAAAATGAGCCTCGAGCAATTACATAACCCATCAGAGTGGCGGGCTTTAGAAAGATGAAAAGTTGAAGAAAAATCCTGAAAGAAAAAGAAGTGGAGAGAGTAAGAAGAAAAGGTGAAGAAAAGGCTGCATAGTGAAAGGAAAAGTGCCGAGGCTAATAAAGAAAAAAGCTACTGCTAAAGAGGCTAAAAAAGATGAGAAAGCCTCAGCGCCTCCTAGCATTGCTGATTCTGATAGTGCCAAAAGCGAGAGAGGGGCATACGAGGGAAGCATGTTGAACATGGGAATATAAATTTTATCGAATTGTAGGGGGTGTTCTCTATCCGAGTTTTGAACCACCCAAGGGGACATATAAAAATTTAGGCCCCTCGAACATAAGTTAGCAACGCTCGACCGTTCCTGTAGCCATCGGCCGACTTCTATCAACATCACATTCAGCCCGAGCGACTAAGGAAAAGCCCAGATAATATGACGCTAAAGCCGATGTTTATGTGCACATCCACAAAGCGCAAGCCAATGATGGATGAAAACCCATTATACCATGACCTTTTATAGGGTTTACAAACTTGGGAAACTCAAAAATCCGCACTAAAATGCATTACCAAAATAGAAAACTCCCTAAACGCACATCGGGAACACGCAAGCATTAACGATCCCCGCCTCAATGAAGACAAACAAATAAACACGGTATTTTTCCGCTAATGAAGATTGAGTCTCTCACCAGTGATTAGTGTCACAAGGCTTTCACCGCTAGTCTCACTATACCTGCATCATCAGCCCACAGGAGGCCCAAGTATCCTCGTCCAAACATGGGCCTGAACCACGGCCTAAAGTCCGGCTTGTGGGGTATACGATCACAGCAAAGGCCTCCAGGAATTATTGCCCAAGCACGCCCTCTTCTAGCCAACTGTCGTCTCTAAGAAGATGGTCATCCAATAATTTCTCGGTTGATCCCTTGCAGCTCAAGAATATATCCTCCCCCAATCCTCGTATCTAACCGCCTAAAATATCTAAACGATCTCGGTTAGTAAGACACTGACAATTTAGTTATCCAAAAGGAAAAAACAGCTTGGAAGCGCAAGTGAAGTGTCCGCCTCCTTCCATTTCGAAAACCACCACCTAATTTCATAGAAAGGATCATCATCCTCCTAATAAATACAGCTAGACAACGAAAGGTATATTACAATATACACCTGCAAGACTGACATTTTTTGTGCTCTCTATCTCTTTGTCTAACTTAAGCATCGAAGAGCCATTTCACACCACCGCCGGGTACCTTGTATGTTTTATAGTCCCACGCCGTGTTAATGCCCGATCACAACCGGATCGAGAATCCAAGAGACCACAATCTTTACGAATAGCTCGCGTTCATGAAAATGTGTTTGATTTTAATGTGTTTGCTTGCGCAAAGTCTCTCGTTTACTTCAATTTTTCAGCATACATAAATTCTTTTCTGTTTTCCTATGATCGATTTATTTATTTCGATCAAAGAAAGAATTATCTTTACGTATAACCCATAACCCTGTTTGGTTCGTGAAAATGTGTTTTGATTTTAATGTGTTTGGTTGCCAAGAACGCTGCTATTTGGTTCCCAAGAAAATCAAAGCAACTTAGGCTTTTTCTTGCGCTACATTGATTATTGTTAAGTTTTCGTCTTCTTGTATTGCAATTGTGTTTGATTTTAAAGTGTTTACAAGCTAAGAATGCTGCCGTTTGGTTCCTAAGAAAATCAAAGTAACTTGGGCTTTTTCTTGCGCTACATAGATTAATGTTAAGTTTTCGTCTTCTTGCATTGCAATTGTGTTTGATTTTAATGTATTTGATTGCCAAGAACGCTGCTGTTTGGTTCCCAAGAAAATCAAAGTAACTTGGGCTTTTTCTTGCGCTACATAGATTAATGTTAAGTTTTCGTCTTCATGTATTGCAATTGTTTCAATCAAATATTTGAACCATCCTGATTATCGTGTGTTAACAATCAATCAAATATTTGTTTACTTGCCAAGAAAAAAATTGATTATCTTTTCTCCTCTTTTTTTTCACGCTAAATTCTCTGTTGATTCTGTCATCTAACATGTAATTTTCTGCTAATTTTCTTTTTGTGGATTCTGTGTAGTACATTGTTTAGTTCCGAAAATTTTGAGTGGAAATGAGGGAAGAAATTAGAGGAAAAGTAAGAAAACAGTGAATGAAGAAAAACAGTTAAATCATGTATATTAATGTTATTAAATTTTCATTAATTACTAGGAGTACTTTTCCGTGAAACTTAGTGAGAAATATAAGAGAAAAATGGAAGGGAATAAATGTTTCACTATATCTATAAAATAATTTTTATACTTAAGTAAGAGAAAATTATTAAATTTACGGTATGGAAAATATAAATAGATTTCTTTTTTTTTTTTAAATTTTCATATATAATCATTCTCATTAGATCTAATCTTTATCATCCTTATCCCTATACTAATTTGAGTTAGCCTATGGGCTAAATATTTTTATTGGTAATCCTCAAGGGCTACTGAATCAAACAACCTTATCAAAGTTTAATCTATAATCAAACATGATTACATAAACTAATTTTTCTCTAATTAGAAATGTTTAAGGTTAAGCAGACTAAGTGCGTACATACCAGCTTTAAAGATCCAGAGATGCCAATATATCAAATATCGGTAAAGGGCGATACAATATCAGCAATTAATAATCGTTTGAGGAAAACATTGGAAAAAAATCAGTAATGTGACACCCCAAAACCGAGGATCCCATTGACAACCCGTCAACCCATGGAATTCTTGTGGATTTCGGTTAACCCGATACCACACTGTTGTGTCCCATTTATCGGGATCCATATTTTTACAAAAATCGTTATAGCCTCTTTGCTCGGCGAAGCAATTAACACAAACCAGCAACAGGTCATGCAATGACCCATCCGTATCTCAATGTAAGAAGAATATCCAATGTATCCATCGGTCCATCTACAAGAGGCCAACTATATCATTAATAAATTCATAAGAGTTTATTACAACACTCTTATACAGAACATATATTAAATCTAGCTTGTTCTAATATAGTTTACAAAAATATTTATCAAAGCCACATCATGGCTTCCTTCAAAATCACAAACGAATGAGCTGCCGTCTCCTGTCGCACCGAAGAGGGTCCTAATGACAGGCAGGTCTCAGAGACACACGGCACATTACCCCCAATCTAAGTACACATGTAATGCCATTTCACACATTCGAAAGAAACATACACATTCCTACTCCAAACGCCTTACATGTCATATGAGAATGTGACTCACCGTCCCACGCCCCAGTCCTCACCGAATTTTTACACATGCATATGTCAAGTGTGAAACCCATCATTTATGTTCTATCAATGACCATTTTCCAAACAAAGCTCTTTGGTTTATAACTAAAACCATTGGACAAACTCGATATTCACTTGTTTTTATCACATCCTCGTGTGTTTTTGTGGGTAGCGACTTGTGGTCTCTAATGGTGCCTCAAGAGATGCTTTCCGATTAATTATCACGAACTTTTCATCATCGATACATATGTCTCGACCAAGAATACCATATTTTCACCCGAGGTGGTATCTATCCTTCGTTATACCCAACACATTTTTCATTTCCCTTTTTTTTATGCGACCATGAGATCTATTTCGACGTTGTCCCATTTCGCACGAGCCCACCATCAGAACACCAAACACGATGTCGATCTACCATGTAATCAAGATATCATGCATCAACATCAAATGATAATATCGATGCACGACACTCACACCCATGTCATGTGATGTCCTGCATAAATGCATGAATGTCACATGTATCTCTTACGCTACATGCACAATGAATGTCATGTGCAACACCAAAACCATACTATGCCAAGCATCATGATAATCATATTTAATATATAATTATCTCATTTAATTTTATATGTTCAACACATATACTTCACATGTTTCGCATAAATACAATAAACATGTATTCACTACGCATCTTCGCTAAGGTATCAACACTAAAGCATCAATATATAATGCAAGATACTGGTGGGAGGTGGGTGGGTATCTGCCAATCAGGGCATAGAGATGCTCACAAACATTCCACACAACAAGCCATAACATACCATAGGATAGTTCTGAGCTCTGCTCAAAACTAGCCCCTAACGCTCCCAAAACTGACACAAACCATTAAACAAATTTCTAAGCTATGTACTCAAAAACAAACTATAACTTGAGTTACAGGTCCGAGTTTGGTGATTCAAAAGCTCCAACATCAAGTTCTCGATAGAGCTAAAATTCCTCATAGATACTAGTCTAAATTCCTCACTCTTTTTCCCAATCAATCAACCAAAACATGGACTATAGGTTCAACCAAAACAGAACAAGAAAATTCTAAAAATAATCAAGAACTTAGGTTATAGAGATCCAATAGGTGGATCTAAAACTTAACACTAAGAACCTCGATAGGTTTAAATTTCAAGGATACTATCCAAATTCTTACTTTTTCCCAACCAAAAATCAGTCCCAAAAATATGGATAGTAGGTTCGGCCAAAATAGGGCAGCTTGTAAGACCCGATAAATTCCAATTTCTGGAAAAATGGCAAAATCGTAATTTCGGTTACAAAATTGTAATTTCGGTTAAAAATCCGAAATTTATTCTTCCAGATCTCGGGGATGATGAATGATTTCACCGTTGAATCTTCTCAGAAATCTAGCTAGTATGTCGATTCCTCGGCCGAATTCGAGACAATGCACTTATGATTGTTTTTGCTAATAAGCCAGCCGTGAAACGACTGATGCCACAAAAGTCAAGATATAACACGCACTACAAAGGCAAGGCATGAGTAGAAAATGATGAAAAATGACTCGCTGAGATAGAATAACATTAAACTGGGAAAAGAAGGGACAAAATGGTCATTTAGAATTTGTCTTAAATGATAATAAGATAAAGTTTGTATGTATCATCTTTAATTTCTAAACCTGGTCCGTTGACTCATCCGCCAACCTCATGAATACAAGTGATGCTCAAGCATTCGACGCCACTTCAAAATCTGCGTAGTCCCTTTGTACGAGAACTCTACCTAAATACAAAGACTGCATATACCGTCTCCATCAATCACATGTAGAACAGCCTGGGCTCATGATCAATTACCAGAACTGTCATAACGATTTATAGTTACAAGAGCAATTTACTCTATACAACAACACATATTCAAATCTAAAAATTCTAATACATGTAGTACATCACAAACCAAAGTTAACTCCGCTTAAAGCGTTTCAGATGAGCCGCCTTCAAGGCGCCCCCGCACTAAAGAATAAATTCCTGACGACGGGGTGAGCTATTTGCCAGTAAGGAATCACTCTAACAAGCCATTTCCGTTTCCAGCGCATATGCAATGCTTCCAGGGCCAAACACATATTCGTGCATGATCCTACTCTGAATGTCTACATGACCAATCTGCATCTCGGTCCTCACGACTCTCTCACACTTCCTCGCCTGCTTCCTGTATGAGAATTATTGAGCTTAGCATGACAACCCTCCGATGTATATATATCAATTGGGGCCGCCCACGATTGATATACAGTTTGTTGTGATTACCGATGGTCAATCGCCGCCCGACATTGATATTTTTCGTTGACCGCCCTCCGGAGAATAAGATGAGGAACTTCCAACCATTTCTTTCTACTGCCTCATGCACAACCCCTATAGTCCTAGGATGTTCCAAATAGCATATGGTAATGCAATGGTATGCCAATTAATACACCATGGTCTACATGCAAATATGTACATGAATATATTCATAATCATGTTATGTAATTATCATTTCAAAGATCAAAATTAGTCATCGGGTTAATGACTTCAACACAAGCACTATATGATTTGAATTACTTCTGGACTGAACTCATATTTTCATAAATTATATTTTGTGAAAATGATTGTTTTAAATGAAACCTCATATCGTTTTATCAAATGATAATTATCAGCCAGTTTTGCAACTCAGATTTCGCCATTTCGTTCAATCAAAACCAATACATGATTTTATGGAACCATTCATCACACATTTAACTCCAAACAGTCTCGTAGAACCGACACGGACCGGTCAGGACTCAACCAAACATGATTCTGTTTGAACCGGACAAACGAAGCTGCTCAAGGCCTCAATCAACTAAACATGCATATTGGTACTTTTAAACAAAGACAAACCCAGCAGAGAAACCCCTACCTCTTGGAGTTTGTCAAAACTCATGCATCCGTACCCACGCAGCCCCCTCTCCGCGCAGTGCCAGCCTCCTTCTTGTCTCGAGTACGCGACGGCCCATCTCTCTCGGGGCACCCAGAGAGAAGTTACACTCTCTCTCTCTAAAACCAAAAATCTAACCTCCTGTAAGTTCTCCCTTTTCTTTTCCTTCCTCCCCACGTTTTCTCCCTTTTGATAAAGGAAGAGGACAACTGTTCACTATTTTGTCATTTTCCTCATTTAAATCAATTTCTATAATGACATCTATGTCCTTCTTTTCCCAGTTTTGACATTCGGCTCTATCTCGGCCGTCCATTTTTATCATTTCTCTACTCATACCACTTATGGCACATGAGTACGTGTTATATGTGAATTTCGTCGCATCGAAAATCAATTTACTAAGACCGAAATGCGATGTCTCGAACGCAGTCAACTTCCGACTGCTGGGAATTCTACGAAATTTACGTGCTAGTTAGATTACATGAGACGATTCCAACAAAGAAACTGCTTTCACAACTGAGATGGTAAGAATTCCATTTTAAACCTAATTAACAATTTTGTAATCGACCACGATTTTGCCCTTTTCCATAAATTGAATTTCTGGTCTTACACATCTTCAAAAAAACAAAAGAGAGAAACAGTGCTTGGGGAATTTTTACAAACAAGAAAATTATGCGATTTAGAGCGAGAGAGGAGAGACTTCTCTCTAGGGTTTAAGTGGCGATCCGATCGTTGGAATTGTCAGACAAGAAGCAAACAGCTTACGGCTGACGAGGCCTACGCTTGTAGTTCGGTTTTGAGGATTTTTGACAAACTCCGTGATGTAAGGGTTTTCTCCCTAATGGGTTTTTATTCTTTATTTGCTACTTGTTAATGTTTGAGCTGAATGAAAGTAAAGAGAGGGGTTTGTTTTGATCTGGCCCCAAATCTGGGACCGAATTGTTATAATTTTGAAACCCAAATGGTGCAGCCCAGGATCATTCCAAGGCTGGAATTACATATAATTGCATCAGGCAGCATGCCGCTGATGTATGAGGCTCCGAATAGTCGTGAAATTCAAGTTCACCAAGTGAACCGCATGATCAGGATTAGCCTAACAGTAACCCAGGTCACTATTCGATAATAGTGTTCACAAAATAATTTTTTATGAAATAATGTGTTTGGGGTGAGTAATTCAAATAGAGTTGTCAGGTTTTCTGATCATTAGCTCACGTGGTGCTAATTTTGATGTAATTATGGGTGAAATGGCATGACATAAGTCAGGTGATTTAAATTATGTGAATATATGCACGATTATATATTCGCATGTGTTATAAAATTGAAATGGAATTGGCATCATGCATTCCATATGCAATCGGGGCACCCTAAGACGATAGAGCGAGTGCATGAGGTAATTCTTGGAGAGAATGGTTCAGAGGGGTCGCCTAAAAAATAATGAATATATTTCCGCAGGGTAGTTCAAAATAAAGATCAACCCTGCCTGCCGGCCCACCTGATAGTACCAGTAGTCCATACATAATATCAATCGTCAGCAGACAGCCCAATTGATATATACATCGGAGGGTTGTCCACAAACAAATAAACATAATAATTTCATACGAGGTTTAGCAAGCGTGAGGGAGCTCTGGTGGAGGACTCCTGGGTATGAGTTGATAAGTTAGACATTCAAGCAGATCATGCATTTGCTAATGCGCTTACTTGGGAAATTACTAGCAGTGACTGTGGTAAAGAACACTTAGTGACTTACTACTGAGCATTAGCTCACACTGTCAAGGGATACTATTTTACAGGTACAGGGAGCGTGCGAGGAGATGGTTCATCATAGAGGTCGCTTAGGTTAAAGTTTTAATGTGGTTTGATGGTTTTGCATGTATTAGAATTGTTCTAGGTGAATCTGTCATATGTTGTATAAGGTTAGACATTAACTCTTGTGAACTGCGTATATATACAGATGTTTTATGAGTATTGCTTATAGCCCAAGTGGCCATACTCATGTGATGGATTATATTGATAGATGGAATATATGTCATGGAGTATAAATGCAGTGGGCCCAAGAGGTCATTTCTTTACTCCTCAGATAATAGATAAAAGACCCCGGTCATTGATGTCGACGACGTGTTATATACAATGATGATTTGGGTAGCCCCACACAAAGCGAGACTCTGCCCGATTTTCGTGAGAAATGTCGGGTCACTCGACATTCACGAGTGTTTCCGCGGGTTGATGGGTAGTCAACGGACCCCCGGGATTTGGGGCGTCACACAGCTTGTGGCACTCCCGAAAAATGGACCATAACTTGGGTTATAGAGGCCAATTTGGGTGATTCAAAAACCTAACATCAAGTATTCAGATAGAGCTACAATTTCCTAGAAGGATACTAGTCCAAATTCTCACTTTTTCTAACTGAAAATCAGCCCCAAAAACTGGACATCATATAGGGTCAAAACAGGGCACTATTCCCATAACCCATTATTTTGCCAAACAGCCCCTTAGGGCAAAAAAGGCCAAATAGCCCGTAGGGTATTAAAACTCAACCAAACAGCCCATATAATGGAAAATAAACCAAAGTATGAAGAATCTCTACCCTTGAAGCATAGAAGAAACTCTAAGAAGTCTTGTTGACACTTCCTAAACCCAAAACCTTTGATTTCCCAAACTCCTCGCTTGAATTCTCGATGAAACCCCGTGTTTTCGGTACCCACGTGTAGCCCTCATCGAGTAGATGAACTTTCGTTCTTGGCCCGACAAATTCCGACCGATAGAACTCCATAGATCGAAGAGAGAAGTTTGGATTTTTTTTTTTCTCTCCCTCTCTCTCACGACTGCACTGCAATCCGATGTTCCTCCCCAAAATCATTTTAACCCTTCTCTTAACTCACTTAAGTCAACATGTGGCTCCATGTCGCGCCACGTGTCCACGAATTATCGTGGTCTCGCTTTCTCGCCCGAAACAATTTACTTCGTCTCAGTCAAGTTCAATTTATTTTAAATGAACTTAACTTGAGTTATTTCCTAACTCTCGAGATTCTCATAAAAATCTTGTCTCTGGGAGTCACTAGACACCCGTTACCCTGAAAAACGTGAAGATTCCAACTATCTCGGAATTCGACGAAATCCGTTTGGGCAACTAGATTTTGCGAGACAATTCCAATGGTGAAGTCCGTTTCATCATCCGAAATCTAAAAAATTTCAAGTTTTCAACCTGTACTACAACGGCAAATTACCGTTTTTCCATTTTTCCCGGGTTTTACATTCTTCCCCCTTTAAAAGAATTTCGTCCTCGAAATTCACACACATATACACATTCAATATCACATGCATATGCAACTGTCATTTCAATATCAATGACAAAAAAACGTACCTCCATCCTCAAACAAGAAAGGATAATTGGCATGTATCATGTCCTCGCGTTCCCATGTTGCCTCTTCCACTCCGCAATGCTACCATAACACTTTTATAAGCCTCACAATTTTTCCTTGCAAAACCTGGTTTCGGTTATCCACAATACGCATCGGTCCCTCCTTGAAGGTCCCATTCGCATCAACAACCAACTCGCCCCAATCCGCTACATGAGTTGGATCTGGAGTGTACGTCGGGAGCATGGAGACATGGAATACCTCACACTGGAGCAAACTCTCAGGTGAGACGTTAACCTGATACGCAACTGTGCCCACCCTCTCAAGTATCTAGAAGGGCCCGTTGTATCTCGGTTATAGCTTCCCCCGCTTACTGAACCTGACTACTCCTCTCTTAGGCATCACCTTCAAGAAGACTCTGATCACTCACCTAACTCTGCAGACGACGTCGGCCTGGTCAACGTAGCTCTTCTGCCGACTCTAAGCCGTGAGAAGATGTTTCCATATCAAATCCACCTTCTTAGAGATGTCTCTAATCAAATCTGAACCCGTGATGGATCTCTCTCCCACCTCCGTCCAACAAATCGAAGATTTCTTTTTCTTATTTTGTTAGTGGTGCATAATGCTAAACACTAATAAATATCAGTTCTCGAACTATCATGTTCATTTATTTTTCGAACCCCTAAGGTTATGTTCTCTAATCCTAGTATTCATCATTTACTATATACATCCCGTCATGCATATATTTCACAAAATTTGTAACACACAAACATTGAGCATGTTAGAACACAAAACATATAATGCACCCCATGCAATGATCTAATCTTACGCCCAACAAATTCTAGGTATTCGTGGTACCTAGACTTCGATATCTAGCTTTAGACGGCTAGTATCAAACTATACTGTGGATACCCACACCCAAGCTCCCTAGGTAAATTCACATCTAAGCTCCACACCAAGTCAGGATGCCCCAAACTGGGTCCCTGTCGACAACCCGTCAACCTGGAATTCCTATGATTTCGAGTGACCGATACCATTGTTGTTTCTCATCTATCAAGATCCATATTTTCACAAAATCTGAAAGAGAGCTCCTTCTTGCTCGAGGTGCCTCTACCCAATATACAACCTATATAACAAAATATCCATGACCCATCCAAGGTCTCAACAGAAGTAGTAATGACCCCACAAGGTCCATCTGTCCATATCCACAATATACAACTATATCACAATAGTCCATAAAAGTTTATTATAACATTCTCAGACAGTAACATATTAAAACTAGCTTCTGGTTTCTAATATAGTTTACAAAATATTTATCAAAGCCACATCCCGGGCTTCCTTCAAAATCACTACTGATGAAGCTGCCTTCAAACTGGTACCACCCGCACCCGAAATATGGGCCCCACGACGGCGAGCAATGCACGCAGAGAATAATTCACAAGGGCTACTCCCACCTAAGTGCACATGCAATGCCATTTCACACATTCAAGTAAACATACACATTCCTACTCAAACGCTCCTGCCATATGGATGAGAATGTGACTCACACTGCCCTATGTCGAGTCATCACCGACTCCTCACACATGCATATGCCGGGTGTGAAAACCGCCATTTATGTTCCATCACCGATCATTTTTCCAAAACAAAGCTTTTTTGTTTTATAAATAAATCCATCGACCAACTCCGATATCTACTTGTTTTACTAAGTCCCATGTGTTTTTTGTAGTAAAATTGGGTCTCACCATAGGCTTCACACGCCTTCCAACAATTTCGCGAACTTTCATCGCTGATACATGTCCCCGAATTCTCAAGAATACCCGGTTTTCATGTGATGCCCCAAACCTGTGGGTCCCATCGACAACCCACAACCCGCGCGAATCTCTCGTGGATCGAGTAACCCACGCATATCAAGCCAGGCCTCATTTATCGGGATCCATATTTTCACAAAAACTGCAAAATCTCCTTGTTCGAGTGGAGCTCTACCCAATATACAACTCGTATAACAATATCCATGACTCCATCCAGATCTCAACAAAAGTAGTAATGACCACATAAGGTCTATCCGGTCCATATCCATAATATACAACTATATCACACAAATTCATAAGAGTTTGTTATAACACTCTTATACATAACATATATTAAAACTAGCTTCGTTTTAATATAGTTTATAAAAATATTTATCAAAGTCATATCCCTGCTTCCTTCAAAATCACTACCAAGGAGCTGGCCGTCTCGGCGTACCACCTGCACCTAAAATATGGTCCCACGACGGGGTGAGCAATGCCCGTAGAGAACAATTCCTACAAGGGCTACTCCCCACCTAAGTGTACATGCAACACCATTTCACATATTCAAGTAAAAACATACACATTCCTACTCAAATGTCTACATGTCATGGATAAGAATGTGACTCTCCCTGTCCCATGTCCCGAGTCCTCACCGACTCCCTCACACATGCATATGTCAAGTGTGAAAACCATCATTTATGTCCCATCAATGACCATTTTTCCAAAACAAAATCTTTTTGGTTTATAAATCAAAATCCATTGGACAAACTTTGATATTCACTTGCTTTTACCAAGTCTCGTGTGTTTTTGTGGGTAGAGAATATCCGAGGTCTCACCGCAGGCTTCGCACTCCTTTCGACACTTTCGCGAACTTTCATCGCTAGATACATATGTCTAACCAAGAATGCCTGGCTAACATTGGTATCTATCCCTCCTCATATACCCAATATTAACGATTTTCATTTCCTTTCTTTATGCAACCATGAGATTCATTTCGATCGTGCTGTCCCATTTTATCGAGCCCACCATCGAACACCAAACACAGTGTCGATCTACCAAGTACTCACGGCATACCATTGAACACCAAACACAGTGTCAATTTACCAACCATGCACTCACACCCATTTAATGTGATGTCCCCGTGCATATGCAATGCAAGATTCCATTGCATGTTATATCACGTCATATGCATAATGAATGCTACATGGACAACACAATCCATTAATTCACTTACCGGCCAGATAATCACATCACCCGTGATATGATTTTCATAACCATTCATTCATGCTCAACCTATCATGAAACATGTTAATAACATTCACATTCAACATGACATTCTATGATCAAGCAACGACACACACAAGAAATTCATGTAATGGCCATTGCACATAACAATTCATCTCATGTCAACATGCTAGAGCACAGACATTGACACCAAACATGTCACTCTTAGTCAAGCAATGACACTTGATCCTCAAGACCAGTTGTGGCATAGAGATGCCCACAAAACATTGCACACAACAAGCCATCATGGCCCACAGAATAGTTCCAAACTTAGTTCATAAACTAGTCCCCTAACAGTCCCAAAATTTGGACACAAACCATTAAACAGCCTAAGCTATAGCAATCCCAGAAAACGAATCATAACTCAGTTAGGTCCGATTTAGGTGATTCAAAAGCCTAACATCAAGTTCCTCATAGATAATTTCCTTTTAAGGATACTAGTCCAAATTCTCACTTTTTCCCAATCAAAAATCTGGACAGTAGGTTCGGCCAAAACAGGGCAGCCTATGGCAATCTTGGAAAATGGACCATAACTTGGGTTATAGATGTCTAATTTTGGTGATTCAAAAGCCTAAAATCAAGTTCTCAAATAGGGCTACAATTTCCTTGAAGGATACTAGTCCAAATTCTCTCTTTTTCTAATTGAAAATCAGCCCTAAAAACTGGACATCATATAGGGTCAAACCAGGGCACTATTCTTATAACCCATTATTTTGCCAAACAGCCCCTTAGGGAAAAAAAGAGCCAAACAACCCCTTAGGGCATTAAAACTCAACCAAACAACACCTAGAATGGAAAATAAACCAAAGTAGGAAGAATCTCTATCTCTTAGAGCGTAGTAGAAACCGTGACGTAAGCCTAAAACACTTCCTAAACTAAGCCCCACTTCCCCAAATCCTCCCCGTGGATCTTCTAAGTGAAATCCTTCCTTGTGTCTACGGTAGCCTCTGTCGACGGTAAGAACTTTAACTCTGGGCTCGATGACTTCCGACCGACGAAACCCAAGAAATTTCTGAAGGAAACATGAATTCCCTCATCTCTCTCTCTCTCTCTCTCTCTCTCTCTCTCTCTCTCTACCGTTTCAATATGATTCGGGAGATATTTCCTCCCAAATAAGATTTTTCCCTTTATACTTGACACTGCTCACATCACACACGTGTCCCTCCCTTACCGGTCCGTTACCAAAACAATTTATTTCGGCCCTGGGCTCAAGTTTAAATTATTTTATACGAATCTCAAAATTATTTTACAACTTACAAAGGATTTTCTTCAAATCTCATCTTTGTGGTTCACTGTATTGACCACAATTCCGAAAAACTTGAAGATCTAACTATCTCGAATTCAATGAAATTCGTATGAGTAACTAGATTTCGCGAGACAATTCCAACAATGAAGTCTGTTTCGTCATCCGAAATATAGAAAATTTCAGGTTTTCAACCTGTACTATAACGACAAATTACCGTTTTGTCATTTTTCCTGGGTTTTACAATATATTGGTATCGAACCGATATATCGGTGAAGTTTTGGCTATGACACACACACGCGCATGCGTGATTTTTTGATGCAAAATATCGGCAATATATCGACGGTCTCAAGGTTGAATTGTTAACTTATATGACGACTAAGATCATCCCGAAGATGATCTAACGATCCAAATGTCACTCGAGTTTTCAAGTCTTTCCAACGGCTAGTTTGACTAATCCAAGGGCCAAATTTGAATCTGCTTTGATCCTATGGCCCAAATTTCACCTGAAATTTGAATGTTATCCAACGGTGAGATTTTTTATCCAATGGTCATATTTGAAATCCTAACTTAATTCAACTGATCCCAACTGTTTAAAGAAGATCTAATAGTCAGATTTTCACCAAAATTAAATCCAATGGTTATAATCTAATTACAAAGATATTTTGACCATCCAATGGCTTGTGTTTGACTCCCAAAAATTTAAATAATTCTAAATCATTTCATTTTCTCACAATCTTCTACTTATATCCAATCTTCATTTCCACTCAATTTTTTTCAGATATATCTCAAAAAAAATAGGAATTTTGGGTGTTGAAGGTTTCAAGTTTCAACAAGGTTAATTACATGTATTTATGTTAATTTACTTTTAAATTGTCATTATTGTATTTATGTTTTGTGTACTTAATATAGCTAATAGTAATGTCTTATGTAAAATATAGTTTTATATTAGATTATAAATTTAACAATATAATTTTATATTAGTTTAAGGTTATGTCATATATAGTATATTATTAAATAATATTATAGTTTTATAAAGTATAATAAATTTAATAGTAATGTCTTTAAAATAACTAAACATAGTTTTATTTTATAATTTCATATTAGATTATAAATTTAACAATATAATTTATATTAGTTTAAGGTAATGTCATATATAGTATACTATTAAATAATAATATGTAGTTTTATATAGTATAATAAATTTAATAGTAATGTCTTCTTTTGAAATAACTTATATATTAGTTTTATTTTATAATTTCATATTAGATTATAAATTTAACAATATAATTTTATATTAGTTTACGGTAATGTCATATATAGTATTATTAAATAATAATTATGCTTTATATAATAAATTTAATAGTAATGTTTCTTTGGAAATAATCATATATTAGTTTATTTATAATTTCATATTAGATTATAAATTTAATAAAGGAGAAATATATTAGCTTTATATAGTATTATAAATTTAACAATATAGTTTTATATTAGATTATATTTAATTATAGTGATGTCTTCTTTAAAATAACTATATATTAGTTTAATTTGATAGTTTATATGATACTTACATACAAAAACCAATTAGCTAATTTAGTAATAATATATTAATTCTATTAACTTTTCATGTTAGTTAATATTTGAAATGAAGTTATATATTAGGTTAATATTGTGTATGCATATTATAAATTTATAGTTTTATACTTAAGCTTTCATATTTTTAGATTAGTTTAATTTAGTAATAATATATTAATTAATTAATTAACCTTTCATGTTAGTTAATATATTAAATTAAGTTATATATTAGTTAATATTGTGTATGCATATTATAAATCTATAGTTTTATATGAAAATAAATTCATTTTAATTGTATAATAATATAGTTTATATAAGTTCTAATTTTAATAGGATGGATCAGTGGAAGTACTGAGGCTTTATCTAGTATAGAAATATCAGATACATGGAAGTGGAATAAAAATGGTACAATATGTAATTACTGTGGTTTGGTGATAAAGATGGGTGGATCACTCATTTAAATTTCACCTATCTCATTTGATTCTATTTATAAAAAACAAACTGTTCTAAGTGAAACAAGAAATGAGGCAACTTTTACACCAGAAAAATAAAGAAAAAACGAAGAAAGCAATAGATATAGAAGAAATTTTCACTGAACTACAAGGCACAATAGGGGGACGCGATAGACATCTCATTGATGATGATGAGGATGAGGAGGAAGAGAATGAGGATGTATATATGTCTCCGAGTGACATGACCCCTGATGAGAGAGCTAAAGTTCGAGCAGCTTATCGTGCATCAAAATCTAGTGAATGGAACCGACAACAAGAAAAAGGATTTATGAGAGGCAAAAGAAAAATGGATAAATTTTTAACTTAAATTAGTTTTTATAAAATAAACGAATTCACTTTGATTTCTAATTTAGATATTACAATGTGAGCCTTCACAATCGTAGTCGATCGGGATTTAATACATGCATGTAAAGATCTCAAAGTGTGAGACAATCTGATCCATCACCACTCTTTGCTCCATCATTATACAACCTCTGAAGCAAGACAAAAGCAGCATTAAAATCTTTCAAAGGTAGTAATCAAATAAACAATAAGTCGACTAATCAAGAAATTCTTCATATATGAGAGTGTCGCTACCACAAAGCGACTCACCACTTCAAAAACAAGATTATTGATGCACAACAAGCTGGTATGTGACAATCAGTTTTCAGTTTCTAATAAAATTATTATCCTACATTATAATTGAAAACTATATAATTAATTCCATTAATACTACTTATAGGCATGGGAATAGAGCCACCATCTCCATATGAAATCAAAAACAAATACTTGGATATGGAGTATAAAGACATGGAAGATTATGTGAACATCCAAAATGAGAAATGGAAGACTTATGGGTGTACAATTATATGTGATGGATGGACCGGCCCCACAAAATTGAGCATCATTAATTTCATGGTATATTCGAAAGGAATCACAATATTCCTTCAAGTCCTATTGACATGCATCCGACACATAAAGACAACAACACATTTATGGTTTGTCACGATCGTGATCATGAAGTCAGTGAAGCAAATGTTGTGTAAATTGTTACAAACAATGGATCAGCATTTGTTGTGACGCCCCAAAACCCAAGGGTACAGTTAACAACCTGTCAACCCGCGGAATTCTTGTGGATTTCAGGTAACCCACTACCACATTGTTGTGTCCCATTTATCGGAATCCATATTTTCACAAAAATCGGGTAGGGTCTCCTTTGTTCGGGGAGCTCTACCCAATATACAACGTGTATAACAGTATACCCATAACCCATCTAGGGTCTCAACATAAGTAGTAATGACCACACAGGGTCCATCTGTCCATATCCCCAATATACAACTATATCACAATAGTTCATAAAAGTTTATTACAACACTCTTATACAGAACATATAGATACATCTCAAAACAACTACCAAAGCCACAATTCGGCTCTTTCCACACTGAGGCATTTATCGCCGTCCTCCGCACCTATCATGTACTCGAAATACGGTCTCAGATCTGGGGCGAAAGCAATGCCCAGAGAACACCCTACAAGGGCTACTCCTCCTAAGTGCACATGCAATGCCATTTCACACATTCAAGTAAAAACATACAATTTCCTACTTAAATGTCTACATGTCATGGATGAGAATGTGACTCACCCTGTCCCATGTCCCGAGTCCTCACCGACTCCTCACACATGCATATGCCAAGTGTGAAAACCGTCATTTATGTTCCATCAATGACTATTTTTCTAAAACAAAGTCTTTTTGTTTTATAAATCAAAATCCATCAATAAACTCCCAATATTCACTTTGCTTACCAAGTCCCGTAGGTTTTGGCCGGTAGCGACTGGGTCTCACCACAGGCTTCGCACGCCTTCCGACACTTTCGCAAACTTTCATCGCCGGATACATATATCTAACCAAGAATATCTAGTTTTTCACTCAAGCATTCTATCCCTTCTTGCTATAAATCTAACACATGTATTTTTCTATTTTTCTTTTATGCGACCATAGACTCATTTCGACGCCATTCCATTTTACCGAGCCCACCATCGAACACCAAACATAGTGTCGATCTACCATGTACTCACGACATACCATCGAACACCAAACACAGTGTCGATCTCTACCATGCACTCACACTAGAGCAGGGAATATGGGCTAAGCCCGATGGGCCAACCCATTTTAGCCCGCAAATTTTGAGGGTCAATAAAAGTGATAAATTAATAAAATCCAGTTTCACTGGGTCTCTATTGCATTAAGCCCGTGCAGCCCCATGGTGTTCTGCTCGCCAGCCCGTTTGGCTCGTTTTATTCTAATGACTTCAAATCACATTCACATGATAAAAAAAAATTAAAAAATAAAAAGCCCATTTTTACCATTTTGAAACCCTAGAAACACAATTCTTCACTTCCGTTCTTCTTCTTGCTTCCTGTACAAGGCTTGATGCCTTGATCCCTCTTGGTCCTCTTCTATCTTCGATTCTTCAGTTCTTCACCGCAACAACGAAGACAGCACACTGCGATTCTGCAAATAGCTCACCAACGATTCCTCATTTCAGTTCTTCTTTTAGCTTCTTGTACGAGGCTTAATTCCTCTTCTATTTTCACCACCATAACGACGACAACGGGCTACGAACAACCCACCAACGATTCCACGATTCTTTCTCCGATCAACAGACCAGCTAAGACCATCGTCGACATCTCCGACTCCACCGATAAGAATCAAAATCCACAAAAGATGACAAGATACAGTAAATGGGCTATTGATTGTGAATTTTCTAATGATTCCAAAACATATACAAAATAGATGTGTCAATTGTTTTACACTTTTAGTCTTTCAAACAACATATATGTGCAGTGCAGACAACAGGTGGTTCAGGCGTTCAGCCATATCATGTTATGAGAATATGAGGTAATGACAAATGTACATCATTTTGTCTCATCAACCTAGGTCCACATGGAATATTATGTTATGAGGTGATGACAAAAGTACCAAATTTGATATTGATCATATCCAAATTTGAGTACTCCAAATATCGATCCCCAATTTCTTCTGAACATAGACCTTTTTCTTCCTGGATAACAAAAAAAATAAAGCTAAAGCCATGTTTGATAAAAAGCCTCTTAGGATTTCATTTTTTTGGGTAGTTTCAAGATCTGTGAGATGGTTATGATACAATGTAATCCATGTTTTTAGATTTTTTTTCATTCATTATGTAAACCAATATTGTTTTATTAATTGTTTCAATCAAGTTTTACTTATAGTTTTCTTTTATCAATTGCAGATTTACATTAGTACTCTAACTCTGATGTTGGAAATAAAGTAAATACTACTAGTATTGATTGTGATGCTGAAGATGATTGTCAAATATTGCAAAATCCTATTGTTGTGAGTAACACTGATGTTGATGATGTTGTTCAATCGCAAACCAAAAAGGCTAAGACTTTAACTTCTAATGTGTGGAATTACTTTGTAAAAATTAGGGTAAGCAAAGATGGCAAAGAAAAATGCAAATGTAGGGCTTGTGGGAAAGAATATTCTTGTGCAAGTATATTGGGAACTTCTCACCTATCACGTCATATTCCTAAATGTCACATGATACCTCGATTTCATGATGTAGGAGAGATGCTAATTGATTGTGAAGGGAAGTTGAGAAAGAGAAAATTCGACTCTAAGATGAATCGAGAAATATTGTCTGAATTGATTATCGTGACTTGATCTACCTTTGGGGCCAAGCCGAGCCGGAGAGAGTTTAGAAAATATCAAAAAAATTTGAATGAAAATTGGTGTATATCAAGAAGAACAATAAATATGTTGTGATGAAGAAATATGAGATTGAAAAAGAAAATTTGAAACAACAATTAGCCCAAATTCCTTGTAGAGTGTGTTTGACTTCTAATTGTTGGAGGGCATGCACCAATATTGGTTTTATCTCTTTGACTGTACATTCTGTTGATAAGGATTAGAAGCTGAAAAGTAAAATTTTATCATTTGCTCACATGCAACCTCCACACACTGGGTATGATTTGTCATTGAAGGTGCTTTAATTTTTAAAAGATTGGGGAATAGAGAGATAAATATTTTCTATTGCTTTGGATAATGCATCTTCAATGATAGCATGCAAAAACCTCTCAAAGAACATTTATTCTGTCAAATAGCTTGTTACTTAATGGAAAGTTCTTTCATATTAGATGTTTTGCACATATCTTGAACCTTATTGTTCAAGATGGTTTAAAGGTTGCTATTGATGCATTGCATAAAATTAGGCAAAGTGTGCATTTTGTAAGGGCATCGGAAAGTAGGATGAAGTTATTCTTTCAATGTGTTGAACAAGTTGGTGGGATTGATACATCAATTGGCTTGAGATCATATTATATTACTAGATGAAATTCTACTTATACAACGCTTGACAATGCAATCAAATATCATCGGGCTTTTCATTGTTTGAGTTTGGTTGATAAAAATTATAAGTGGTGTCCATCTAATGATGATTGGGTGAGAACAATTTCAATGTGTGAATTCTTGAAGCCATTTCATGCAATAACCAACTTGATTTCTGGCTCATCTTATCCTACTTCTAATTTGTATTTTGGGGAAATTTGGAGGATAGAGCTTCTCTTGAAATCTAACATGGAAAATGAGGATTTGTTGATCCAAAGTATGTGTTGTAGAATGAAAGAAATTTTGATAAGTATTGGAGCGATTATAGTTGTTATCGTATCCTGTGGCTATCTTCGATCCAATCCAAGAAACTTAATTTCGAGATATACGATTCAAGACTTGACCCATATGGCTATGAGGAAGAATTATTAGAAAGAGTAAAGAAGGCTTTGTATGCACTTTTGAGGAATATAGCAATAGAGGTGCATCAACTTCTAGTGCCTCTTAATGTGAGTCCACCACCAAGTATTGCTAAAGGAGAAAAGGAGAAGTTGCCTACATATGATGTAAGTTGCCTCTAATGAAATTCATTGTCTTTTTTTTTTATCATTATTACATGTATTTGTTATTTAATGAAAAATTCATGTCATTTGATAGGATTTTGAAGAATTTGATTGCCAAGAAACTTAAAAAATGGAAAGTCTCAACTTGATCTCATTTAGAAGAGGAATTCTCCTCTTCCGGAAATTTTGATGGGTTGAAGTTATCGAAAATGAAGCAATAGATTTTGTGATCTTACAAGGATGGCTTGTGATGTATTAAGCATTCCAATTACTATTGTAGCATCATAATCCACTTTTAGTATTGGCTCTCGTGTTTTAAGCAAGTATAAAAGTTCTATGCTTGATGAAACAGTCCAAGCTCTCATATGCACACACAATTGGTTACTTGGTTTTGTTGGTAAGCTTAACTTTTTTATTGAGAAATTATAGTGAGGCATTTCCTTTATACAATTACTTATTAACTTATGCTAATTTTATTTATAGATGATAATGGTAATGATGATGACTCAACCAATATCGAGGAAGTTAATCTTTCTAATGTGGAGTCAAATGTCATGAGACGATTTAAAGATAAAAAAGTGTGAAGATTAAGATATAGTGGATTTTAGTTTGAAACTTTGGATTTGATTTTCAGGTTGGCATCATTAATTCTAATTATGTGGTCGAAGGTTGTTTCATAGCTAGTTAGCTTAGCTACTTCAGTTAGTTTGGTTATAATGATGTTTATAATATTTACTTATTTATGCTTTTCATTTAAGACTTTAAATATTATTATATTGTCTAAAGTTCCATCATTTATGCATTAACTATTATTAAATTTAAAGGTTGGTTTGCTTGTTTTATTTGGTTAATGACAAAATTAGATAAATTACATGCTTTAAGATTTTTTAAATTTCACTGCTACCAGAACAGATGTGGCTGGGCTAGACTAATCAAAAGCTAGCCCGAATAAATGTGGGCTAAACTCGGTCGAGAATCTGCTTTGGCCTACATCCAACGGGCTAGGCCACCCGCTTCCAAATTCTCTAACTCACCCATGTCATGAACTCGCAGTATAAATGCAATGCAAATACAGCCAGATTCATGCACGCACAATGAATGCCACGTGCAATGTAAACCAAATCACTTCATGCCAAGTATCATGGATAATCATATTTTAATACATATAATTATTCCCATTTAATTTCCATATGTCTAACACATATATCTCAACATGCTTCACAATACAATTAACATGTTATTCACTTTTCATGCATCTCAAGCATCTATCAACACCAAGTATCAATAATACAAGCAAGGATGTCTTGGTACCCTTTATCAATTGTGGCATAAGCAATGCCCACAAAACAATCCACACATCAATTTTTGACAAGAGCAGGAAAACACCCAAAATCGTGAGCATCAAATGGCATTCACTGGCATATGGTTAAATTCTAGACTTAAAGAAATTTTTCGTAGCCCAGTTAACGCACAAATCGGTTCCTACGCAGAAAGTTATGGTCATCCGGGTCAAACATTTATTCGAATCTGGGTGCGAAAATCATTTTAATTCCCGTAAAACCAAGCACTACACCTACACGACCAACACTCCGCCCAACTCCAACCACAAATAGTCCAGTTCGGGCCCGATCGATCATCCATGGCTACGGGCAAGCTGGATGCCCAACCACGCCCAATCATAACAAAGGCTACACATGGGTAGCCAAGAGGTCCATAATTTCTATCTCGAAACACTAGGTCCGGTCCTTGACCATCAATAAACACAACCCTAAGATTGGGGAAGCCGACTAAAATGGCCTCTTACATGGCCACTAGCAAGAAATAAATCCAAAGGAAGGAGAAACCCCTACCTTTGATGCGAATAAACCCGCAGCTTCTTGCAATCTACACGTAGCCTCGTCGCATGGATCACAACTTTGTCTCTTGCCCTACGCATTTCGACCGGGCCGCATTCACCAAGATCGCGAAGGGAAGGGGATGTTTCTTTTCTTTTTTTCCTTTTTCTTTCATTTCTCCCTTACCCAATCGGATTTTTTTATTTCCTTCAAGGAGAGGAAGTTTCATCTCACTCTATCATTCATCTGCTACACACATTTTTCATGGTCCATGCGGTCACACGATACATATTCTAGGTGGTTCTTCCTCCACGCCCACATGCTCATGCCATGTGGCACCACCCCATGTGTCACCCGACACCCGGTGCCTCAAAACGGAAATTTGACCATTTCCTGCATCTAATGAAATTCAATCGGGTAACTCAATTTCGTGAGACGACTCAATGGGCGGTTCGCTATCCAGATCTGTAAAATTTTCAAATTTTCCACCGTATTATAAAGAACAAATTACCGTTTACTCCTTTTTAGAAAAATTAAATTTTTCCTAGGTTTTACATTTGAGAAGGTGGGGAAGTTGCTAATGAAGAAATACAATTTATATTAGACTTCATGCGTAGCACACTACATTGATTTGATGGTTGAAGACATTGGTAAAAGAGCTACTGTTTTGGAATTGATTACCAATGCACAAAAAATCATCAACTTCATCTATAATCAGGGTTGGTTGCTTGCAAAAATGAGAAAGGTCCGTGGGTGGAGATATACATGGGTCCGGCAACAAGATTTGCAACAAATTACATCGCCCTAGAAAGTCTTCTAAAAAAGAAAGTTTATTTGAAGAAGATATTTATTGGTAATGAAACGGGCTTCTCACAAGCTTAGTCGATCAACCATTGGACATGAGGTTGAAGTACTCATGTTTGATCATACATATTGAAAAATGTCTCTAAGCTAGTGTCAATTTATGAGGCTCTATATATAGTTCTTCACATTGTTGATTTCGAAGTCATCCCAACAATGTCATTTGTGTATGAGTTGATTTGGGGTAATGAAGCAAAATTTACATCAACTCAATGCCA
Organism: Tetrastigma voinierianum; assembly: GCA_016808115.1. Classification (NCBI taxonomy): domain Eukaryota; kingdom Viridiplantae; phylum Streptophyta; class Magnoliopsida; order Vitales; family Vitaceae; genus Tetrastigma; species Tetrastigma voinierianum. The sequence continues at coordinate 257,302 of JAEQBH010004956.1, forward strand.
AATATTGGGTCAAAACAATCATGGTAGATCATTGGGATAGAACCCTCAAACATCATCTTCATGCAGCAGGTAACTAAGCAATATCATAATCAAATTTAATGTATATTATCTTCCTTTTATCACATACTAATTCTAAATCACTTTTGTAGCATATTATTTGAATCCAAGACTTCAATATAGACCTGGAGTTAATAGTGACCTTGAGTTACTCCAAGTTGTTCACGAAGTATTTGCAAGATTATCTTCTGCTACTGTAGGTCTTGGTAATTTTGGAAATGAGATACATCAATAGGTTACAATTCTAATTAATTGATTCAATTTATTTGGTTACACTTGCAATTATATTGATTTGAAAAGTACATTTTTAATTCACAATTTATAATGTTTCGATATGCGAAAAGAGGATTCGGTGATAAAGAAGCAATAGCCTCAAGAGATTATAATGGTTCCTAGTCAGTGTTATTTCTCATTAAAACTTTAAAAGTAAAGTCTATTATCATGTTATTATTAGATTTTGAATGTTAGTTATTTTATTTGAGAACTCGAATAAAGGGTTTATGTATGGAAATCACGCTCCGACATTGAGGAATTTAGCCATTAAGGTTCTTTCCCAAAATGTATCTTCTTCAACAGTAGGAGAGAAATTATATCATTTAATACATACAAAACAAAGAAATCGGCTTGCTTACCCTAAGCTCCAACAATTAGTTTTTTGTTACTATAACATGAAACTAAATATACGTGATATGCAAGTAGAGACCGATAAAGTTGCTAAAACGAATTACCTTGATTTACTCAACATTTCAACCGAGTTTGGTAGTTAAGAGGATAACCAATACCCATCGGGTTAATTCCATTGGATGTGATGAAGATGGAAATCCCTATCCACGAATTGTTGCACATGTTCAAGAAGCAGGTGTTGATGTTGATCGTATTTTATATGAAGAAGTTCATAGTGAAAGTTTCAGTCAAGACACGAGAGACTCATTTCAACCCGTTGTTACTTCTCGACCCTCTTTTAATTCAAGTGCTGAACATAGTAGTAGACCTATTTTTTCCGGTACTTCTACTACAGGTTATAATGGCTCAAGAGGAGAGGGGACCAATGATGGTAGTGATACTGGAAATGATGGTAGGGATATTGCAGATCGACAAATAAGTCAATATCCATTGAGTCCATTCACTGGTGAAAATGTTTTCACACATGCTACACAAGATGAAGACAACGGGTCTAGGAGAGCTGGTCCATGTATTGGAACCATTGGAAAGCCATATAGAGGTCGACAACGAAAGATGACACACCACAATGATGATTCATTGTCGGCTAGTTTTGAGTCCATGATCATTGGCACTCAATAAAGTGATTCATCCAATGACGGCAACATTTTTCCTCCTAACACAATGAGTTAGCTAAGTAGCCTTCTCAAATCCTTTTGGTTTATATCGATGAAGAATATGGAATGATAAATTATTCTCATGCTGAACAAATGTCATTCCACATTCCATATCACATGCAACAAGGATTTCAAACGAACATATGGGTGAACCCCGAATTTCCTATCCATTAAGAGGTTGTGGGTACAAGTCAAGACATTTATGCATGGCATGTTCGATCCTATAATCAATATTATCGAAACACCAAGTCCTAGTATGAGTATTGTCTTCACCAAGATGGGATCCCTTCATCAAATGTTGCAATGGAGCCACATAGATCTTCATTTTCGTTTTAAAAGTTCATTGCAATGTAATCTCAATGTGTATATTTGATTATTAGCGTCATTTTTACTTTTTTATAGAATATTTCCATCAATTTCAAAGTATTTTTGTTAATTTCTCATATATCGATACTCGTGTAAAAATATCCACCGATATATCTCCGACATATCAGTAAAATCCAAGTATCGATATATCCGTCAAAACCAATATCTCCATCCTTGGTTACTACTAGGTATTTCATGTCTAACTTGGTTTTTTGTGTGTTCTGGAAAAGAAAGAAGACTACTGGGAAGCATATTTGAACTAGATTAATATTTTGAAAATTTCAAATCTACAATTTTCATGATGGCTTCATTTGGAACTTGGAAAAGTAGTAAGGAAGAAAATATTGAGGAAAAGTGGAAGGAAAGAAAATTTGGAGGAAAATAAAAATTAAGTTTAAACTTAGGGGGTGTATTGGATTAGGACTTTTAATGACATTTATAGACTTTTTGAAGATGATGGCTTATAGAGTTTCTGACAGATTTCTTAAAGACTTCTATAGATTTTGTAGAGTTTGTAAATCTCTATGTATGACTTTCAGACTTTATTTTAAAAGATTTCATGACTTTGATGTAATTTTGTAGATATTGATAAACTTTTATAAAGTTTGTAAATGTAATGATGACTTTTATAGATTTTATTTTAAAAGACTTTTATAGACTTTGACATAATTTTGTAGATATTGATAGACTTTTATGGACTTTTATAAATATTAATAGACTTTTATAAACTTAAATAAATATGATAACTAATATTTTTAATAAAAATCAATAAAAGTAAAAATATCATAATTAACTAATTTTGTCCAAAAAAAAGTATCAATTCTATTTAAAATATGTTTGAATAAATAAATTTTCATAAATCTTATTTCAAATTTTCATCTACACATTTAAAAATAAATTTTTATTTATTTATTTTTATATTTTATTTCATCTCAATTTTTCTAATTCCACCTATCACTTATGTTTTTTTTAATTTCAAGAATTACAAATTCCTCAATTTTTTTTCCTTATTTAAATAATCAAAATTCCTAATTTATCAAATTTCAAAATTTCCAAAATTCCAAAATTTATCAATTTATGAAATACAAGAAAGATGTATTTGATGTGATTTAACATTAACATTAACATTAACGATATAAAAAAATTATTTTTATTCACATACTTATATAAAACTATTCAAACAAAAGACAATACATTTGTGATTTTAGGAACAATCAAGAACTATAATTGGAATAAAAAAATCATACTTTATTTTACCACCTACTTATAGCACATGATATTGTACCACGTAAATTTTAAAATCGTATTAATCAAATGATTACAATACGACATCTCGCTAAACATTTACCTCTCAAAAATTCTATTATATACAAATAATTTTGCCTGATAATTAATAGATCTAGGGTTATAAGAATAGATCTCTGTTGATAATGAATCGAGAAGAAGAAAACAATAAAAAAACCTGATAATGAATTAAGAAGAAGAAATTTTGCCAGTAAGATAAGATGGGATGATTAGAAAGCGGATATAACTTTGTCTTCTCCTTCAACCGTTCTTCCTTCATGGATAGTGAATGAAAATCGTGGAGAACCATATAGTTATATACAATTGGGAGTGAGTGTGTCATTATAATTTTGATTTTGAATGAAACAAGAAGATGTATTTGAATAAAATTAAGGATCGAAAAATATATATCATTTTGTTAGTTCTGATTTTGATATATTTTTTTGAAAACGATCATGATATTTTTAGTTCTTAAAATATCATATATGTATGCAAAACTATTAAAATAATAATAATCCGTATGTGATTTTAGGAACAATCGTAGTTTTTTAACTTTTTGGGCTTCTAAAATACGGGGCACTATAAAATTATCTAATTTTTTTAATCATATGAGTTTTTAAAAATTATCTAACTCATAAAGTTAAACCCTTATCTCTAAAAAATTTTATTGACTACACTCAATACCGGTATACTTTTAAAGAGTCCAATACACCATGACTTTTATAAACTTTTTTAAAGTCTTAATCGAATACAACATAACTTTTATAAAGACTTTAAAAGTCGTAATCCATTACATTATGATTTTTATAGACTTTGTAATTTCATGAAAGTCATTAAAAGTTGTAATCCAATACACCCACCTTAACAAATTAATTCTATGTGTTAGTTCAAAACTCAAACTCGTTTTTATTTGTTTCTCTATATTATATATAAAATTTTGAAGGTAGAATTTTGATTATATTTTATTTTCTTTTATATTTCCATCATGGAACCAAAATGAGAAAATCATTTTCTCTTTGTATTTTTTTTCTTTCCCATACTTCAGGGTTCCAAATGGAGCCCAACGCCTAAATACAAATAATATAAAAATTGACACTATTTTCAGTTTCTTCAGTTCACATTAGAAGTAATAACTATGTCCTGAGGCAATGCTTTCTGGAAAAGTGGGAGATAGTCCTCACTTTTTTACCTGCAGAACTCTATGGTTCATTAGAAATGATGAATTAACTAATGTGCTAGCTGGGATAGTCAGGTTTAGAACATGCAGGAAAAATATTAAAATTACTTTTTTGATTTTATTTAATAAACACCCTTTTTTCTCCTTTGGCAGATATCTTTTCAAGAATTAGTTCAGTAAAGGGGTCTTAATATTTTAAACTTGAGAGTTTGTTCCATAGACTTCTATTCTTATTGCGAGTTTTTTTTATAAGTATTGTCTTAAAAATAATTATACAAATATGAAGAATGATGAAAAATAAAACATTATAGATAAAAGTTATTTTCATAACATTTTTAAAAACACAGAAAAAAAGTTGAAAACATTCATTCAAGCTTCAAACAAAATTTTGTCTATAAAAATAAAGCAGTGAACGGTTTAAAATTTTAAGTTAAAAACTGTTTTCAAAAACACTCCCAGATATAGCCTTTGATAGTTATATTAAAAGGTTCAAATATACTACGTATCTCAAAGATTTTCTACTTTGACATTCTGGAAAGCTTCCAGATTCGAATATTATGTATCATCTATTGATGCCCTTGTAGTTGAAAGGATCTCTATTACGATATCCACTTTTCTATACTTTTGGTTGATTTCTGTTTGGGTTGAGCCTATATATGTTCATGTTCAATGGACCTTTTTTTTTTTTTTTTTATCAGACATGTTCAATGGACCTTTTTTTTTTTTTTTATCAGACATGTTCAATGGACTTTCATTGTTAGATGCTATTGTTGTTCATAATGGCAATTACATAATTTCTTTTTTCTTTTTCTTTTTTTATTAGAATTCTATGCTTTAGGTTATCAATAAGCCAAGCAACTTCTGTTGGCTAGCTATTGGCTGTATTATTACTGAAATTGTTGTTTGATTAACTATAGTGGTTGTGGAGACACACTGTTTTTGGTGTCCAGAGTTTTAGACCAGTTTCTTCATGCATAGCATATATATGTTGCAGGTATGATGCAACAACACCTTCAGTACTAAGGAACTAGGTCTGTTTTAAGCGCTTGTGTGGCTTTGATTAGATTTTCGGGTCCCTAAATGGCTATAAATTCGGCATCTCCAGGGATGTAACAAAGTAATTTAAGGTATTTAATGCTGGATATATATATATTTAGAACTGATTTAGGATATCTTTGTGCCAACCTTGCAGGTATAACTTATGGATTTTTTTTTTTTCTTAAGTTTGATAAGATGAGATACAAGAGGCAGCAACCCCATGTTGGTTTAAGATAGGGCTAGACTACCTCTATGCTTTAGAGGAAATTTCTGGAGATGCTGATCTTAGCTCTGACCTACCCAGCTGCCTTTACCTCATTGTTCACAGAAACTGGGTAGAGTCATCCCTTACTAATTGCAATTGATTGTAGCACAACTGATAAATACTTCATGAAGCCATGTTACAAATTGAAGGATGTATTTGTCTATCTACTGATTATCTGGATGATATAGTAGTGTCTGAAGGCAGATCAGGTTATGTTGTGCGGTTGTCTTCTAGCCAAACTCATTCCTGTCATGACATGCATCATTCACACAAGAGTGTTTGATACAAACTTCATAACATGGATGAAAGTTTCTGTAGGTATTTGTTACTACTTGGTTGTATTTGTTACTACTGAACAAGCCATTGAGAGTTTTTTTCCATTTCAGCTTTGATTTGAGGAATTGTAAGCTGCATGTAAGTACAAATTGAAACAATTTAGAAGTTAAACAACATACAGTACAGTGCATATATGAGGGTGACTACTAGAGCTTAGATTGAGGTATTTGTGGTCAATCCTGCAACCCTGAAACTGAATTGAAAAAGGTTGGTTTCCAAAAAGCTATCTAAGAGCAAGCCTAGGAACCAAAACAACAAAGATCAGTTTGGTTGGGTGATTATAGATTCTATTATATGCCCATGAGCATATCACAAATTAAATTAAATTATTTCATGTTCAAAAGATGTTGGGAAAAAAGCTAATTGTTCCTTACCCAACTAGAGTCAGCCCGATCACTTTTAGAATAGAAAAATAATTCCTTGATTTTCTTTGATTAACGGAATGAGAGAAGATGTTTATTCTAACTGTTTATGCTTATTTCTATTTTATATGAAAAAAAATGTATAGATAACTATTTTGAAAAATATGAATGCAAATATAAATATAAATATAATTGTATCTTTTCCATTTGCAATTAATTTTAATATTTAAATATTATTCATATTATGTGTCATAAAGTTAAAATATTAATATAGTTATATAAAAATGAATATAATATTATGAATATTAAATTATATATATTTTTAATTTAAAATTAATTTCAATTTTTTTAAAATGTAAATGAATAGTGTTTATTATGTTATTGGTTGAACTAATGCTTTAACTAAATAATACTTTTTGGGTTATCAGTTCAATTTTTAAAATATTGCAAATCACCAAAAATACCGTATAATATCATTTTTGTATCCTTCGGTAGTCTTGTTTAATGATTATTTACCTTTTTTCAGGTTACTACTTTCTGTCAGACATCATGGTTGCCAAACATAAACGTCACGCCAAAAGGAGACCGGTGTTTGATATGTTGCATAGGATCAGACGTCACGTCCATCGAGACTGGTCCCGTTGGTTTACTTCTGCGCTTGGGACGGAACTGTTCCGATCCCGAGCTATACTGACTGTGCCATACACCGCAGATGAGCCATACTCCAGCATCCGTGCATGATGCTTCTAGCGCACCACGGTGCGCCCGCCGATTCTACACGAGCGCCCATGTCGGCGCCTACTCCAACGCACCACAGATACGACGATCATGACGCGTGGCGCGCATCGCTTCCTCGACGCAGTCACACACGCCCGGTCCAATTCTACACGAGTGTCCATTCCAGGCGCCTACTTCAACCACCACACAGGATACAATCATGGTGTAGAGTTTGTTACGCTAGTTTCCGGATACAAATTCACACGAGCCGCCCGACCGATTTACACCGAAGCGCAAGGTTCTGGCCCATGCAGACGCCTACTCTAGCCACTCTAGCGATCATGGTGCTGAGTTTGTCGCTTCTCGACGCTGAACGACACGAGCGGCCCGGGTCCGACTTACACGAAAGTGTCCATTCGGCGCCTCACTCAACCACCACAGATACAAATATGGTGCGGAGTTTGTTGCTTCGATGCAACTCACACGAAAGGCCCGATCGATTTTACAATCAGCGTTGCCTCGCCCATGCAGGACGCCACTCTAGCCACTCTAGCGATCATGGCAGCGGAGTTTGCTGTCTAACACAACTTCACACGAGCCACCGGCCCGATTCTACACGAGCCGCCCATGCCGGTGCCTACTCCAGCCCACCAATATCGTGATACGATCATCATGACGGGCGCGATCGCTTCGACGCACTTCACGAAGCGGCTCCGGTCCGATCGACACGAGTGTCCATTCCGGCGCCTACTTCAACCACTCACAGATAGCCATGGTGTGGAGTTTGTTGCTTCGACATGTATTTCACACGTAGCGGTTCGACCGATTTACACTAAGCGTTGCCTCAACATCCATGCAAGATGCCTACTCTAGCCACTCTAGCGATCATGGTGCGGAGTTTGCTGCTTCTGACACAGCTCACACGAGCGGCCCGTCCGATTCTACACGAGTGTCCATTTCGGGCGCCTACTTCAACCACCACACAAGATACAGTCATGGTGTGGATTTTGTTGCTTCTGATACAACTCACACGAGCAGCCCGTCCGATTTTACACCGAGCATTGCCTCAACGTCCATGCAGGATTTACTACTTCCAAATGACTCTAGCGATCATGGAAGTGAGTTTGCCGCTTTCCGACGTATTCACACGAGCGGCCCGTCCGATTCTACACGAGTGTCCATTCCGGGCGCCTATTTCAACCACCACACAAGATACAATCATGGTGTGCAGTTTGTTGCTTCGATACACCACACGAGCGCCCAACCGCCTTACGAGCGCGCTCGCCATTCATGCAAGACGCCTACTCTAGCCACTCTAGCGATCATGGTGCGGAGTTTGCTGCTTCTGACGCAACTCACACGAGCGGCCCGTCCGATTCTACACAAGTGTCCATTCCGAGCGCCTACTTCAACCACCACACAAGATACAGTCATGGTGTGGAGTTTGTTGTTTAATACACTTACACGAAGCGCCACCGATTTACACCGAAGGCTACTTCAACGCCCATGCAGACGCCTAATGAGCCACGAAGGACACGGCAGTAAAGTTTGCTGCTTCTGACGCAGCTCACACGAGCGGCCCGTCCGATTCTACAAGAGTGTCCATTCCGGGCGCCTACTTCAACCACCACACAGGACACAGTCATGGTGTGGAGTTTGTTGCTACTGATATAGCTCACACGAGCGGCCCGACCATTTACACCGAAGCGTTACTTTCGTCCATGCAGGACGCCATCAGCTACTCTTAGCGATCATCGTGCTGAGTTTGTCAGCTCGACGCAGCCTCACACAAGCGTCCGTCCGACTTAACACGAAAGGTCCATTCGCGCCATTTCCAACCACCACAGGATACAAACTGGTGTGGAGTTTGTTGAGCCTCGACACAAATTTCACACGAAAGGGTACCGACCGATTTTACATCGAAGGTCTCATTCATGCAGATGCCTACTCTAGCCACTCTAGAGATCACCGATTCTACACAAGTGTCCATTCCGGGCGCCTACTTCAACCACCACACAGGATACAGTCATGGTGTGGAGTTTGTTGCTTCTGATACAGCTCACACGAGCGGCCCGACCGATTTTACACCGAGCGTTGCCTCAGCGTCCATGCAGGACGCCTACTCTAGCCACTCTAGCGATCATGGTGCGGAGTTTGCTGCTTCTGACAGCTCACACTAGCGGTCCAATCTATTCTAGAGGAGCGAGACGGGCCGGGTCCTTGTTACCTATCATGCATGGTGTCATTGAGGAGCCACCGGATTTGTTTCCTGAAGCTGGTATGACTGGTTCTGAGGTAATGATAATAATATTAATAATAATTGTATATTATTTTTTTTTATTAATAAGATTATTGTATATTTTATGCAGGATATCTTGGAGATTGTGAAATCATTGGCCCCCATTATTATTATTAACATTATTCTATAATATTATGATATTATATTTTTATGCAGGCTCCGGCTCATATTTTCACCACAATGAGGCGCTTTACGGACATGATTGAGTCCGAGGTCAAAGAACAGAAAAGCAGGAATACAATCACCTTGCAGGAGAAGCTGACAGGAGAAGATTCATCTACGATGTGATTGTCTTTTGAGCTACTGGATCTACCCGTCCAATGATATTTTTCAAAATTTTCATGCAAGTTTTTTCTTTTTTCACTTCTTTATCAATTTATTTATTTATTCATATTTATCAATTTGCTTTTCAGGAACCTAGAGATAGAGGCACCCTGGAAGTTATGGCCATTAACTGCAGCTTACAGCTTCAGTTTTCTTGTTCATGTGGACAAGTTTTTACACTTTTTCATTTTCAGCAAGGGTGGTACCGCAGGCTAGTACCTGCTTTAATCTTGTAGAAGGCGAACCGAAATTTGACATGGCTGACTTGATTGTTTGCTGAGCTTACCTTGCCTATTTCTCTCTTTTTTTTTTGAAAAAAACCATGAATAAGGAAACTTACACATATATACCATCAAAAGATAAACCACAATAATCTTCAAAATCGAATTTTATAACATCCCTATGAAAATTAGAACACCAAATATTAAGAATAGTATTATAGATACATTTTTTAGCTAAATAATCTGTGTTCTATTTGCTTTTTTATAGATATGACCACAATTGTAAATATTTTTTATCTTGAGAAAGTCTCCAAACATCCTCCATAAGTAGAATAATTGAACTAGGTAAACTACTTCTTCTATTATATCAATCTATAATTACTTTGGAATCTCCATCAATTTCCAAGTTTGTAAAACCATTGTAAATCGCAGCTAGAACACCATCTCTTAAGGCTACACACTCCGCAATAATGATCGAAGCATTGCCTAAATGTTACTTCCTGCTAATTTAATAATTCCATTGGAGTCTCTAATGATCCAAGCACTTACATTATTTATTCTTGAATCATCAAAACTTTAATTTGAATCTTCCATTAATTAGAGGAATCCATCGGAATTTACTTTTCAACCTTACGAGTATAATTATATGTCCTTCGTTGCTAAGATAAGGTCACTTATAAACTCATGAAGATTTTGAAACGTAGATGTAGCTTTCTCAATAACGAGAAAGGGGTTGGATTTGATTTTCTTAAACACCGCATGATTCCTGTGGGTCCAAATGCTTCAAAGGATAATCAATTTTTTCCTTCATTGCTTCAAAAGTTTCTCAGAATGAGTTTTATAGCTTTTTTATTGTATGAACGAGCCACTCGACCATTTTGGCCCCGCTCCACTCTGGCTTCAAGCCAATCTACCACTTTTATTCGAGTCACTCTTGGTCAGCCCAACCCAACCCTTTACGTAGATACTGCCAAAATAAGCTAAAATATTCTTTTTAAATAATTTCCTTAAATTTCATCATTCTTCAAATAGATTTAAACACACCAAAAAATAACAAATCATATTTTTAACTCAGCTACTTTAAAGAAAACATGGAAAGAGTGAGATTTAGATTTTTGGAATATTTGAGATTTTCTAACCAAATATTTATTAATATAAATTATTTGGGTGCATTAAAAAAAGGACAGTTATAACATGAAATTGGGAGAAACTTCAACCAATGGTCCAATACCACATACACAATCCCTCTCCTAGCCCTTTATCTTTAGTGCTATTTAGGACTTGAAAATCTATCGTAAGATAATTCCATCGACAATAAAGGCATCAACTAAAAGCATCCAAAAGAACCATCTACCTAAAGGTTTCTTCAAACTTTCAGTGGATTGGTACAGTGGCTGCAACAATTGCCAAAAATCGGTGAGAGAGGTCGGCCATCGGCGAGAGAAGTCGACTATCAGTGAGAGAGATCGTTGAGAGAGGTCGGCCGTCAATGAGAGGGTTTGACCATCGACGAGAGAGTTCGGTCATCGGTGAAAGAGAGAGGTCGAGGAGAGATATTCAAAATAAACAGAAAAGGAAAGGAGGTTTAGGGTTTCAATTCAAATGGCTTATATTTATATTTTAGCAATAATTAAAAATAAAAATAAAAAATAAAAAAAGGGCCAAATGGGCTGGCCCGGCCCGAACCCAATTGGCCCGTGGGCCAATGTGGGCAAGGCCAAATGGCTCAGGTTCTATTTGAGCCTTCATTTTGAAAACTTAACCCTCCAAATTTTTACCAAATTTCACTCTGGGCCCATCGCCACCATATTCTCGCTCCAAGCATAAACCATCTGGGCATGCGAAACGAAATTACTTCTACAAAGAGAGAATGGACAATTTATATTTAAATACAATCAAGTTCCTTAGATAAAAGGACAAGATTTAGAAATGTGGTTAATATTTTCACCACTCTGATTACAAAGATAACATAGTTTATAATTTCTAGCCTTCTAGTAATTAGAAATTCACAAGTGGGAAGACCTTCTCTAGTAGTCAAACAAAGGAAAACCTTTATTTTCAGCAACTAATTTAATTTCCAGATCCAATTTAGAATTTTGTCTTTGATGAACTAAAGGTTTTCTCATAGCTCACGTTGCCAACTTAAGAGTAAATTTTCCATCTTGCAAGTAACCCCACAAAAATCTATCCTCTATAGGACAATAGTGAATAGGAATTGCTTTAATATCTGCTATTGTGTTTGGAGGGAGGATAGTTGAAACTGAATTAATGTTCTATTCCTTAGTTTCATAATTTATAAAGTCATTCACTTTAGCATCCAAATTAATGTAACATAAATTGTTGTCATCCACAAAAGAACCCAAAAGCATGGTATAAACCCAATTATCTGTCCAAAAGCAAACTTTTCTACCATCTCCTATGCACCATTTTAGGCCAACCCCAACTTACTTTCTATGATTAATAATTTCTTTCCACACATTAGAATCTCCAAACTTTTTTAGAATTATGAAAAAATTGTTGTTCTTAACATATTTATCTCTTAAGATCTTCACTCAAATGCTAATGTCAATGAGGATTCTCCAATCTAGTTTAGCTATAGTAGCCCCATTGACTCCCATCATTTTTCCTAATTCCTAGGCCTCCTTCAGACTTAGGCTTACAAACATCATCCCAAGCTACTAAAAGAAAACCTCGTCCCATTTTGTCCCCCATATTTGGATAGCCATAAGAAATTCTCGTTTCACTTCATTATTCATTTTCGTAAGTTTGAAACAATCCATTGCATGAAAAGAGGACTTGCCAATTTAGCCTTTATTAAAGTTCTTTTACTAGCTCTTGAAAGGAAACGAGTTTTCCACGATGCTGAATTTTTCGGGACCTATAAATCTCACCTCAAAAAAAAAGTGTCTTTAACTCTCCCTTGAATAATTGGACACCTTAAGTAGATACCTGGCCAATGTCATTAGAAATATGAATATTTAAAGTTTCTCCTAGTCTTCCCTTCATAGCCCAACATTGTTTGAAATTTGAACTTAAGATTTATGAAAGTTCACAAGTTGACCAGACATGACACAAAAGTCATGTAAAACTTTATTGATATTAGAGCAAGCTTTTGGTGAAGCTTTGGCAAAAATGATACAATCATCTGCAAACATAAGGAAAGGAATTTTAGGACCATTTCGATGAGTTTATATTCTTATGTGGCATTTAGGTTCTACTGACTGTTTTAACACCACTACTCAAAAAAATTCAACACCCATGATAAAAATATAAGTAGATAGGGAATCCCCTTGTCTAATATCTCTTGATGGCTAGATTTTTCCTTATGAATTGCCATTTATTAATAAGGAGTAAGAGATCGTGGAAATGCATTCCATAACCCATCCAATCCATTTGTAATGGAAGCCTAATTTTGACATAATTGTCCTAATAAAGTCTCATTCTAATCTATCATAAGCTTTTTTCATATCGAGTTTAACTGCCATGTATCTCATTTTCCCTTTTTTCTTTTTAGAAGAATGCATGATTTCATGGGCCAACATGACATTATCATTGATAAGTCTAAATAGAGCAAATGCCCCTTCTAAAGGGGAGACGATTTTATTTAACAGTTGTTTCATTCGATTATCCAAAATTGTAGCTATAATTTTATAGCAAACATTACAAAGGCTAATAGGTCTAAAATGATTTGTTGATCCAAGGTTGTCAAATTTAGGAATTAGTGTGATTAACGCTTTATTAGTCTCTTTGAGCAAGTGTCTATTATAAAAAATAAAAAATAAAAACTTTTACCAATTTACATATTGATTTTTTTTTTTTTTGATCAGACCAGTTTACATATTGATTTGCCAACTATTTTCCAATATTTTTTATAAAAACTAGCTTGAAGACCATCTGGCCCTAGCGCTTTAAGACTGCTGATTTGAGAAAGAGTTGAATAAATTTCTTCATCTGTAACTACTTTAATTAGTTCTTTATTTTCTCCATCTGTAATACAAGGACTAAAGGAGTCAAACAATTCAAGATTTATCCTAAGGCTTTCTGATGTGAACCTTTTAGTGAAATCATTAACGAACACCTAAGAAATTCCATTTTGGTCATCAAATCACAATCCCTCCGCATCCCTTATTTTCCAAATTTTGTTTCTTCTTCTATTTAGAGTTAACGTTTGGAAATACCAATTATTCTTATCACCTAATTGGGTCCAAAATTTTCTTGATGTTTGGGCCCATTTGATGTCTTCTAGTTTCACTACTCGATTAAGCTTTTGAGATAAATATACATTCTTTTCCTGTAAGGAGACGTTGTGAGGATCGTTCATTAAAACACCTTGCACCATATAAATTTCTTTTTCAATTTATTTTATATTCTCTTCCAAATTTCCTACTTCACATTTATTCCAAGTTTTCACTTTCTGCCTAAAAACTTGGATTTTTTTCACTAACTAGAAAGCATTAGACCCGATAAATTTTGTATCTCAAGAATCCTTAACAACATCAATGAAACCCGGAATATGGAAACAAAATTCCTCACATCTAAAGGTTTAGCTTTTATCTCTACCATTTTTTTTATCTATTTGCAAAACAATGGGTCCATGATCTAACCTAATGATGGGAAGATTTTCAACTCTTGCATCCCTAAGATCCAAAATCCAAAATCCATTGATCATTAATGAGAACTCTATCTAATTTTTCAAATATTGATGGAGAGTCTCTTCTCTTATTAAACCAAGTATAAGGGAGTCCAAAATATTCTAGTTCCATCAAGTGACAATTGTCAATAATTTCTGCAAAATTTTACATTCTAAAAGAGTTGCTAGTAGTTCCACCTATCTTTTCAAGAAAAAGATATTTCATTATAATCACCAACAACTACCCAAGGCCCGATCACAGAATTCTTAAGATTTAGTAAAGTCTCCCATATCCCTTTTTGTTTGTGATGTTGAGGATATCCATATAAGAAAGTAATAAAACAATTAATATTAAGATGAGGTAGATATACTATACAATGCATCATTCTATAATTTTTGAAAACAATATTCAAGGAAACTGGACTAGATTTCCAACATAACCATAGGCCTCCTGAAAAACCAATAGAATTTACAAAGTCAAAACTGTCAAATTGAAGTTTAGGCAAATATCTAATGATCTAGTAGCATTAACTTTTGTTTAAGATAAAAATAAAATATTATGAGCAAACTTTCTTGAAAGCTTCTTTACTTGAGACAAAAAATCAAGGCGACTTGCCTCTCTCATGTTCCAAGCCACAATTTTCATGGGATAAATTTATATGTTTTATGGGCATCCTGCCCCTTTCCACATTTCTCTTTCTTCTCTGTATAAGTAATACTAGTTATATCCCTTTTCTTAACCTTAGAAGAGCCCCCATGGCTAGAGATTTGGCCCAAATTGGAATGACCCTTACCAGGGTTAAAACCAGTCTTTGAACCCACAGACCTAGTCCTCCTCTTTGGTTGCACTTCAATCAAAGAAACTAACTTTTTCAAGACAGTTTTTTCCTCTTGGTCTATCAATTTCAACATCATATCTTATCTTTTTCTTAAAATTGATGTCAATTTTTTTGGTCATTTTAGGACAACTATCACACTTATAAACAGCAAGTCCACAAACAACAATCTTCCATTTCTGAACAACCAACTTCAACACACAAACAACCATCTTACAATTCTGAAAAATCAAATTCAACATTTCATTTATTAAAAGAAATTTGCTATTGAGAATGTTCTGAAATCCCAAACTCAACTTTTCGTAATTAGAAGAAAAAACTTTTGTGTAACAGTACATGATCCACAAACCAATATGGACTAGATTTGGATAAATTAACTTACCCAAAAACAAGGTTTAACCATTTTAAACTCTTGCCTAAATCTTGTAAAGTTCCAAACTTCCACTCAGCCATGTGGATAGAATTAAAGAGACCTCTTCGGATCCCTTTCTAAATCGTTCTCTCTCCCGAAAGAAAACCATGTCTTCTCTAGTGCATCCTACAAACAAATAGTAAATAAAGAATAAGAGGCGAGGTTTCTAAAAATATCAAGAAATTTAGACATCCTACCCCAAATAAAGAACAAGAAAGCCAAGAATCAGTAAACCAAAGGAAAACTATAATTGAAAATTGCAGGATATAGATAAAGAAAACCCCCTTTTCATGGAGGGCCCATTTCCTTTGGAATGAGCCCTACACTAAACTGGAACCAACGCTTTTAGAGTGACTTTCCCAATCTATGCTAGGATAGAAGCTGTGTTGACCGCAACACAGAGTCGGATATTTTCGAAGCCTGGGGTGAAGTAACAAAATAAGGGTCCCTAATATATATAAATAAAGTTCAAGTGTATGTAATAAAAAAAAATTAATGTAGTTCCTGTAGCTTTTATTAGATTTAACTATAATAACATATTCTTTACAATCTAAATAAAACATCGAATTTTAGATTAAGCATACAAATATTCATAAAAAAACACTCTCCTCAAGCATTTCTAGATGTAAAATCATTGATAATAGTATTAACATTAACGAATTCTGTATTTCGACACATTTATCTATCTTTTTCTACACAACAAATAGGGGTTATATATACAAGATTGAATGTTCACTAATTTTTCTGTACTTATATTTAACATAAATATATTCATGCTTCAAATTTTCAAAAAAGCACCAACTAAAAAGACAAATACAACAACAATTGAAACTTAAACCTAATCACAATCATTTAAAAAATACCAATAAATAAAATCTACAAAAGAAAATTCTCAAAACCCTCCAATAGATCTAGAGGAAGAAATGATTTTCAAAGGACTCTTTTTTTGCTCAATTACTGATTTTCAAATAAATATGCAAAAGATATTTGAATGGCAAAATTTTCATAAATGTGATAGTTCTCGTGAAATTTCAAGAAAATTTCAGTTTGAAGAGAAATTTCAACAAAAATGTTCGGATTGAGATGAGATGATGATTTTTCGACAAAATTTCATTGAAATTTCTCATAAATATCCATTGAAATGATGGATATTTCCGTTTGAAGAATTGAATAAAAATAGGAAGGAAAACAGAAAAAAAAATGAAGAAAAATAAGGACAAAAAAGCTGACCTGATTTGGAGGGTTGGTTGGAGTCTAAGGAGTTTTTGCCAATGGAGGTGTTAGTGGTGTTGCTGTAGAGCTGGCCGTTGCAATGGGAGGTTAGGGTTGGAAGTAGTGTAGAATAAAGGGGACAAAGGAAGGAAACAAAAAAGTGTACTGTGTCAAAACATTAAAATAATAATAATAATAATAAAATTCATCTCACTTCCAAGAAACAATATAATGAAAAAAATAAAAATAAAAACCCTAATAAGGCTATTAGCCTAAATTGTTATATAATTTTCATTTAATTAATTTTAGGTTATATTTAAAATGAAAGTATTAATATTTATTTAATTTAGATTATCACCGAAATTTTCATCCTTGACATCCATCATTTTATCTCCTCTTGTTCTTTTTTCTTTTTTTCCCAAATCATAGACCATTTTTCTACAATCATAGGCCTTTTTTCATATGAAATTTTTTTTCTCCACATGGGGCTTAGGCAGGGTTCTTCCCGTCCCGGCTTAGGGTCGAAAGCCTAGTAACATAATCAATTGTCGGCATTTCACACCAAAGAAAGATTAAGGAAGACGCTTCACTACCGCTATGAATCATTTCGCATGTCCGATCATCTTATGACGAGATTGCCTCGTGTCAAATAAAGGGAGCAATGAGGGCAAATCTAGTAATAAGGCGAGGGCAAAACGAAACGGAACGCATGAGACTGAAGAAATTAGGCATTTGTAGAAAAGTCAGTAGCAAAGGAAGCAGTCCTAGGCCTTAGGGAATAGGGAATTTTCTCTATTCTATCGTCGGGTTAGGAGGAAGAGTTAGTTTAGTGTGGTTAAGCGAGAAAATGGAAGTAAGCAAGAAAACTATAAGGCTAGCGCCCTAGTGAATGTAACGAGCCGTTTCACTCGTGCCCTGGCTCGAAAAGTTTTACTTCGGCCCGCCAGGAGCTAAACGAAATGAGCTTCGAGCCTTAATTTAGGCTTGATAAATATTGGGCTCGGCTCGGACTCGGCTCCGGCCGCCGGGACCCATCCGTCGCTGGAACGAGGCTTCCGCCTACAGTCTCCGGTCGACAGGATCTGGTCTTCACCGGTGCGATCCCGACTCAGGCTCGCCGGAGTGAAATGCCCAGGTCATGTGTCTCGGATATCGACGAATTCGATCCCTGTAAGCTCTGTGATCCAAATGACATAATTAAGTAGAACTGATAAATCCTCACGGTCAAGTATGAGGCGCTGACGACGAAGACGGCCTGAGTTCGAATCCCACGCCGGGTTTACCGGGGACTGTACCTAGATCTCAGATCTCCGCTTCAGAGCGAAAAATGGTACCTAATGATAATACAAGGTGTCGGGCGACTTCAGATGTTCCAATGTGGATAAATGCGGAAGAAGGTGCCTAAGAGCGACGTCAGAAGGACATGGATGTTTGGTATGACCCACTGGTATCGATCGACGATCCCCGCATGTTAACCGATTACAAATATGAGGGTATTAGAGCTCCCGTTGAAACCATGGGTGCCGGTGGCCATGAGCTTAGGACAAGATTTGCCGATCTGAAGCGATTGAGGCAAATGACCCACCCACCGATACGATCAATTCACCGGCTTAACCAGGATCCAATTCAAACTGGGCATTGGGCCCTTCGATACCGGTATCGACTTAACCTACAGATCTAGGGCGTGTATGGGTAAAGGCATCAAGGTGCGACGTGGGTGGGGTTTCAGCGTGAGAAACAAGAGCCAGATCCGATCGCACGCACGGTAACGCCGAGTGCCAACGCCACCGCTGGGTATGAAAATTGGGCGCACTGCTCGACATGGCGGGCGCATTCCTGATCTCCAAATCGCAGCGGGTGAAGCTATGGGTCTTGAAATTAATCATGCGCAAACAGTAGTCGAGGGTGGTGGCCAATTTAACCATGTGCAAATAAGATATTGCCAAATAGTTTCGTTGTTACTAATGAGTTTGTTTCGCGTATCTTGTTGATATATTATTTCTTTATTTAGATAATTGATTAAACCAATCATGTTTCTTATTCAATGATTTCGTGCATTCATTTCTTCACTCGCAATTTCTACTTGTTTTAATTTCATTTCATAATTTTTAGCTTGCAAGTCGCTTTCAGCTAGCAAGGAATTCCTCGCGTAATCCGTAAAGGGAAACAAATGTTGAAGGAGGTGGTTTTAATAGCCTTAAGATCAATTTCTAAATCAACTAAGGTAAAACAAATCCCATAAAAATTATTTCCTTAATTGATGTATTTGTTATCGCATTGATTACAAAAGTTAAAAGTATTCGACTAAGCTTCGAGATTGATTACACAGACAAACTTGTATAGGCTCGATTGGGCTTGAGCTCGAGGTTAAGCTCGAGCCTCGTTCATATGGAAACGAGCCTAATGAGCTCAAGCTGTACTTTTTTTAAACTGGCCAAGCTTGAGCTTGATTTTGCTTGTCAGTGCTCCTACGGCCTCAGCTCACCATAAATTAACAAGCCTAGCTCAAATGTTCAAAGCTCCTGGGCCTGGCCAACTCACTTCACTCTACTCTGTAAGACAAAATCTAATTGTTCAGAGAATCGGATCTGCCTCACAGGGCGCCTATATTTTTGACAAGAAAACTCTAGAGAAGAAGCAATCTTCAATGCTCCCCAAGATAAGAGAGTCATCATTGTAGGGACTGCTAAGCACCCAGACCCAAAATTCATTGAAAATGGAGTTTTGGGTATCGATCAAGCAGAAATAATATGAATAACAAGCCAGCACACTATTTATTGATCGGAAAGAAGGGACTCTCCAAAGCAAAGAAAGGCTCTAACATAATGAAGTTGTGCTAAATGAATGAGTTGTCCTAAATGCCCCTTGTTAGCTATCGTAGGAGGTAGTGAGGGCTCTGGAAGTGAAGCTTAAGCAAACTCAACAAAGGATCATATAGCGTAAACCACCCTTGGAAGTCGATCATGTCCCGTCGACGTCAATCACTATATGAAATCAATGCGGAAAGCCATCAGATACATGTCAAGTCTCTTTTTTTAGATCGCTTGTCAGGTAGCGTGAAACCACTTTGGGTCACTACTCACATAAATAAGTAGTTGAGCGCCTCTTACTAAGGTGCATTTCTAGGTCATGTGCCTTGGTGCATAGGTCAGGGTCACTACTCACATAAATAAGTAGTTGAGCACCTCTTACTAAGGTGCATTTCTAAGTCATGTGCCTTGGTGCATAGGTCATTCAAATCATCACAGGTTTGAGGCATAAGATGTACTGAGCAATGTTTTAAAAAGGGGATCAGACTGATTGATTCGATCAGTTGGACCTTGAATTGACAACAAAATTAGTCTGGTTCAAAGATTAAAACCGTTTTTCTTTAAATCGATTGAACTGATGGTTGAACCGATCAAAATACAAGCAGGTACTTAAGCAAGTATGCAGTACTAACCATCTCCTTAGTCACATATCCTCAAGATACAAGCAGGTAATTACGCAAGCCCCGCAAAGACTAGCCATCTCCTCAAACTACAGCGTTAACTTTCGCACTAATGCTTTTAAAAACCAGGTCAACGATCGAACTTAAAAGCCACTTGTTCACAATTTACTAGTCGAACTGTGATTGGATCAATGACGTCATAAATAGGTAATTAATATATTATTAAAAATAAAAATAATTATAAATAGATTTGACTAATTCAATCATCGGTTTGATCGATTCAACCACAGGTTCACAACAGGTTCAAAGAAAAACGGTTTTAACCTTTGAACCAGATCGATTTTGCTGCCGATTCACGATCCAACCGGTGGGACCTACCGGTCCGATTTTTTAAACATTGAATTTGACTGTCATCAATTTTTTTTCTAATCATTAATTTTATATATTCTATTTTAATTATATAAAATAGATAAATATAATAATTATTTTTTTAACAATGATAATAATAAAATCTTTATCATTGTTATTTTTTATTAATATGTTAAGATGTTATCCATATATTATATAAATATTTTTCATTTTATCATATAAATAAAGTTAAACAATTTTTTTTCTTACATAATTAAGATATTAATTATAAGCTAAATAAAAGTTCTATTCAACATTCATATAAAAAACAACCGCCACATAACGGTTTTTTTTTTTAACTATTAAGACTTTGGGCCATAAATGCAGCAGCTTATTCCTACTTTGACTCGAGCTCATGATCCTTCAATGCCCTTTCTTTTCTAAACATCACTATTACCGGCCTCGGTGATAATGTTTATTCCGCTACGCAACAATTATAGAAAAAAAGAAGTAAATTTAATTAATCTCTACTGAACTCGAACTAGAACCCTTCCCCACCTTTACCCTTCCCTGGCATAATGTTTATTTTGCAACAATTATAGAAAAAGAAAAAGAAAAATTAATTAATAGAAGAAGAAACATAAACAAATAAATCAAAGTAACAGCAATTTACAGTAGGTTTGGAGAAATCCAAAGTACAGGTCGTGGAATGTAAGGACAAAGGCGTGTAAAAGTCCTATCATTTAGACTGAAAACATAAACCGTTCTATCTAAAGGAGAAAGGAGATGGAATCTTATTAGATTGGCTGAAGAAGTATATAGAATTTGGCCGGCATCCCGGAAAATCAGAAGCCATAACCGAAATTGAATTATTATGTCCCAAAAATAAGGCAACATCTCCCAAACTCTCAACCTCTTCCCATCTCGAATTCCTCGAGAACCATACCATCTTATATAGCAAAACCCAGTTTTTGTCTTTTCAACCCGCAATAGGATCACCTTCGGGAGATTCCACCAAATATCTATCCCGGAAAAACCGATTCAGCCGAGATTCCGGTGAAATACCGGCTGAGAGAACGCCGGTCAACCCGCGAAGCCGTCCAAGAAAACACCACGTTTTGCCATTCCAGGAGATAGAATATCCGATCGACGCAAGCGATATCTCCCAAACACTTCAAATTTTTGACGTAAGTCCAGTCTTCGTCTCCGGATCTGAAGAAAGCCGCCCTTCGTTCCGAATCACGAGACATCATCACGAGAACAAAATTACTGTTATGATCAGGATCAGCAGACAATACACACTTCTTCTCTTAAGCAGCAGAGAAATCGGGTATGGATTTAGCACCTATTGGAGGAAGATGAATGGATTTTCCAGAGAATGGGTTGTAGAGCCTTACTTCATGGGTACGAAGGTGAAGCAGAATCAACCAGCCATGAGAACATCCTTCGAACCTTCAATCCCCTTGCTTCAACTGAAACTAACCAGTACCAATGGAAGTTTTTGGTGGAGACGACAATGGCGTCTACGGTTACACCTAAAATCTTCGAGTTGTTTGCAGACTGCGTGTTTCCATTGACTGCAAACTTCGCTGAATCCGAGGTAGTCTCTCATGGGGACTAAGTGATCTAAGATGAAAAGGAGAATATCTACAGGCAGTGATGACCATTCTGAATATGAGGATGAACCCATTAGAGCATCTCCAACCGATTCTTTATTTCTTCTCTTTTAGCCACTTTAGTTAAACACCAAAAATTCTCTCCACTCTTTATTCCACTCTCTATTTCTGGGCACAAAAATTCACACCAAACGTATGAATTATCTGAAATTTCCTAAATTCTCTCTCTACCTTTTTTTTCTATCTCTATATATACGCTTTTACTTTTTTAAATTATCTAAGCTAAATAAAACGTAGAGATAAAATAAAGAGTTTGTCGGAGTCAATTTTAAAAAAGTTTACTACTTAAAATAAATGAATTTAATATTTAAATATATTTCGAAAGAAATTAATTATTGAAATATGTTTGAGATGCTCTTATTCTCCTCTCGCTCGTCATATGACGCATCTCGACTGATTATATTAGTATGGTTGACTTGTAATATATATACATATTATTAGGCTTTATATTTATAGGAATGAGCCATTAAAATAATCCAATTTGGATTCAAAAACTAATTTTATAAATATATATACACACTTTAAAATATTAAATTAAATGCCTCCGCTATCTACAAGAAAATTAAACAACAACAAAAATTATAAAAAGTCAAATTTTAATTAAAATTAATGAAAATTAACAGCTAACATTTGTAAGTTTGAACAAATGTATTTTACCCTATCTTTCACTCATGATTTTAAGTATGATAGACATTCATTTTTAAGTTATTCTTATCACCTCAAAGCATAATAATTGTTTTTTGAATTTCTAACTAAAAATTATCTGCTCGGATTTTTCTTAGTCCCAGCTTTCCAAGGACAATTTATTACCTTGAAATTAAGGACAATTTATTACCTTGAAATTATTAATTTAGAATTAGGAAGATTTTTTGAACACATTAAAATATTCTTAGGAAGCCAATCTCATATGGTAAAGCGTTCCAAGATTACTAAGTTATAGTTCTATATTGTAATTAATATGTTTAGTAGTAAAAAATATATATATTCTTAGGAAGATCCAAATCTAACTTAATTATTAAGTGCTCTTACACATTTTATTAATTGAGATTTAGAAATTTTGGAGCTTGATATTTTAAGAGAGAATTACAATTAAAATTACAAAATTTTTCTAAGTTAAGAAATTTTGTATATTGGGGAAAATATAAAATTAAAAATTTTGGAAATTGAAAATTTTAGAAATTTGAGATAATCCAGAAATTGTAGGATTTTGGAAATTAAAGACTTATGAAATTTTTTAAATTTAAAATTTGAAATTTTGAAATTGAGAAATTCTTTATTTTTGGAAATTCTAGAAATTGAAAGTTTTAAAACTTAGATCTTAGAAATTGAGACATCATAATTTTATTATAAATAAAAATTTAATATAAAATGAATTTAATGGCTACTTATTTTAAATTATTTAAAAGTCTACTCAATATTTACAAAGTCCATGAAATTACTTCTCTATGAACTACAATTGTAAAGTCTAAAATATCTTTTAAAATTATATTCACGGTTTTAAAAAAAAATTAACTTGTCCATGCCTTATCTCAATTGATTATCTCACATTCAATATAGTTAAATGACCTGGATATGGGAGGGAGGAGGGACGAGTCTCAATTTTTGAGGTAAAAAAATTTATCTAGATTCAAATTTGTAATCGCTAAAAATATAATTGTTTAAAAATACAAAAAGATTTAATTAGCATAGAAAAATATATTTTCTATTATTATTCATATCTATAACGTGTTTATCAATAATTGTAAAAATAAAGATGTAATTACAATGACATAAATCACATTTATCACTCCGTCCACTTAGATTTGAGTTTTCTCTCAATAAAGTGGTTTCTTTCATCCAATATAAGTTTTTATTTTTTATTTTTTATCGTCGACTCTATCAGAATACGCGATCAGATCATCGCATTTACTTAATTTGCTCATCGCTTTCACGCGCCGGCGATTCACAATAAAACTGTTTCGATGAGATCAATAATTCATATTAAATATTATGGGTGAAATCATCAAGGTGATTTTTCTTATATGTTCATTGTAACATGTATTATTTTTTATATATATGTTTATTCTTCAATATGATTGGGGTTGATACAATTTGAGTTCATAAAAATGAACTTTAAAAGTGATAAATAAGTAAATAACTTAAATTTATTGGTTTTTCTTTTTTGAAATTTATTGTTAAGGAATATGGTTTAATAACAACAACATATATATATATATATATATATATATATATATATATATATAAAATGCTCGTGGCGTGTGCCGTGTAGAGTCCTTCGTGGCTGGCGAAGACTCGAAACGACAGCGTTTAACCGTTCTTAAGACGACGTCGTTTTAGTACAATCATATTTCCCGCCTTTCTATGTCTTACATCTTCATATGCATTTCATACAGCCTTCGCCGGAAGCGGTTTCTCTACCCTCGTTTTCTCTCTGTAGATTCAGTTAGCGGATCGATCACGCATTTTCAAATCTCGACTATTCCAGCCGTTAATTCGAAGAAATGAAGATGAAGATAAACAAAGCCTGCGATCTCAGTTCGATTTCAGTTCTTCCTCCTCATACTAGGTTCGCTTTGATCACAATATCATCAGTTTGGTTTCCGAGAAAATGTAGGAAAGTAAAAATTAATTGTTATTTTCTGAGAAAAAAAGTGGAAAAGGATAAGAAAACAATATTGGAGATCGAAAATTTTCGTTTCACTATTATTTTGCTTGTTCGAGTTCTTTTTTTTTTTGCTACACTCGTACAAGGAAAATAGAAATACATGAAAATTTTGGAAAGGAAGAGATATGGAAACTTTGGATTATTAAGATTCTCATTTTTTTTTTTTCATGATCTAGTTGAGCGTAATTCAATTTTATTTGGCTTAATTCAGATTTTTTTTTTTTTGAGAAATTTAATCAGAAAAATAAAATATTTACTGTATGTTGTTGCTTTCATCTTGGTTCGTTTTCTCGTCGGCTTAGCGGATTCAAATAACATTTCGATGTTGTACTCATTTTGATTATTCTTGTTATTACATTTTTTTTTTGTTCTGCTGACGATTTAAAGGAGATCAAGCACCGTGTCAACTGGACCACAAGCATCACTGCAGCTCCGATCACAGCAGCAGTCACAGCAATCTTTCTCACAATCGCAGCATGGAATGTTTTCTCAGCTTTCGCAGAACTCTCACGAATCCGATCAGGTCAAATTTCAGTTTCAATTTGGAAATTTTGGCTTGAGAGGTTCTGAAACGCAATCCTACATGAAATTTACTCTCTTCTGCATTTTAAGAAATTTTCACTTGTTTTCAGAGTTAATGATAGTATGAGAGATCTGTATTCTTAGATCTTTCAATTTTCAGCTAAGTAATGAAAGAAATCAGATTGGTTTTAAGATTTATTTGGATGTCAAGAAAGTTTATAGACACATGAGGTCTTAGCATTACCTTTTTTTGGCTGTTTAATTCCTAAATATATGAAAAACTCATCAAATGCTTGTAAGAGACTTGGTTTACCAGGGACAAAATATGGGAATTAATTTGCAATAGAAACATGATTTTGTGGGATGATATTTCATTCAATGTTTATGAATTGCAATGTCATCGCTATACCTTTTGTGAAGCTGTTTTTTTGTTTCCGTCTCTCCTGAGTTGCCAACCTTTATTTTCTTTTCATACATAAATAAACTGTATTTGTTATTTCTCTCTTTGCATCTCTGCAGAGATTTGGTTCTCAAGAAAGAGAGAATTCCATGAAAAGGATTTCTTGTTTAGCCCCAGTTAGTTTTACAAGGGAAGAGAGTCAAATTCCACTCACAAGGCCTTCCACCAGCCTAGCTCGCAAATGGGGTTCTGCCTCTGCCCCTGATCATAGATGTAAGCATTCTGTTTTCTCTGTGATAGAAGATAATTTTTCATTCACCTGAACAAGATTGAAAACAGATTCAAGTATGTTTAGCTCACCATCCAAATTTAGCAGGTCAAATTGACATGTCCCCTTGTATCCATGGCTATGTGCTGAAGGCTCCCAGAATAATTAGATTGTGATTTTCCTCCTCAGGTCAGATCGGTGAAGACGTTGAACACAGGATTGGGATGATTGAAACTTCATTAACCAAGTTTGGAATGATCTTGGATTCTATTCAGGGTGATGTAATGCAAGTGAATAAAGGAATGAAGGAATTCTTGATGGAGAGGTTTTGGCCACCTCAGTACTACAGAAATAGAAAACATTTGTTACTGTTTTCTGTTGTAGTACTTATTCATATGCAATTAAGTGCACAACTGAGAAATATGAGGAAAGTCCTGAAAAAAAGGACATTTGGATTGTTGATTACTTTAGACAAGAAGGCTTTGTTTCCAACCAACTGAGAAGAAAACTATAGATGGGTGAGCCATGCTGTACAGATTCAGGTGAATCCAAGGAAAATAACACTTTTCTTCAGTATAATGTAGTGATTCATTTTCATTTCACTGATAGCTAAATATTAATGGTAAATCTTCTTGGAGTGACTTGGTAAAAAAGAATGCAGATGAAATCTGAATATGTGAGGATCAGTGAACTCACAGGAATGAGAGGAACAGAGTTTTCTTGAAAACAAGCTACAATTTTAATCTTCTTCATAGCTGCAGAAGAGCCCAACTATTTTTTATAGGCTCACTATTCTCAATTTTCTTCAGTGGAAGGCCTTCGGCAGAAGTTGGTTGTTCATGATAGCTCACTGCTGCTAATGGTAAGAACATTATCTGGTTCGTTACTTTCTCACTTTTACAAATCAATAGATGCAGACTTTCTGAGATAACTGAAACTTCTGATAACCAGAACAAGGGGGCATGGGAAGATATCAAAGCTAGCCTTGATGCAGCCTTGAAGTCTATTTCTGATCAAACTAGCAACGGTTTATATCAAGAAAAATTACAGCAGAATTTCGCAATGATATCAGCTGTACCAGAGAAGATTGAAGCGTGTTTGCTAAATTTACAAAGTGAACTCTGCAAGACCATCACCAAAGAAATGGAGGCATGTATGATACTCTAATGGAAAATGCTTCAATACATGTAAAATTTGAACACAGCAAGATATGTCCTATTTTTTTAATACAATAAGGAGTAGTGTTGAATTGAATTATATTTCTTTCCCAGTACAATATTTCAATTGAAATTTCTTCTCTATATATCTCTGCTTTTCCCAGCATTGAAATATGCATGATGTTCATCATTCAATTGTTTGCAGGTAACTGCACGCAGTCGGAAGACCCCCATCCAAAAATATGCAATACAGACTTTTGTTCCATCAAATGTATTCTGTTCTTCTCTGCCAATCATCTATTTCTTCTTTCTGCACAAGCAAGTATTCTGATATATGCTCTTACAAAATCTATACATTGTATAACTGTAGAGTACCGGTTGCTGTGCCACTCCACAGGAAAAGCCACGACTTCTCAAGAAGTATGTTTGTAAAATTCTTATTCCTTGGTTATTATGCTCAATTAAACCATTTATGTCATGATCTTGCAAATGATAATCCATACCCTGAAACAATTTGCGGATTGGGAATTGGCTTTCTTTTTTAGTTCCTGCTGTTGAAGTGTAAATTTTAGCAAACAAGAAACAATTAAATCACATCTGGGAGTTCATGCTGCTTGATCCTATCACATGATATTTAGGATGGTTAAAGTGTTCTCTCTCAGACTTAGGATGCAATTTGTTTATCTTTCCAAAGTTCAATATCAGTTAATTCTGAATCTTTTCTATCATTGCTTCTTAGGATGCGATTTGTTTCTCTTTCCAGAGTTCAATATTAGTTCATTCTGAATCTTCTGTATCATTGCCCTTAGGATGCAATTTCTCTCTCTTTCCAGAGTTCAATATTAGTCAATTCTGAATCTTTTCTATCATTGTCTTTAATTTCAGAGAGACTAAGTGAAGCTTCTCCATGATTCCATCACTATTTTGCCCACAAAAGTTTGTATGCAAGCAACTCTACCTCCAAAGATAGAAATGTTGGAAGCTGGGTAAAACAAGAACGAACCACTTTCCCAAATAGGAACTCCAACATGCAGCCCATACGGAATGGATTTTCTACTCTTGGCCGGGTAACTCAATCTTTACTATTCCTTTTGTCCTTTTGAATAGAACACTCGACTATCTTTTAACTGAGGGATGCATAGTAAAGACTTAGGGCCTGTTTGGTTGATGTTCTTGAAAATTGTTCTTAAGAACAGTTTTTTAAAACACAAAAAATGTTATTTTTGTGTTCTTTGAAAACTCTTCTCGTTTTTCGAGGGAGTGGTTTTGCGCCTGCTTTTCAAAAAACACTGCCCTCAAAAATAAGGAGAAAATACGTTTCGTTTTCAGTTTTTTTTTTGTAAAACACAAAGAACACAAAAAACACTCAACTCAAAGAACAAGAAGAGTTTTCAGAGAACACTAAAATAGTGTTTTCTGTGTTTTCAAAAAAACCGTTCAAAAATTGTACTTTTAAAATTATGAAAACCTCAAACCGGCTCTAAGTCTTTACTATGCATCCCCGCTTAAAACACAATTTTATGTTATCTCGAAAAACTGGTTTTCGAGTCGAGCTGTTTTTTGTTTTCTCTATGTTTTTCAGAATTAAAAAAAAATTGAAAACCAAACATATTTTTCTTATTTTTGAGAACATAAACAGTTTCCAAAAATTGTAAACAAACAGGCCCTTATATAACATGAAATACATGCACCAAACATTTCCTTTGGCTGGAAAGAAGTTCAAATATCAAATAATACCTAGTCCAGTCAATGAGCATTGCATGCTCAGAACTGTAACCTAGCCATGCCACAACTATGGTTAACCTTTTTCCTTGCTCCATCTCTCTGGTTAAAAATTGCAGTAACTTCTCTGATGAAGTGTGTAAATTTTATTTTATTTTCTCAGGTGACAGTGATGCAAGAAAGAGAATGCAGGGTTATCATTGATTCTGATGAGGAAATGGATGGAGGCTTTTCCTGCCTGCTTCAAGAAAAGGAAGGAGGTAATTGATTAAGGCTCTGTTTGAGTCTGGAAAATGCTAGGAAAAAGAAAAAAATACTAAGGAAAATGATTTTCTTATGTTTGGTTTCACCATGAAAAATATAAAAGAAAATCAAATTTAGTCAAACCGATTAAAGACTTATACATTTTATTTTAAAGCAGGTTATATACCTACTTTACATATTTTTAAATTTCTTAGTCTTTATATAATAGAGACAAACAAATAAAATGAGTATGAATAAACATATAAAGTTAATTTATTAAGTTCACATATATTTTTTATTTTCCTCTAAATTTTATTTCCTTCCACTTTTCCTTCCTATTTTCTTTCCAAGATTTTCCTAGCTTTCAAACTAGAAATTCCTAAATGTCAAACTGTAGGTTGTGATTTTCTTGGTCACTATACAACTCATTTCCTTTCCTTGCTAAAAAATTTCGAATTCATATATTCCTTGAACTGGCTGTGCTAGCTGGTATTCTTGACATAAAGAGATAAATCTGAACTCTAGCCTAAGCTTAGGAAAATTAATTACATCTGATACCAAGTAAAATGCTAAGAAAAGAAAATCAAATATAACTAAAATTAATTAAAAGCTTATGTATTTTTAAATTATTATTCTAAATGTTTTTTGTATCAGTTTTTTATTTCATTGCTTTCATTTCCTCTCACACTTTTGAATACCCGAAGATAGGCTCAAACTGTCTTGAATGGATTCTTAATTTTTCTCTGAGGAGATGCTTTTAGCAGACATTAATGTTAGTCTCATATGCTGGATGGAGTTTTATGATCAATGTTGACAACATCATATTGGAAATCAAGCTTCTGTGACTTAAAAAAAGAAACAAATAAAAGGAAAGAAAATTCCATTCTTAGCTCCTTCCATTTAAGGTCTGTTTGTCTCCTCGTTAATAATACTCTTAAGTCAATTTTTGAAAAACATAAAAACACTATTTTCGAATGCTTTAAAACCTGTTTGGCTCTTTCGAATCTGAATTGCTTTTATTTATTCTCCCTATGTTTTAGAACAAAAAAAAAAATCTTGAATCAAATGCATTCTCTGTATGTTCCTTGTGTTTCAGAACAGAAAATATTTTTTAAAAACTATAAACAAACATGCCCTTAGTTTCATATCTCTTTTTTCTTTTGGCTACCACAGGAAACCATTTGGCAGAGGAAGTGCAGAAAGAGACTGAAAGAATCTTGAGAAAAGCAAGGAGAAAGAGAAAATATGCTAATATCATAATTTTGAACTGAAGGTACGATGACATTTTGTTGCTGTGACAGTTTCCTTTTTCTATACTACCTGTTCTATTGCAGACAAATTTCTTACTAGCTTAGTCCAATGAGTGGTTGAGAACTAAAGTCTTAGGGTCCGTTTGGGTTTACACTGGAATGAAATTATTCCTTTGTATTTTTCCTATCAGTGAAGTTACTCGAATCTGTTTTTCATGGGTTTTTTTAAGGAAAAATTATTATTAAAATCCTGAACCCTTTCGCCATTAGATTTAAATTTTAACAAAGACATTTTTTAAATATAAAGAATTTTCGCGAATTTTGTTTTTACATCATCAACTCATTTTAATCATAGTTTAATATTATAATTACGCTGCCATTACTACCATTTGATGTTGTATGGGCCAGTCTATATACGATATAAAAACAAAATTCATGAAAATTGTTATATTTAAAAAGCCAAAACTTTTTATTCCGGATTTAAATGCAAAAGTTACAAAAATTTAGGATTTTAATACAAAATTTTCTATTTTTATTAGTGTTGTTCTTTTGTAATATCATCTCTAGGTTAACATTAAGTTTGGAATGGTAGGAATTTGGATTTAAGAAAAGAAAAAAATTGAAACCATCAAGAGTGGCCCAATTCAGTCTCAACTTTCAATTGGGAGTCTGGCCCAATTCAGCCTCAACCTTCAATTGGGGCCCTTGAATGACGCCCTCTTAGAATTCTTAAGAGTCTGGCCCAATTTAGTTTCAACCTTCAATTGGGCTAATGAAGCCCAAATCGCATAAGTCCACATATGCGCTCAACCTTCAATTCCTAAACGCATGATTGAAAATTGTGACAACACTAAAAACTTACAAATTTTTTTAAATTAACATGCAAGCACGAAAAGATGATAAAGTTAGACCTAAGTGTTGTTAAATCTATTGGTAAAACAATCAAAGTTTAAAAAGTTAGAACATTCAAAAAGAGAAGGGTCCCAAGTTCGAGTAGGGACAATTTACTATATTACAACAAAGTGTTTAATTGTCCAAAAAAAAATACATAACTTTCAATAATTAATAATGATCAATTAATCAGTTGGTTAGACATAAAAAGGGGAGGGGTTCGAGTCTCGATAGAAATAGTTTACTATTGTATTACAAAGTTATTAGGTTTCAAAAAAAAAAAAAAGTAATCCGTTATTATATCTTTATGAAATGAATAAAGGTACATAGATACATATGTTAAAGAAAAAAAAAGTAGATACATCAATTTAAATTTCATCCAAACTAATACAACCCAATTTATTATTAGGGAAAATTAGTATTAAAATTATGAATTTTCATGATTTTTGTATTCAAATTCAATAAAGATAAATATTTTTTCTACGACTTTGCTTTTATATCTCTAATGTACTCCAAAACTCTACTACGCTCACTTCAGACGAATAAACGACATCATTTCGACGCTATAACTAAAATTAAACGAAGTCAGATATAAAAAACAAAATTCATAAAACATTATATTTAAAAAGAAATTTTTCGTCACATTTAAACAGAAATCATGTAATTCATGATTCAATACTAATTTTACCAAAAAAAAAATATAGCCCAAATTATTATTATTATTATTATTGATGTTTTGGCCGAAACCTAAGCTAAATTTGTAACAAAGATGGTGAAAAATAGATTAAATTGGGATGGGGTTAGGTTACACTTACACCCTGTCATACCACAATCATGAACTTAAAATTCAACGATCCTTGTGTTATTTGAAGGACCAACTCCCCCACCAACATGTGCCTCCTAACAACCAATTCCCTCTACATTCCTTTTTCTCATCCTTGTCCTCCTCCCAATTTCAATCACCCCCTTTTCTCATCAACCATCTTCTCTTTATTCTCTTAACATTCTTTCTTTCTTTCTTTC
This sequence comes from Tetrastigma voinierianum, assembly GCA_016808115.1. Taxonomy (NCBI): domain Eukaryota; kingdom Viridiplantae; phylum Streptophyta; class Magnoliopsida; order Vitales; family Vitaceae; genus Tetrastigma; species Tetrastigma voinierianum. The sequence goes on from JAEQBH010004956.1 coordinate 289,770, forward strand.
TTTCTTTCTTTCTCCAACTTTCAAGATTCCTTCCCATTATCCCTCAACCCAATGATTAATTAAATAGATTGCAAGATTATGGAATAATATGCCTTTGTTTAGTCTTTCCCCTTCCTTTGTCTTGTTAGGAAGACTTCCATAATTAATTAACTTGAATCCAATGGAGGAGAATGGCACACGTGTCAACGGGATGGGGATCTTTGATGTGCTGTGGATGAGTCATCATTCCACTTCTCCCAAAATGGTCATCATTTGGGACATGTTTAAAAGTAGGGTTCATCCCATAATCTATGATTGCTTTATTGAGTGTAATGCAACTTATCAAACTTTCACTTTTAATTTTTTTCTTTTAAAAAAAATTAACTTGTTTCTCGATTTGCAGCTGAAAAGGGAGGGAGGCATCCAAATGCTCAAGGAAAGAGGGAGGGAATAAGAGAGAGTAGGGACCATTTGATTCTGTTTTTAAACTATTTTATGTTCTAAAAAATAAAAAAATACGGAAAACACATTTTAAAATTGTTTCGATTCTTTATTTTTAAAAATTATTTTTATTATAAAAAACAAAGGCACAAAAGAAAAACACGGGGTTAACACATTTACCATAATTTTTTTTTTTATTCTAAAAACACAAAAACATAAAAAACACTAAATTCGATAACAAAAACTATTTTGGGGAGTAATACAAAATTTATGTTTTCTGTTATGTGTTTGTAAAATGTTCTCCATCAGCTTTTTAAAAAAATGTGCTAACTAAAAAGTTCTTTATTTCTCTCTTTTTTGAAAAACACAAAACATTAAATTCAGATAATAAAAACAGTTTTTAAAAAACACTAATATTCTCTTTATTTTCAAAAACTGCTTTTAAAAATAGTTTTCTAAAATTATTTTTAAGAACGGTTTTCAAAAACAGTCAGTTTTTTTTCTTTTTTTTACTAAAGTAAGAGGGAGTGGTTGGGAAAGGTATTTTATTATTCTTTTTAGTTCTATGGTGATGGATAAAATAAGGTCACCCACCATCAACCCATCTATCTATCTTCTCATTTTTCAAGGAGGGGAGAGGTTGAGTTTGATGAAGTTAAATGGAAGTTTGGTTTGATTCCTTCCCAAGTTTCTTTGATTCTTTCTTATCTCACTTAGCAAACAAGTACACCATTTCCCACTCTTCCTTATTCTAAAACAACTTTATAAATAATAATAATTATAATAAACTACAAAAAAAAAAAATTATAGGGATTGATGATCTTAAATTAAATATAAAGATTTTTTAAGATATGTTTCTTGTTTGGTTACATTTCATAGAATTTAAGGAAAATGGGTTGAAAAAAAAGTTTAAAAATTATTTTATTTGATTCCTATATATGAAATATGAATGTTATAGTATTCTGTTCCCGTGAATACTCGAATCTAGTTCTTCCTTATATCCTGTTCGACCTCTTAATCATTGAGTCGGACATCATTGACTCATGTTGTTATTACTTGAGAGTTCATACATTTATAATTATTTTAACAGTTCATAAAAAGAGAAAATAATTAAGATGAATTTCAAATAGTACATAAAATTTTTTTTTTATCCTACTTCACATTCTTTTTTTTATACTAATCCTCCCTGTTCTCTTTCCCTTGGATCCTCCCTCATATCTTTTAAAAACCCAATATAACTTTTTAAAAAATCCATCTTATAATTATACAATTAATGAATTATTGAGTTACCTTAAATAATAAAATTAAAATTAAAATTAAAATTATTAAATATTTTTAGAACTCCTGTCTTTTCTTAGAATGGATGAAACTTCAAAGGGTAGTTACTTTGGAAGAAAAGCCTTATTTTATTTATGTTTTTCCTTTTTAAACAGTGATTTCCCAAAGAAACAGCTAATTATGAATTAATTTAATCAGTGACCAGTCATTATCCACTAAACATCAAAAAATAAAAATATTAAAAATGCCATATTCGGTTCTTGTTTTTTAAAACCGTTTTCTATTCTAAAAAAGAAAAAAACACGATTTTTTGTTCTAAAAAACACAAAAAATATTAAATTCTGAAAACAATAACAATTTTCAAAAAATACAAAAATATCGTTCTCTGTGTTTTTTTTTTATAACTAATCACTAATTATAGTATAGTATCTATCCTCGCTATGTTTTAAAAGACCGCTTTCAATAATAGTTTTTAAAAACATAAATCGAACGTACCCTTAGTTTTTTAACAAATAAATAGAACCTAAGGTTAGACTAATGAAATCATTAGGTGCAAAACCCTTACTTACTTGGTAACCACCAAACATATTCCTTTCATAACATATACCAAAACAACCTATACAAAAAAATCACCTAATCTGATAATCTAATCCTCACCCATACCATATGTGTCCAAAATTTATTCCATTATAAATTTCTTTAGAGCAAGTCAATAATGACAATAGGAACATTTATTTATGTTTTGGTAGATTTAAGCCCCCACCAAATCCACAATTATTGCATCTGATGATTTATAACAAATTCAATCCTTTCATAGACAAGTGTCAAATACAAAAGTAGACATGTATACTAAGACAACTTAACAAACCCATGGATTTGAACTTTTGTTCCTATATAAACTTCATTGTAATGTACCCCCCATAGTCTATTTTTGGTTTTTTTGCTCTTTCAAGATATAAAAATATATACATATTTAAATTTTTTTTTTATTCATATGAAAATAAATAATCTAATAACTTAGAAAAAGAGAGTTTTCAATGCTTCATAAGTTAATCTTGAGAAATAATTATATGTATTTAAAGTTTGATATTATACATGAGTACATATAAATTAATGGAGAAGTGTTGTAAAATCCATTTTTAATAGTTACTCTTTAAAACTATTTTTAAAAGCTGTTGTTTAAATCTGTAGCAAATCATAATGAAGAATGGAAGAAAAACAAAAAAGAAAGCTAATACAAATTTTACGTGGATCGATAGGAATATAGTGATGCCTTACGTCCATAAGAACAGGGTTGGAAAATTTTCTACTATCTCAAATTCTAGCTACATAAGAAAGTATTTATACTAACTTAAGATATTACAAAATTTTAAAAATACCCTTCTATCGTACTATGGGACTTCGCCCCCACATCCTAACATATCATTTATTTTGTAAGATGTGACACTCCATGGCCCTCGTTCCATTCCAGCATTTGCCCCCTTATCTCTTCAGATGTGTGTTACTCGATATGAGCCACATACTATAAAAGAAAGCTATTAAAAAAGAATCAATTGATGTTTTTGATACGTTGTTTTGGGCTAAAAGCTTAAAATCGGTTAGTTGTTTAGCTCATCATTGATTTTAGTTAAAAGTTTGAGTATGATTGGTTTGCATATAATGGTAAGAAGAGTAAATATAGGTAATGGAATCCATTGGAAAAGCTATTGAAAGAATGATTAAATTTTGGAATGAATGGTTGTATGGTGGTCCTCTCTTTGTGTCATCTATTCCTCCACCAGCTTTTTTCCCTTCAACCCATTTAGAATTCTCTCTTTCAGAGCAAGCAAAGCAAAGCTGCCATATCCATTTATTCTTAATTAAAATACTATATATATATAAGATGTGATAGTGAAAATAGGTTTTCTACATCCATACAAAAATATTCACAGACATATAAAAGGCATCAGAGTGTTAAGTATTAAGCCTGTAACAATCGCGATTTTGCTTAGTTTAAAATGCTTAAAAAATCCACAAACTCCGCCTTCTATTAAAATAAGAATCGGTGTTTACGCTAGAGCCATGGCTTATTACAAGCAAAGAAATAAACTACAACAATTACATAATACAACTATACCATAATATATTACAATTACTATCATAATTTTTTCATCTACTACCATAAATTAGGGGTTTGAGGTTTTTTTTGGCATTTTTTACTTTTTAACTAAATCATAATTTTTTTGGGAGAGTATGTATCAACCTCCTATTTTGCTTTTTTGATCGTTTATGTATAAATATTTTTGTGTGGATGTCGGGAACCTACTTTTTCCCTTATGTATATATATATATGAGCCAACAAAAAGCATCTTCACCCTTCTCTATCTCCATCACCATCCCATAAAGTTGTTCAATATAGAGTTGAATATTGGGATGTTTTTTGCATTTCATATTAGGGTTTCTTGTTTTGTAGCAATCAAACTTTTGGTCACTTGTGAACAAGAACTATATATATTGATGATTACTATGGAATATCAAACTTGGATGGACACTCCACAATATGTTTTATTGTAATTTTAATAATAATTAGGGCCTTATTATCTTTAATTACCAAAATAAAAAATTTAAATTATGATTGAAGTATGAAAAGAAAATTCATCCAAATCATGAAAAATATGTGAAAAAGACAATATCATGAGTCGTCAATATTAAACCTTTGTTTTATTTTTACACAAGATGAGGTATCTGAATCATGATTGACACACGAAAGATGCTTTTAAACCATAACACACTGGGTGCTAACTTCAGACGGAAATTAAAAAATACCATAAGGACTGCATTATTTGAATATAAAGAAAGATTCCCAAGACTCGAACTTAAAATCACCTACATGATGGTAAACCTCAATCATCTTATCTATATTCGACGATATATTAAACTCGTTAATCCTATATAATTAAATGTATATTTTCATTCATTTTCTTACTCCTTTTAGCAACATTCAAGAAACTTCTTTAAATTTCCAAAAATATTTAATTTTAATTATTATTAGAAAGTAAAATAACTTTGTTGAGAATCCGCTTCTAAGTACTTACCTATCTATCACACAGACAAAGAAGAGTGAGGCGGGGAGGATTGTTACCTGTAAATGGGCCTTTCCCGTAGAAAAATGAGGCCAGCATGGGGAGGGGTAAATGTGGGCCCAAACATCCCTGTCAATGTGTGGGGCCCACTCAATTGCTCTTAACAACTTGACATTAGAAGACCAACAACATGGTTAACCCAAAATGAAAATTTGCACTTTCTCAGCATGCACGTGACACCAACCTTTTCTTTTGGCCCTTTCACCTATATATGTCAAGATGCTATTAAACATAGTAATGAGCACTATTTTAAAAACCGGATCGACCGGTCTGATTGATCAAATCATCTATTGCGACTTTACCTCGTTTAATCCTGTCACTCATCGGCCCAGCTTTTAAACTGCTGACCGATAACTTTTTCTGCTTAACATCAATTCGATTTTTAAAACATCAGAATGAAGAAACTCGTTTTTTTATCGATCCAACTCTTTACCCTAGATATCGTGCTCAAGGCCAGAATGACGCATAATTTCTACTCCCACTCCGTCATTCCGATTTTTGCCTCTGTTAAACTAGTAAAGGACCGAAATAATACAAAACTCAATTCGATCGAATTTTTCTTTTCAAATATTTGAAAGCTCGACTAAAAGCTTCATGTGTTGTACCCTCAAGCAGTATCATGATACTGACCTGACTCGACAGCACTGATCTCGAATTAACCCTCGAATCGAATTTGATTATCTCCGCAAATCTAACTAAAGACCTCACTATCACCTTGACCCATTTATACTTTTAAGGCTTGACATTCGTCTCTCGCAAACGCCTCACGCTGTCAGTTCTCCGACCTTCACCTTCATCTCTCGAGGTAATGGATGACACTACGTATTATAAACATAAATACAATAAGCAAAACAATTAATCTTTACGATTTTAAAACTACAAACATAAATAATTCTAATATGTTTTGAAAATTAGTAATATTTTGACATTTTCATAACATTTTAACATCTTCGATCAACATTTATTATATACGTAAAAATAATAAAACCACGTCATAAAATAATCATAACTTAAAGTATAAATAAAATAATAAAAAAATATGGTCAAAACTTATATGATAATCTCTTAATTACATATCTTTGAATTTGGAGGTATTTATTATTTAAAACAAAAAAAATTTGTCACGCGGAAACATCTCTATGGTCAAGACTCAAGAGTTCTAAATGTCAGGGGTCATGCCATCTATATACTATAATATATAATTTATAATTTATAATTTATTTATAAATTCTTTTTCATTTCAAGGTTCCTTCTTCAGTGCCCACCTTAATACTAACCTTTTTTTTTTTTTTATTAATTAAAATTAACCATCCATTACCAAAATATGAAAGGAGCCAATTTTTTCTCTATTTTGGTAAATAATAAAATAATGTAATCAAATATTTTATGGATTAAGAGATATTACTTGATGCCTTGATGGTGATTTTAGGACGGCTAGAAAATTATAGTTATAGTAACAATTTTTTTTTTAAGGAAACAAAAAGCTTGAAATGAAAAAATAAAATAAAAGTTAAATAATTTATTAAAAAATAGAAATATTATTTTCAATAATTTAAAAGAAATACTTGATAAACGGCTATTTCTAAAACTACCAACTAATTAATTTTTATTAGAAAATACTCAAACTAATCTACATATAAATTACAAGGGACCATAAAGACGATAATCTACATATAAATTACAAGGGACCATAACTGTATTATCAAGCCTCAAACTCGATACCATTGTGTTTAAAATTTGAGATATCTTAACTATCTCATCTATATATTGAATCGTAAAAACATTTTATTTTTATAAAACGTTATAAAGTAATTTGGGGTCTTTATGCCAAACTAAGTAGGAAATGGGTGGGATGATTGTACAAAATGAGAACTAGGTAGAACATAGTATTACCATGCAATTTTAGGATTTTTTTTTAAATTTAAAAACGTTTTTCATTTAGATAAGTAAAAATATTTAAAGTTTAGAAAATATTTATACTATTGGGTAATCATTATCCTTTTAAAAAATTTCAAATAAATAATTTCTTTATAATCATTTTGAAGAAAATATTTTTATCAAAAGCACTTTCAAACAAAAATGCTATTAAACTTAATCAAATTCAATTAACTTTTGTGTTGTATTATGTTCTTATCATGATCGAGTACTTTATTCTTATGATTGACCAGGCTTCCTCTCGTATATTCATTCCCATCCTTTATCTACTCGACCCTTGCCTCTTGTATATCATAATCTATCCCTTTACTATTTGAATCAAGTCTCATAAGTTCCTATTTACATATATATATATATATATATATATATATATATATATATATATATATATATATATATATATATATATATATATATATATATATATATTTTTTTTTTTTTTTTTTTTTTTTGCAAGAAAAAATAATTCTGATTATCTCAAATCAGCAATACATTGATAAAAACATAAAATCAAAATCGTTAAAAACTATAATGGATGAAACAATATCCTAGTTAATGTTAATAACATAATGAAATAACTAAAAGCCTATATATTTAATAATTGAATCTATAAATTTGATATTAATATTATGATTATAATACCTATGACTCTAGTTTTATAAAATATTAACCATTATTAATTTGATTTTTTGTTTCCGATAGTATATATTTTGCTCGTCTGAATCATTTAAAAATAAATAAACATCATACCACGACGATGAAAACCAAATTGTTATACTGAAACGACACAACCATCCATCGTACTAAGACAACGACAATCACATGCATGTGAAAAAACGACGACAATCACGCGATGACTAAATCACGAAAAAATAAATAAATATAGATTTTTATAGATAACCATTTTACTAAAAAAAAAAAAAAAAAGATGAAAATAGGTTTACCCCTCATATTAAAATGCCCACTAATTTAATTTTATATATCTCAAGAAAAAGGTAACTCCCTTTAATCATTAATTTAAATTAACCATCAAATTTGACTGCCCAAAAGCCCTAAGCCATCCTCATGACCCAATACTTTCCTTGAAAGATTTTTTTGGAAGAGGGATAAAAATTTGAAATTTAAACTAAGCCAGCCAACCACCATTGCCATCATAATTACTAAAGAAAATTAGTTTATCATTTATTACAAGGAACTGTGGATTTTATTTCATTAATTATTATATAATATTTTTAAAAACCCCTTTGACTGTCCTCATTATCTTTAAAGCTTTTGATATCTTTTATTAATGGCCATTAATTCACCTCCCATCTTGTTGAATTTCTTTAATTCAAAATAAAATAAAAAATCATACTTCAAATCACGATAAATGTGTTAGGCATTCCAATTCAACCCATCTATAAATGAGATACAATTATTTTATAGTATTTAAAAAATTAAAATCAAAGAAATTTGTTTAAGATATTGATAATATACTAGTATCCAATAATTTGAAATTTAATCTAAAAACGAGTATCAAAATTTGTAAATGGTGATTTGATTAAAAGACCATTTAAAAACTAAAATTTGAAGTCTAACATTTCATCAATTTTAATGATAAAATATTTTAATTATTTTTCTTGGAAAAAATATCATAATTTTATTAAAGAATATATTTGTAAATATATATAATAATAAATGATATTTTGTTCAATATAGTGTATTTTAAAAATATATTAAAAATTTACACAAACTTTTAATCTAAATATTTGTTTCCTATAATTCAATTCATTTATAAAGAAACGAGACATGATTATTTCTTTAGAATTAAAAATTATAAAGATAATTTTTGGTTTGATTGAATGGATGAGATATGTTGAAAAAAAAACAGTTAAATAACAATTGTTTTTTTGCTGTTTAGGCTGAACTTAAATGGTAAAAGGGTGGGAGCTAGGGGTGTAATTTAATTGAGTTCATATAGAGTCAAGTTCGAACTTGACTCAGTTGAGCCTTCATTGAAAGCGTTATGGTGTCGAGTTTTCTTCAAATTTGTTTAAAACTCAACTTAATAAGAAATCGACTTGACTCGAGTTCGATTTGATTAATAAAATAGTAAAACTTAATTAAACTTGTGAACAGTTTGAATCAAATATCATGATACTTCAACTTAAGCCCAATTTGACTAATTTTGAATTAAAATCAAGTATTTTATGAATTAGCTGAATAATTTATTTCGTTTAGCATATAGATAAGGATGAATTCCATTCATAGAAGAGCATAGTAATGCTCCCCATATATGTAAAATGAAAAAGATAAAAGGTAAATAAATGTCTTGTTTTGTAAAAGGAAAATTTTATTATTTTCTAGCTTGTTGAAATTTTAATTGGTAGTCATATATTTTATGATTATAGAGAAAGGAATAGAACAACAGGATGGATTATTTAGCTAAAAAGAATGATAATAGTAATTTAAATATTATTAAAATTTTCTTAAATATTAAAGATTATTTTGGATGATTATCCATGAATTATATATAATTTCCTTAAGTCTTTTTCATAAAATAAATAAATAAATAAATAAATAAATAATTGATAATTCACCAAACGTCCACTCACTCTTTTCTCTCTCTCTCTCTCTCTCTATACCAACTGTTCGTCTCTCTTTCTTTCTCTCTCCCCTTTCCTGTCATACGCGTGTGTGGATATGGCCTTTTCACATTATCTAGAATTCTCAGGCTCCTCTCCCTGTTTTTCAATCCTCATACGTACATTTCCTGCTGATGTTACCTAGAAGGGTTGAGAGAGACAGAAAGCTGAGGGAGGAGAGACGGAGAGGGAGAGAGAAAAGACAAGGGAGGGGAGGGTTTGAGTGGTGACACTGATGATGGTTGAACGTGGAACTGCAGCTGAAAAATGGAAACCCCCCAAACTTTTCTTCAATGGAAAGCTCCAATGGGTCCCCCTTCCTAACCCCAACTGTCACCAATTCCTCTACTATCATCCAACATAGTAAAGCTCTCTCCTTTCTCTTTCTCTAACTTTCCTTTTCCTCCTCTTCTTTCTTCTTCTCTCTTCATTTTCTCCCTCCTCCCCCTTTCCACTGAAATCCCACGCTACAAAAACATGGGTCGGCGCTAGATAAGCGTTTGGGCATCTCTCTTTTCGCCTGCCGAAAGATACCCACCAGGGGAAAGTTCTGGTTTTGCTGAGATTGTTCTCTGGAGATTTGCTGGATTATGAGGTGTGGGGTCTTTCATGGCGATGACACCCATAAAGAAAAAGCTTCAATTTCGATGGTGTTTTTGCTAGAATTTCCAGAATCTTGATTTGGGTCTCTTGAAAAAGCTTGATTTTTTTGGATCTTCGGTTGAGAAATTGGTGGGCATCATACATAATTGAAGTTTTTTTTTTCTTTCCTTCTTTTAATTCTATCTTTTTGGGGGGGTTTGGAGCTTTGACATTGAAGTTGGACTTTCAATTCCATATATAGCCATAAACCTGATTTTGTTGAATTGTGGAAACTGTCGGTTTGAATAAGATGTAAAGAAACCATTAAAATAAAATGGAATTGATGGTTATGGAATCTGGGTTTTTATTTTTTTCTATTTTCATGGCATCCTTCTTCAAAGCCCATCTCTGAAATTTCAAAATTTCATCAAAGAGAGGATTTAATTGCTAAAATTTGGCTTTTCCATATGAAGATTATTTGATGCTGCTTAAGGCTTCTGGTTGAAGAAAGGAAGCTTTTGATACCTTGCCATCCAAAGAAAAGATTAGCATCTTCAGCTTTACTCTGCTGAGAAAAAAAAAAGGAAAAAGAAAAAAGAAAGGCTTAGATGGTTTTATTTGAATTTTGGTTGGTTTCTCTTTGATACTCATTTCTGGCTGCATCCTCACTCTTCCTTGGGAATATCGGATTCAAGAGCTTTGAATTTCAGGTATTTTTTTCATCAAATTTGTGTTCATTCTAGAGTATTAAGACTAATTGCTTTGAATTTCAGGTATTTTTTTCATCCCTTTTTTTGTTTTCCACTTTGAATATTGTAGAAAATATGAGTAATTGCTTTAGGAATCCTGCATTTTCATTGTAGTTTGGTATGTTTAGCTATGCTGATTTGGTTGTAAAATCAAGCAAGGTATCGATTCATGTCGACATGAAAATAACCGAAAATGTGATCTTAGTAGAGAAAAAATTTCAGAGCTGCTGGAGAAAAACCTTAAGCATAGTCGACTGAAAGATTATCGATAGGTGCTTGAGCATTGTTTTATCGGTCAAACCAAGAAAAACATCCTAATTTTAGCTCATGAAATGTGAGGTTTGGAAGAATCGCAATAACCCGGACCGCCTCAGAATGTTGATGAGAAATTGAGCTCCTTGGTGATTTTCCGGTTTTTCCCCAGAATGTGATTGTGATTTTGAGTATTTGTCTGTGAAGAACAAGTTAAAAAAAGGCCATAGGTTTATGAATTTTTGTAATCCTAGAACTCCAACAAGAAGATGCATGACTAGCAAGGCTCAATTCTTTTTTATTTGTGTATATATATATATATACATATATATATATATATATATATTTTTTTACTTTCAATTTTAATTGTTCAGTGCTTCAATGAAATCTCCATTAGTCCATAGTAGCTTTTACTTTCTGGTTAGATAAAAAAATCCCGGCTCCATGTCCATTCCTTTAATTTTTCTAGACTTCATATTATATAGTACATTGATCTTAGAGGAGCCTTTCTTTTGGTTTCGAGGTGGGGAAAGGGGACGGGCCATGCGGCAATTTTTTTGTAAAATATCTTCTAATTGTTGTTTCTTTGCTTTGTTTTCCAGGAATCGGGTTCAAATCCGGCCCTAACGTAAGGAAAATTGGATGAACACTCCATTTTGAAGCTGAAGAACAATCCATTAATGATGGGAAGAGATCACGAAGGCATACGTTCGATATGAAAAAGGCCAGTCGGGCTGCATGTGGAGTTTGATTAGTATGTTTGACTTCCGCCATGGTCGGTCCACTCGGAGGCTTCTGTCAGATAGGAAGCGTGAGAGCTGGCAGGCTGCCGGTAAGAAACTTGTTTATTATTCAAACAAACCATGTACTATCCAATTCCCTCGCTCGGAGCAAAAAATGAAAAAAAAATAATGTTGGGTGTGAAGCGATTTTTACTTGTTCTTAGATCTATTTCAACGCTCAAATGTGTGCGGTTTTGGTTGTATTGTCAAGCGTGTTAATTTTAAGCGTCGGTCTCTCAAAATCTTCCCTTTTTCCCTTTTTGCAGGCGGATATTCAAAGGGTACATTTAGCTTGATGACCGACTTTGGTGAGAAATGTCAAGGAACCGACGTAAGTTTTGATATTACACGCATATCGCAACTAAACGTCTATTAAGAAATTTTAATCGTGTATTCATGAGATCACCATGTTAGCGAACCTCATAAAATAGTGAATTATATCAATAATGATCGATATGCTGATTTCTGAATGTTCCAGGACGGGGATGAATGCCAGACGATGACAGTTGATAAACTGAGTATAAAAAAACTCATGGAGGAAGAGATGTCAAACGAGGAGGAAGTGAAGAAGCAGATGCTCAACGATGAAGTAGAACCGAAACAGTTTGATCCAGAAAAAGGGGATCCCATAAGAAAGAATCGAAGGAGAATGAACAAATGCAAGAAAACCTGCAACATGCACATCCATGACAGCGTTGGACGGAAATTTGTGTGAGTACAATTCAGAGCGACAATCTATGAGTAGTCTTGATCTAGATTCGATAATGGAAGAGCTCTATGGCCAGATCCATCGGAAAAGTTTTACTTGTGGGAGGCATGACCATCATGGTGAACGTAACATGCAGCCTGAGCCAGTTGAAAAGTATCCTGCTTCCGAGGAAAAGTTAAGCGAGGCAACTAAAGTGTTTATCAGTCAGAAGTTTGCTACTGGGATTGCTGAAGACGGGGAGACCGAGAATTCCCAAGAGTTCACAGATGCGCTTCAGACGTTAAATTCAAACAAGGAACTGTTTTTGAAACTCCTACAAGACCCGAACTCGCTGTTGATGAAACACATTCAGAAATTGCTGGATACTCAGGTAGAGAAAGATGAAAACTCCGAGTCATTGCCAGGATCCAAGTTGCAGGATCAAGAGCTATTGAATTCGAAACCAAACAAGGAGCTTACGAATCATAAACAACATAAGTTTTTCAGGAGAAGATCGAAGTCCCAGGACAGTATCTTGTTGAATGGAGACGAGAACTACCAAGCTTCGAGTAAAATCGTAATTTTAAAGCCTGGACCGTTAGACTCGAGAAATTACTTGAGAAATTCTGAAACAGACAACGGTTTTGAGTTCTTGAGGCAACCTCACGATGATGGGACAAGTACAGGGCCGAGCGAGAGAGCCGTTTCCCATTTCTCTTTGAATGAAATAAAGAGAAGGTTGAAGCAAGCCATGGGAAGAGAGCGGCGGGGGACCGCTCATAACGGTGTTTTACATAGATTTCCATCCAATCATCAAAGCTCAGAGGATGGAAATAAACGGGGAAATGGCGAGAATATGGGAATCCGTTCGCCAAATCGAAACCATTTCTATACCGAAAGAATCCCGAAACCTTCATTTGGCAGCAAGAGGGGAGATATAATTGGCAAGCTGAAAGATTGTGAGATCGGTATGGAGCATGAAGCTTTGAGTTATCCCAACCAAAGGATTCCTACCATCTACTCCGAGGCGAAGAAACACCTCTCTGAGATGCTGAGTAATGGTGATGAAGACGACGATATTTTGAGACGACAAACTCCAAAAACCTTGGGACGGATCCTCTCTCTTCCCGAGTTCATTTCCCCCATTGGCAGCCCTGGGAGGGACTGGGGTAACAGCTTCGTTACCGCACAGACGAGACTTTCTGCTTGTGGGAAGTCCCAAGGTAGACGAGAACGCGATCAGTCATTCAACTCCATTGCCACAGAGCTTCGAGAATCGGACACACACTCTTGACGAGAACCAGGACGATGTAGCACAGGCTTCGAACTCAGTCGAGGTCGTTCATGCTGACAAAGCCAAAGAAACTTGTTCTACTAGGGACGAGGCGAGTTCTGAAGGTAATATTTTCTTCGTTGTCTATGGTAAAGTGAAAAGCATGATAATAGTTCCCCATGCTCGATCTGAAATTTCTGGCGTTAACTTAGAGGTTCACGAAATCATGCAGGTTATGTAGAGATCAGTGAAACTGTCGATACAATTCCAGAGGAAAACAGAGCTTTGGATATTTCCTCCGAATCAAGTAGTATCAAAGATGATCAAAATGGTGATACAGCTGAAAGTTATGATGAAAAGGGTTATATCGACGGCTTGAAATTGGTAAGCCGTCATTGCTTAACTTTGTTTTCACTGCACATAAATTGTCAGACAACCTTTAAGATATTTGGAAGATCTCTTAACTGGAACAAACATTTTTGTTACTTCTATGGCTTCCAACATCTTTTGTGTTTGGTTTTTTTTTTTTTTTTTTGTTCTCTGTAGGATTCTTTTGAAGAGAATCAAAAACAATCTTCTCAACTGGCATCCCCTTCAAGCTCTCCAATTGACAAGAGGGTTGAAGATATAGTGCATCACGGGATGGAATAGAGCCAAGTCCCGTATCGGTTCTCGAGCCTTTGTTCACCGAAGATGACATCAGCCCCGCGAGCATCAAATCTAAATCTGGTAGGCTTTATATTGAGAATTGGCAAAATTTGACACGATTCGTGAACACAACACGTTTTTTTGCAGATTTGGATTGAGTATAATTGTGTTGAGTCAAATTTGTGTTGAACCACTGACCCCCGTTTAATAAGCGAGTTTCTATTTGTGTCAATCCACATAACTTACGAAATTAATTGGTTGAATTATTATGTTAATTAATATTTAACCTATATTAAATCTATTTGTGTTAAATATTGATGAATTAATTATAATTTATATTATTTTAAATAACCAAATTAATAAACAGTTTATTGAATTTTTTTATTTTTTACTCATTTATTATTCGTGTCGTGTTCGGATCGGCGAATACAGTAGAATACTTGTTATTGACACGACCCATGAACATGAATTGCTATTCCTATTGAGAACCCTTCAAACATTCATTATTCATCATTGTTGTTGCCTTCTTTCTGATCTTAACATATTCAAAATTGGCAGTTGAACAGCTAATGCAACCACTACGAATCCGATTCGAAGAACAGGATGCTTCTGCTGGACATACGAAAACCGGTCTAGAGAGTAAGGACTCTGTTTTTGAATACATAGAGACAATCCTGCAAATGTCTGCGTCGAGCTTGGAGCGAATTCTTCCTCAACATCCCTTACTTGGATCAGATTCTCGACCCGTCTTTTGCTTTCGATGAGAAGAGGTATCTTCCTTCCAGCTTTGCCATGACCGAAGCTCATGCTTTCGACTATTATGACGAAGTTCTCGTGGGCGTGGTGGTATATGACCATTGCGTAGACTTATTTATAACTGGGCATCAGGTATAAGGCATGTGATCTGGACCAGTTGGCAGGTTCTGGGATTGATATGGAAGGTTCAGTGTTTGCATCTCTTATCAAACACACTCCTTTATCTCTATTGTTGATTAAATTATCATTTGGTAGGTTTGGACAATGGATGGATTTGGATGATAAGAATGGGTATGATGACATGAAGCATTCTCAAAAGAAGCTGGGAAACGCTTCACCACGTTATGGAGGATGAGTTGAAATATTGACTCAACTAAACTTGGATGAGGAAAAGTGAGACGGATGAATCTGGAGGTGCAGCTTCCTCTCCATGAACTATGGAATATTTGGTGACATGATTTTCTCTTCGTGTTGGATGCGTAGTTGGGTGAACAAGATGGACCTCATGAGTGTAACCGCTGGCGATGACAACTGATATGGACGGGGGATGAGCGAGTAGCGGGACGATCAGACGTTGACTGATGGATACAAGATGATGGATGACGGAGGAAGATAGATGTGTTTCTCGTCGGTTTCGATCGATGATGATGATGTCTTTTGTTAGAACGGTGTAGAGTTTGGTGTGTTGATTGTGATAGAATGCAGAGTGGTGTTGTGTTTTGTATCTAAAATGTTTGAAGTTTCTTTTCTGCTGCTTCTTTCTGTTTGATTCCATTCATTCTTGTTTTTCTGTTTTCAGGAGTGTTTTTTTTACAGATTGTAAGCTGTGATTAGCTGTAATATAGAAATATAAAAAACAGAAACAGATAAAATAAATGAGAGTTCATGCTGGAGTGTTGTTGTATGTATTGTGTTTCTTTTTTTTTTTTTTTTTTTTTGGTGGTGCTTTGGTTTTGAAAATCATGGAAGTTCTAAGGACTTAGTTATGGAAGGTTACACTTTGTAGCATTATTATTTTTATGAAAAATAAAATTTGTGAAGTTAGTGATTTTATAGGAATTGAAAGAGTTATGGTAAAAAAAAAATGATTTTTAAATATACAACTACTAATTGCTAGTCTATAGATCATTATAAAAATATAAACCTAAGGGGCAATTGAGTTGGTTCGGTTTATATCTCTTGTCTTCGATGGTGCGGTTTGGAGTCCTTAGGGTCCACACCTATGATCCCGATGTCCAGGTTACGCATGGTCGACTTTGGCCCATTCTCATATGGCTTGATCCTTTTATCCTCTTCGGGATCTAGGCCCGAGACTTGAGCTCCACCTCAGGGAACTCATCCACACTTCCATCTCAAGAGGTCATTTTTATGCCCAATGAACATGAAGATTGTCTCCACCTTACTCAAGCAATCAAATCTATCTTTGTTGCTTTTGTTGCTCAGATTGATAATGCCTATGCCTCTATCTAGAGCTAGCAATTTGGGCGGGTTAGGCCTAAATCGGGTTAAATAGGCCAGTTCTGATTTGTTTTTTAAGCCAATAAAATAGTAGTTCAGCCTAGTCTAATTCTTGGGATTTGAAATTGCCTTTAGGGCCAAAAATTTGGCTCGTTTTTTCAAGTTCTCGTGATAATAGCCCAATGTCACCATTACATATTATATATTTATAAGCAATTCCTTAATTTTGCTTAGGACCTTATTATGAAAAAATCTTAATTTGGTTTGCATTTTTTTGAGATTTAACATAAATGCATTTAAATACTACATTGTGAAAAAAGTTTTTGAAAAAAAAAAAAAAACAATCAAACAAATGTTTGACAAATTCTGTAAGAAGATTGGTTACTTATTATTATTTTATAACAATTTGAACTTGGCCTGTTGGGCTAGTCAGGCCATTTGGAATTAGGGTCGGGTTGATATTTTATTGGCTCGAAAAAATCAGGTCAAATTTGGGCTCAGCTCAGATTGACAACCTTAATGCTTTATAAGGCTTGCTTGGCCCAGTTTAGCTCGTCCGCCTAGATTGCTAGTACTAATAGTGGATGTAAGGTAGTTTATCTTTGTCTCGATTAATCTACTTAAAGTAGCCCAGAAATTAATAGTTAGGTGTCTTTAGTGGCTCACGAGGGGGTTCAAGCTAGGTGATTATTAGTTAAATCTCAAGGGTCTTAAATTAATTGAGCTATCATCGAGAAGATTTTAAACATGTTTAGTAAATTAATAATAAAAAATAGTTTTTAAGAATAATAAGATGTTAGAACTTATTTTAAATGTAACTTTGAGGATTTATAGTTAAATTAAATATATCACCTTTTCAACCCGTTTCCGACCTTCCTCGTCATGGCTTAGTGCTCTAAACGTCACCGTTTCCTTTCCCTTCTCTTCTTCGACGCCCCTCATACTGCTTCTGCTTCTGATTTTGAGCTACAGGCAGCAGGGATTCTTAAAGGGGTAGAGCTTGGATGGTGGAAGATACTAGAAAGATATAGTCTAGGTGTTACTGAAGATTCTGCCACATGGCCGATAAATTCATATTATACGTGTACTCTGTTATTCTGGTAAGCCCT
Organism: Tetrastigma voinierianum; assembly: GCA_016808115.1. Classification (NCBI taxonomy): domain Eukaryota; kingdom Viridiplantae; phylum Streptophyta; class Magnoliopsida; order Vitales; family Vitaceae; genus Tetrastigma; species Tetrastigma voinierianum. Next base: position 307,446 of record JAEQBH010004956.1, read on the forward strand.
AGAAGGGGCGGTTCTCACAGTCTTACTGTGTTCAATATGCCTAAGCCTAACTCATAATTTAATATAATATCCATGTCCGGAGGCTAGGGCCTAGGGGCTATGAATTTGATGCAATCACTGGCTTTATAGTTTATACCCTACTCCTACTTGGTAGAATGTTCAATTTGATTAAATACCCAAATACCTTTTCTCCAATGAATTGCTATGAATCAATTAAATGACTTTTTGGTATCATTAGTTGCATTGGTACTGGCTATAACATATTGAGGGTATTACCTTAATACACTGGGGGTACTACATGGTACTACCATGCGGGAATAATCCCAACTTGAGCTCCCATCTCCTATTAATAACATATATTTCTTGTTTCATTTGATCCAATTGAATGTCGAATGCTTCTGGGTTTGGCTCTTCTTCAAATCGTAGTGAAGTTGAAATAAAGTGCCATCACTAAATTGATTCAAAGCTGAGGATGGTCAGAAGTGGTTCCAACTTGGGGAAGAAGTTCTATGGGTGCTCATTATGGCCTGTAAGAGGGCAAAATCAAACATGGGTAACTAATATAGGATGTCTTTCAATTGATTCTCTGATTTTGTTTCTATTTTTTCCAAAGACTATAGACTGCGATTTTTTTAGATGGGTAGAAGATGTTGAGAAAACCAATGTCAGTGAGTGGGAAAATTTGGAAGGGAAGTTGTTAGAGAAAGAGACAGTTATTGCTCAGTTGGAAGCGGAAAAGAAACTCTTTGAAGAAAAAATTAAAAAGTTGAAAATGAAAAGAGAAATACTGCAGGAGGCCATGGAAGACATGAGAAACAAGTTATGCTAGCCATGTGGTGCTATGTGCAAGTATGAAAGAAGGGAGAAGTATGCTCTAACTGCATTTGTTTTGTCATGACTTACTTTTTCCATTGTTGTAATGGTTAGAAATTAGGTAATTGTTGGTGGCATTACAATACTAAGTTGGCGATTATGTAGTTTTGATATCTTTATTAACTTGTACTTCACTTGATATGAATGACAATCATAATTTTTCTTTACTTAATATGGATGACAATTCATATTATTGCTTCAAGTCACATGAGGGTGCTATCTGGTACTACCTTAATGAAAAAAATGAGCATATTTAGAAAACGGTTAGGTCACATGGGGGTACTACCTGGTACTATCCTAATGAAAAAAAATAGCATATTTAGAAAACGGTTAGGTCACATGTTGCAATGGTACTACAAAACATCTACTATACGTTTATAGTTGTAAATTTGTAATGAGGCAATAGATTGGTTGGTTAGCTGTAAACTAGTAAATGAGGCGCGATTTAGTTCGAAAATTTTTATTTATATCGAAATTCGAATATGAAAATTTGATGTATTACAATATTTAGTTTTCGTTTTTAGAAATACGTTTCGTGCTGAATTTGATTGAAAATAAAGAATAAGAAAATCCCAGTTTTGTAAACGATTTTGAAAATGAAGTTATAAAATGTTGAAAATAAATGGCTTGTTTTCGATTTAATTTGAAAACGAGGAAAAGCGGCAGTAGTTTTACGATTCGTATATAAAATGTTTAAAATAGTGGTCGTTGCTTTGTTTGAATTTTGTTTTTGTCCCCAGTCTGTGCTTAAACGTGTTTGCCCAAGTTGGAGATTTGCATTCAAATTTATTCTAGGAACAAGGTACACATTCAAATTTATTTTCTTGTAACTAAACACATTCCTAATAATATTTGCGGATTTTAAAAGGGCAAAGAGATTTGCATATTACAATTTTTCTGGAAAACTATTATAAAAAATAGTGATATGATAATTTTAGAATAAAAATTTATTGGAGATTTTGAAATATTTCAAGTTGTGCTGTTTTAAAACAAATGTTATTTAAACTATTTTTCATATTTGTTCCTTTATTTTTTGAATTATTTGTTAAAAAATAAAATGAAAACAACTATATATAATATGTTATAAAAAAAAGCCTTAAAACATTTAATAGAAAACTGTTATTTTATCGATTAAAAAAATAGTTATTTTATTTACTCACATGAAACCTTATTCCCATGAAAGTGGATTCAAATTTACAACAAAATGTTTCACTAATCACAAGATTAAGATAATTAATTACCATAAACAAAAACCTTAATGACATGATAATAAAATGTTTCTTTTTTTATTTACCCCTTTCTTTATCGGGCTTTTTAAAATAATACTATTATTTAAAAAAATATTATTTAAAATAAAGTATAAAAATAAATATTTAGGAATCTATGTCACTTAGTGCAAGTAAAGCGTCACATAAATATCGTGTTTTAATCACGATTTCGTTATAAAATTATGAAATCGTGTTTGAAACTTGTGATTCGATGTAAATTACAGTCGATGTCTTGGCTTGCGATTCCGATATAAGTCACGAAATCGTGTTTTGAAGTATTTATTTCGGTATAAAATTTGAAGTCGTGTGAAACGTGATTTAAATGTAAAATTATGAAGTCGTGTTTTGAAGAAACGATTTTAGTGTAAAATCCTTTTATTTTTATCAATTAATTTTTTTTTTAAATATCTATATATATGTGGCAATTACTTTATACTTATGTGACCAATTCTACCATAATTTCATAAATATTATTTTAATTCTAATATTTTAAAAATGTTATTAAAAAAAAAAATCCTTTATTTCTCTCTCTGTATTTATTCTATCACAAGCAAAGAACAGAGAGTCATCATCAACCCAAAAACCATAAGTGAAAGCCAAATCCTCAGACCCATTTCTCTCTCTAGAGAAGAAAAACTCATATTTTTCTCTGTCTAGGATTTGTGTACTTTAATGTGAGTTTGATTCAATATCAAAATAGAGTATGAACATTTCTCTACTAATCTGGGATTGTTTCAGGTTTTGTCACTTTTTATTTGTTTCATAGCCTAGTTTCAGTTCGTCTCCCAGGAGGCTTTCGAAAAATCAGGGTCCTTTAAAAACCCTAGTTTCGGTTCGGTTCGTGTTAGATTCTGGCGATTTGATGTGCGGGTGTGGGTTTTTAGTGGACGTGGAATCTGGGGTTCGATTCAGTGAAATTTGAAATTCCGTGTGATTCAGTTTCTGTGTTGGGTTCATCTTCGGCCTTGGGTTTGGGGGTTTTTTCTGGATGTTTGGGCTTTCTCTTCTTGGTTTTGAAGTGATTTGAGCTGGTTGGCTGTGTAAAGAAATTGGAAAATTGAGTATTTTATCATTGGTTTTGATTTGCTGCTTAAATGCCACTGGATTGAGTTTCTGGTTATGAGTTCATTTTGTATGTTTGAAAAGTCAAATTCAGTAACAGCAGAAGGTTGGAGCGAAAATTTTCTTTTGTTTTCTAGCTATGTCTACATTTCATTACGTTGTTGGATGAGAAAGTGTTGAATCTTCTAGTTTTTCTGCTTTGATTGTTCTATTTTAAACATTTATATTTCTACTTGCTGTTCTTATTCGACATCATAGTTCGTCTATTTTATTTATTTATTTTTGGGTCTCAGACTTGGGCCACCTGATTTTCACCTGGCTCAACTTGCCCTGAGGGCTCTTGCAGGACCAGGAGTACGTTCAGCATGGATACAGGGAGACTGTTGTGGGACTTGAGGTAACATTTTGGAATAAACCATTTCTGTTCTTTTTATTTATATTTTTGGTGGTGACCGCCTAATCGCCTAATACGAGTGGATCACATTGCATTTTTTTGAAGGATTGGTTAACATCTTTGTTTCATTCATTTTCCACTTTTTTCCTCAGTTTATCCAATAAACCTGCACTTTTATTTTGTAAACATGTCTTTGCTTGAGGCTGCTGCTCAATTGGGCATTGTAACCATGATTTGATGTCCTTAGGTTTTCATTCATGTGATCTTCCTACAAATATTTGGTAAAAATTGTATTCCAACCATGGATAGCTTGAATTTCATTTTTGGAATGGTTGGACCTTGCAGTTACATCTGACCTCAAGTATGCTGGTTTATCTAGGATAATTTTCACTATTTATAAATTTTCAAATTAATTATTTTCTTAATGTGTGGCTCATAAATTAGAATACCTGGATAAAACATGTGTAGTGATGTGTTCGACCTTAAAATTCCTCACCAATGATTTAGGATTTTGTGACAATTTTGATTCCTCGAATTGGTTTCTGCGTAATATTTCAGAACATAGAAAATCCATTGTTTCTCAAAATCATAGAACTCTTGGATTTAAAATCACAAGAGAAGGAAGTGATATAGATGAAAATGCAATTGATTGCATGTTTAGGAGGTGAACTTTGGGTTTATCTGGAAGGGTTAGCTATGGCTGGAGATGTAAAGATGTATGTGGAGGAACACCCATTTGGTCAAAGTGCTCTCACTGAACAAAGTCCATCCTGGGGATATTACCATAGTATTTTGAAGGCTCTATCTTCTTCAACAATGACAGGATAATTTGCATCCCTTTCTGTAGCTGGGTTATGGATTGATTCCCCAAACCTACTCTTTGGGTGAACTTCACCATCTTTGTGAAAAAAGGACATGATGTTACGGTATTCTTGATGGCTGTTTCAAGTTTCAATCTGTTTCAGGATGCTGAAATCAGAAACAGGATGGTGTTTGGATGTATGTTTCAAGGTTAAGATGTATGTTTTGTGAAACCTACTCATTTTCAGGGAAACCCATATTTAGATGACTAACATGGATTCTGATTGACATTTCAACCAAATCACTAATTTTGAAACTTCTTCACTAATAGAGCTTTACTTCTCAGATGAATTCATTGCTTTTTTACAAAAATCAGGATTCCCTTTCTCGGTTGTTCTCGCCTTTACTGCCATGTTATTTACGAGTTCTTCACAAGCACAGAAAATTGCACCTGGGTTTTGACCCCCAATTTTGGTGAGCAGAAGCTCATGTTTCAATTGGGCATTGTAACCATGATTTGATGTCCTTAGGCTGCTGCTGCTCAATAGTGAAGAAACTTTATCGTCAACCCACTTTCTCCATTCTTTGGCTAACGGATGTTGTAGTATGATCATTTCAGATGTAATGTGTTGTAGAATTCTTGTGAGGAGCAATTCCGAACAGCTGACAGTGAGACACTTTTGCATCTTATATCTGTTAATAGCGAAAGAAGCTTACTGCAATTTCAACTTATGGGTTCTTGAAACCAAAATCTGACTGACATCCACTGTCATGATGCCATGATTTCCTCGTGTTAACCTGAGTATTTCAAGTGTTCAAAATTGATAGAGTGAGATATGCATATGCGAAATTTTCCTTTTAACATGGTCGAGCATTTAGCGTTCACACACGTTTCAATAATCACATGCTTATTCTTGATAGGAACATGTAACATTTATTCCCACGTTCGGTTGGCTCTGTGACCTGTGATTTTCTTACTCGTTTAACGGGCTGAGTTTGTCAGGATGTTAGAGAGGTCTCACTCACTCAGATTTCAGAAGCAGCAAACTACAGTAGTTCTAAAGTGCAAAGTGGTGATTTTCTTGCTGAATCGCTGATTGCTATTCTGTTTGGCTATACACTATGATTTCTACTACATTCATCAAATCTGATTGTCTTCTATGGAAGATATGTAATGACTTCACCTTTTTCAAGCCATCAGAAAGCGTCTTAGGGCCATCAATGAATCTCGGGCTCAAAAGTGCAAGGTGATGCATTTATTGTTTTGAAATTAATGAAGAGTACTTTTTTTTTGGTTGTGGAAATAATTCTCAATTCAAAAAGTAACATTAAAACTTCTACCTTTCATCTTTCCCTGGATACTGTTCTGTTAAATTCATGTGGAGTTTGGGCATTATGTCATTGCATTAAATTAAAACATGGTGTTTGAAGTTTGATGACTTGAAGTCCTCATCTTCCATTTTCCCCCTTCTTTCCCAGGGTTTATCCCAACCTCACAAACGATTGTTAATATTGAAAGTAACATATTATGGCTGCTTCAAAGATGTTATCGATTACTTGCAGGGCCTCCCAGAGGAATTTTTCTCAAGAAATAATTCTTATTCCACTCATCACACAGCAGGGATAAATCACAACAAATTCTTTATGCTAGGTCAATACAGCAAAAGAGTGATCTCGTATCAGTGGCAAGTTCTTCCAGGTGGTCAGTTCCAGGTCAGTGGATTCTATCCTACTAGAGAAGATAATAGATGTGTTTCTTGTCGGTTTTCGATCGATGATGATGATGTCTTTTTGTTAGAAGGGTGTAGAGTTTGGTGTGTTGATTGTGATGGGAATGGGAATGGAGTGTTGTGTTTGTATCTAAATATTTGGAGTTTCTTTTTCTGCTGCTTCTTTCTGTTTGATTCCATTCATTCTTGTTTTTCTGTTTCAGGAGTGCTTTTTACAGATTTGGAAGTGTTGTAAGCTGTGTTATTTGTAATATAGTATAAAAACAGAAACAGATAAAATAAATGAGAGTTCATGCTGGAGTGTTGTTGTATGTATTGTTTTTTTTTTTTTTTTTTGTGTGCTTTGGATTTTTTAAAATCATGGAGAGTTATAAGGACTTGGTTATGGAAGGTTCCACTAGGTAGTATTTTTATTTATTTATTTTTTATGAAAGCAAAAATTGTGAAGTTAGTGATTTTATAGGAGTGAAAGGGTTATGAAAAAAAATGATTTTAAATATACAATTACTAATTGCTAGTCTATAGATCATTATAAGAATATAAACCTAAGGGGCAGTTGAGTTGGTTTGGTTTTAGATCTGTTGTCTTTGATGGGCACCGGTTTGAGTCCTTTTAGGGTCACACTTGTGATCGATGCTATCAGTTACATGGTTAACTTTCGCTCACTTCCATCTCAAGAGGTCATTTTTATGCCCAATGAACACGAGGATTATCTCCACCTTACTAAAGCAGGCAAATCTACCTTTGTTGCTTCTGTTGCCTAGATCGATAATGCTTATGCCTCTATCTAGAGCTAGCAGTTCGGGCGGGCTAGGCCTAAATCAGGTTGAGCCAAATTTGGCTTGATTTTTTTTTGTAAGCCAATAAAATAGCAGCTTGGCCTAGTCTTAATTCTAGGCATTTGAAATTTTTCTTACAAAGCTAAAATTTTGAATAGGCTAGCGGGGTTGAGCCAAATTTGGCCCTTTTAGTTCTCATGATAATAGCCCGATGTCACCATTACATTTATTATATATTATATATTTATAAACAATTCCTTAATTTTGCTTAGGACCTTGTTATGAAAAAACCTTAATTTAGTTTGCATTTGTTTGAGATTTAACATAAATGTATTTAAATGCCCATTTGTGAAAAAGTTTTGGGAAAAAAAAACAACCAAACAAATGTTTGACAAGTGCAATAAGAAGATTAGTTACTTATTATTTTTTTTTATAACAATTTGAACTTGGCATGTTGGGCTAGTCAAGCAAGGATAAAAATATCGGTAAATGAATTTTACGGAAATATTTAAAATATTGGTAAAATATCGGTGGATATTTTTACAAAAATATTGATTATTAAAATTTTTTATATTTTAATTATAGACCATAGAAATGATTCATATCTTAATTAAGGTAGATTAAAATCAAATGGATTAGTAATTATTAATTAAATATGTTATATTTAATATATTATTAGATATTATTATGTTAAGAAATATTATTTATTTGTTTTTGTTATTATTATAAATATTATGTAGATAATGAGGAGATTCAAAATATTATATATTATAATTTTAAATTTTAAATGATATTATTTTATTTCTTTTCCTTTTCAAATTAATATTTGATTTAAAAATATTATAAGTTATAATGTAAAATAAAAATAAAATAAAATATTAAAAAGAGATTATGAACAAATAAATAATAAGAGAATATAAAAAACGTTTGCATTATATATAATAAGTGTAATCAATGACTAGGTGGTTGGAAGGTGCCACTTTCAGGCATTTTGGGTGGAGTTAACCGTCGAAGCGGTACCGTATTTTTTGGTAGGAAAAAAACAATTTTGTGAAATTTTGGCATCGGTTACGGGAAATGTCGGTGATTTTTCTCGATTTTTTTTTTCTTCCAATTTTTTCTAGTGCAAATTTTGAAGGCGGCGAAAACCGCCGATTTTCGGTCATCGGCCCGGAAATCGATTTTTTGTTCTGTAGTCAGCAGCGGAATTAGAATTCGGGATGTTATTTTATTGGCACGAAAAAATCGAATTCGATTTGGAGTCGATTCGGATTGACCACCTTAATGCTATAAGGCTTCTTAGCCGATTTGCTTTGTCACTTTGGGTGGTGCCGTAGTGAATGTCCCGAGCTAAACGCAGTGGGCTGCGATTCAAGCGGTGATTATTTGGTTAAACCTGAAGGTCTTAAATTAACTGAGTTATCATCGAGAAGATTTTAAACATGTTTAGTAAATTAATAACAAAAAATAGTTTTTAAGAATAATAAGATGTTAGAACTTATTTTAAATGTAACTTTGAGAATATATAGTTAAATTAAATATTTCATTGTTTCACACACATTGAAATATGCTTTTTTTTTTATCGCATTTAATGGATGAATAATAAGGAAAAAGAAAAGAAGATAAAGAGCTTTTGACATAATCATAACTCTAAAAAAAATAGAAAAAGAGGATGAGTGGAAGAAAAAGACAATCACCACTTGAAAAGGCCTTATCATCTTGTAAAATGTTATAAATTTGCACATTTTCACAACATGTATTCATAACTTTGTTTTTGCTTTTAATGTTAACGGTCAAATAAAAATAAAAACAGTTCCAAAGTTTTTATTTTTGTTGTGCTTGATTCTCATTAAGTGTCAAGGAAATAATATTACTACTTTCTAATGTTCGATATTTTTGTAAAAAACAAAAAAACTAATGAATATAAATTAATTAAATTTGTTAACGTTTATTTATTTTAAAATTATTTAATCACTATATAATATAAATTAATAAGTAAATTATATTTAAAAATATAAATAAATCATTTATGGAGTCTAAATACATATTTTATTTTTTCTTACAAAACTAAACATGGTCTTTAGTCTTTTCCACCTTTTCATTAAACAATAATTCTTTTATTTCTAATTATAACCATTCTTTAAAATTACATCAATAAATAATAATTTCTCAAAAATTTATAACGAATAAAGTTTATATTTTTTATTTTAAAATTAGAAAAAAAAAGTTTATTATAAAAGATAGGGGACACTAAAAGATAGAGACACATTATACTCATAAAAAAAATTTGAGCGTCTGATATTATGATTTTTCTTATTAAAATAATTTAATATATTTTTACTCATTCATCATTTATATAAAATAATAACTATTTATTTCTCAAATAAATTATTAATAAGAGTACTATTAATGTATAATTTTTAATATACTTTATTTAATAAAATATAAAATAAAATAAATACACATTTTTTGCCTTTTATTCGTTTTTTTTTATGTTTATGGATGAAAAACGAAAATGATATTTTTGTCATTTAAAATTGAACATTTATTTTAAAATAATAAATAGGTGGAGAAAAGGGCAAATGAGTGGCTGTGGGTTGGTGGTAATAAATAGGGTTAGGTAGGGGTATTAATGTAAAGTGCCTTGAAATTGAGTGATGCTTTTTCCATTTAGGGTCTTGATTTACCATTATGACTTCAACTAATGGATATTCAATGTGGGTATTAAAATTTTCCTTTTTTTGCTTTTTCAATAATAATAATAATAGTAAATGATAAATAAATAAATACACCTTTAAAAAAAATACATTTTTTAATCTAGTTGTTGAAGTTTAAATAAAAATAAATCCTATGACAATGGCAACTAGTTTTGCTCCATATTTGACTATGTTAAAAAGCATAAATTATTCTTTAAAAAAAGCATAAATTAAAATAATTTCAAACATGCCCTTTAATACTTTTTAAGTAGTGATAAATTTATCATCTTTTTTTTAAAAATTAAATTTCTTATTAAAATAATTTTTTTATTTTTATAAAAGTGTCTCTTAATGTTTGATTTCAAATAAATAATAATATGTAACAAATTTAAAAAAAGAATCATAATTATACCACTTTAATTAATGTGTCTTAATAGTTTTTTCAATTTTTTTTTACTTTTATTCACTTTTGCTTATTACCTTGTAATATTATTACCTTGAGACCTTACTCAAGTTGTAAAGGGAGGATGTGTTTACGGGAGATTCCAAAGAACAAAATACTATAGCCGAATAAATGTAAAAAATAAAAAATAAAATTGATATTTTAGGGAATTAAAATTACTAAACAACAATCATGGAACCGAATGAAGATTTGTTCCTAATTTTACTTCTATTGTTGATAAGTTATCTTACCAAAACTATTGTTTTGGTAAGTCTTTTAGAAATTAAAAAAACAATTTTTAAAAAATTTTGAAGTTAAAAGAAAATGATTTTTTAAAATCTGGATAACAAAAGTAGTATCTTCTTTAATTTCATAAAGTTAAAAATTATTTTCTTTAATTTCTAAAGATATTCAAACATTGTTTCCATTAGTTTCTAAAACTCTTTCAACTTCAAAATTTTTTAAATCATTTTAAAATTTCTAAAGTCAAAAAAGCATTTTTAATTTCTAAAAAATCAAAATCTTTTATCTAACTTCAAATTTTCAAAAAATTATTTTGTTTAATTTCTACAAAATCAAAAAATCATTTTTCTTTAATTTCAAAACTAAACATCCTTTTTTATTTAGCTTAAAATTAAATAAAATTTTAAATCATTTTATTTAATTACTAAAAAATAAAGGCTATTTTCTATTATAGTAGCTCATGAGCCTCAAATGATAAAGAATTGTGAATAAAGTTTATGGGATATCCTAAGTTTGAATCCAATAACATAATTTTACATCAATATGATATAATGCAAAATAAATAGAAGTCAAGTACTAAAGCAAACATTGATTATTGTTAATGTGTTGTAGAATTCTTGTGAGGAGCAATTCTTCGTCAACGTCAACTACAGGTATCGGTTACTGCATGTCGTGTTTTTGCCTACTTTGAGCAAAATGTATATTAAGTACTCCAAGTAGGAGGAACTGAATAATGGTTATTTTATCAACGAATGTAGACCTTGTTCTAACTTTAATATCTGTTCTTTTTCAGGACAAAGAATTGCTTGAGGATCTTTGCAGCTGCTGTTTGCCTATCATATATATATGGCGTTATAGAAACTGTTGTTCTATCTCTCAGACATATGCGCACTCTTAATGGAGTAGGTGTTTGTTTTATCAGGAACCTTCACCAGGTGGTTCTGATCTTGTTGAAATGGTGAAGGGAGGGCATACACTTCCTCTGCTCTGGTTGAGATGCTTCGGTTTTTTATATTGGCTGTATCTGATACATTTGTCGCTTTGGATTGCTTTCCTTTGCCCCCCTGTGTGGTATCTCATGTTGCAAATGATGGGGGGTTCTTATCAAAGGTATCCGAGGATACAAGAAAGACAAAAATTCGTCCTGCTGAGGTTCCTATCGTGCTCAGAGATAAAGTGCTTGATGGTCAGTGCCCATCCTTGTCTCTGCTAGATAAAAATGCGAACATTGCAAGTATTTCTTCTCATAAACCGAAGCACCTGCTAGTCTCTGCTAGAGACAGTGCTTCCCCTGCCTAGATCTTAATCGATCAATGGAGGAATCTTCACTCTTCAAGTCTGCTATTTCAGGATTGTTGCAGCTTCCGAATTCTTCTTCAACATCTGCAGATACCGGACTTTGATGAATCTCAAGGGAGTGTTAAGAAGTTAAATTGTAACAAAACAGATCTAGTGGAAGGAACACCTGGATGTGAAGAATGTAGAAGAGCAAAGAGACAGCAATTAAGTGAAGAATGATGCTCGTATCAAGAAAATTCACCAGATTGTCCGAAAAGCTCAGAGTCTTGCTCAATTAGCAGCTCTCAGGATTGAGGGTAGCCAGGGAGCATCTACAAGCATATTGGCCCTCACCATAGAACTGGTATGGAAGGAGAAGCTCCTAAGTCATTGCAGGCGAAATGTTTCCGTTGGAAAAACTTTAAAGCAGTTGCGGTTCATGGAGAAACGGATCATCACAATCACGGTTAGCCTCTGGTTGGCAATTTGTTGGAAGAGAATGAGCTCGCCATGGAAATTTGGTGAAGAAGAATTGTCTTCTGTACTCTTGACGAGAACCAGGACGATGTAGCACAGGCTTCGAACTCAGTCGAGGTCGTTCATGCTGACAAAGCCAAATAAACTTGTTCTACTAGGGACGAGGCGAGTTCTGAAGGTAATATTTTCTTCTGAGAAGCATGATGATAGTTCCTCATGCTCGATCTGAAATTTCCGGCGTTAACTTAGAGGTTCACGAAATCATGCAGGTTATGTAGAGATCAGTGAAACTGTTGATACAATTCCAGAGGAAAACAGAGCTTCGGATATTTCCTCCGAATCAAGTAGTATCAAAGATGATCAAAATGGTGATACAGCTGAAAGTTACGATGAAAAGGGTTATATCGACGGCTTGAAATTGGTAAGCCGTCATTGCTTAACTTTGTTTTCACTGCACATAAATTGTCAGAGGTGTCCGAGGTTTCCTATTTGAATGTCTTTTAACATTACATCAGACAACCTTTAAGATATTTGGAAGATCTCTTAACTTGAACAAACATTTTTGTTACTTCTATAGCTTCCAACATCTTTGTGTTTGGTTTTTTTTGTTCTCTGTGATTCTTTTGAAGAGAATAAAAACAATCTTCAACTGGAATCCCTTCAAGCTCTCCATTGACAGAGGTGGAAGATCCAGATAACATCCACGGATAGAATAGAGAGGCCAAGTCCGTATCGGTTCTCGAGCCTTTGTTCACCGAAGATGACATCAGCCCTGCGAGCATCAAATCTAAATCTGGTAGGCTTTATATTGAGAATTGGTAAAATTTGACACAACTTGTTAACATGACCTGTTTGAGTCAAATTTGTGTTGAACCACATGACCTGTTTAATAAACGGGTTCTATTTGTGTCAATCCACATAACTTACGAAATTGACTCGTTGAATTATTATGTTAATTAATATTTAACCTATATTAACCTATTTGTGTTAAATATTGATGAATTAATTATAATTTATATTATTTTAAATAACCAAATTAATAAACAGGTTATTGAATTTGTTATTTTTTACTCATTTATTATTCGTGTTGTGTTCGGATCGGCGATTACAGTAGAATACTTGTTATTGACACGACCCATGAACATGGTGCTATTCCTATTAAGGCTTCAAACATTCATTATTCATCACATTGTTGTTGCCTTCTTTCTGATCTTAACATATTAAGGTGGCAGTTGAACAGCTAATGCAACCGCTACGATCCGATTAGAAGAACAGGATGCTTCTGCTGGAGATCTGGCTCCGGTCTAGAAAGTAAGGACTCTGTTTTTGAATACATAGAGACAATCCTGCAAATGCGTCGAGCTTGGGCCGAATTCTTCCTGTATCCCTTGCGGATCAGATTCTCGGCCCCGTCTTTGCTCGATGAAGAAAGAGGTATCTTCCTTCAACTGCCATGACCAGAAGCTCATGCTCGACTGTATCAACGAAGTTCTCATGGAGGTATGCGAACGATACTTTGGCTGCTTCTCTTGGGCATCGATTGTAAAGGCAAATATAAGACCGGTCCCGAGCATGAAGAACACGGTTCGGGAAGTATGGGAAGGAGTTCAATGGCATCTCCTTCCTCAGCCTCTACCTCGTACCTTAGACCAAATTGTCAAAAAAGACATGGTGAGAACTGGAACGTGGATGGATCTTCGAGTTGATGCCCAGAATATTGATATCGAAATGACTGAAGCCGTCCTCCAAGAATTACTGGAAGACACCATACTGTGCTGCATAGATGAGAGTTTAGAAATCGTCGATGTCTCAAGCTGACTTGGAAGTTGGAAGAAGATGAAACCAGTGTTAATCTCGACGTTGACTGGCTTCTCTCCTTCAGAGCTTCCATGGATACACATGACATAGGTTTTTCTAACTTCATCTTCGGAATAGCAATGAAACGGTCATCAGAATCGGCCTCAGAATTTAACCCTGAATGACAAGTTCTTCCATTATGGAAGCTATGATCAGACGACAAGGCGAGAATAAAGAACAAAAGCTTCTGGTTTCATGGTCAGTTCCAGGTCAGTGGATTCTAACCTACTAGAGAAGATAATAGATGTGTTTCTCGTCGGTTCGAATGATGATGATGATGTGTCTTTTGTTAAGAACGGTGTAGAGTTTGGTGTGTTGATTGTGATGGGAATGGGAATGGGTGTTGTGTTTTGTATCTAAAATGTTTGAAGTTTCTTTTCTGCTGCTTCTTTCTGTTTGATTCATTCATTCTTGTTTTCTGTTTCAGGTGTTTTTTTACAGATTGTAGCTGTGATTAGCTGTAATATAGAAATATAAAAAACAGAAACAGATAAAATAAATGAGAGTTCATGCTGGAGTGTTGTTGTATGTATTGTGTTTCTTTTTTTTTTTTTTTTTTTTTTTTTTGGTGGTGTGCTTTGGATTTTTGAAAATCATGGAGAGTTCTAAGGACTTGGTTATGGAAGGTTACACTTTGTAGCATTATTTATTTTTATGAAAAATAAAATTTGTGAAGTTAGTGATTTTATAGGAATTGAAAGAGTTATGGTAAAAAAAAAATGATTTTTAAATATACAACTACTAATTGCTAGTCTATAGATCATTATAAATATAAACCTAAGGGGGCAATTGAGTTGGTTCGGTTTATATCTCTTGTTTTGATGGTCGCGGTTTGAGTCCCCTTAGGGTCACACCTATGATCGATGTTATCAGTTACAAGGTCGACTTTCGCCCATTGCTCATATGGCTTGATCCTTTTATCCTCTTCGTTCTAAGACTGAGACTTCGAGCTCCACCTCAGGGAACTCATCCACACTTCCATCTCAAGAGGTCATTTTTATGCCCAATGAACATGAAGATTGTCTCCACCTTACTCAAGCAATCAAATCTATCTTTGTTCTTTTGTTGCTCAGTTGATAATGCATGTCTCTATCCCCAAATTTGCTTGATTTGGCGAGGTTAGAGGCATCTCACGTCTTTGTCGGTAGCTGATTAAGCCCGAAAATTTATTTTATGGTTGAAAAGTGAAATAATATCTTCCCGATACATCTGACCTTTTGCTTAGCCAAATTTTGTTTGGCGAAGGTACAACCAAATATGAAGAATTCATTATAGGCAAGCGAAATAGCCACCTCAGCATTATTTTTAAATATTAAATTTTAAATGGTAGTTGGTGAATAAAAATGGATAGTAGTTGGTTGGAATGAGTGAAAAAGTGGTTAGCCAAAAATATAGAGGATCATGCATTGGAGCAGCTTTAGCCAAATGGTTAGCCAAAAAGCTCTTGTAGCGAGCGAAAAATGGCTTTGGAGGAGAAAATGGAGGATGGTGCATTGGAATCTTTCTTGAAATTTAAATCGGGTTAAGCCAAATTTGGTTCGATTTGTTTTTTTAAGCCAATAAAATAGTAGTTCAGCCTAGTCCTAATTCTTGGGATTTGAAATTGCCTTGCCGAGCCAAATTTGGCTCGTTTTTTCGAGTTCTCGTGATAATAGCCCAATGTCACCATTACATATTATATATTTATAAGCAATTCCTTAATTTTGCTTAGGACCTTATTATGAAAAAATCTTAATTTGGTTTGCATTTTTTTGAGATTTAACATAAATGCATTTAAATGCCCATTTGTGAAAAAAGTTTTTGAAAAAAAAAAAACAATCAAACAAATGTTTGACAAATTCTGTAAGAAGATTGGTTACTTATTAATTTTTTATAACAATTTGAACTTGGCACATTGGGCTAATTAATTGCATTGGAATTAGAATTCGGGTTGATATTTTATTAGGTCCGAAAAAATCGGGTCAAATTTGAGAACATTTCCGGATTGACAACCTTAATGCTTTATAAGGCTTGCTTAGCCCAGTTTAGCTCGTCCGCCTAGATTGCTAGTACTAATAGTGGATGTCTAGGTTAGTTTATGCTCATCTCGATTAATCTCACAAAGCCTTGAAGTTAATAGTTGGAGTAAATCTTTAGTGGCTCTGAGGGGATTCGAACCGGTGATTATTAGGTTAAATCTCAAGGTCTTAAATTAATTGAGCTATCATCGAAGATTTTAAACATGTTTAGTAAATTAATAATAAAAAATAGTTTTTAAGAATAATAAGATGTTAGAACTTATTTTAAATGTAACTTTGAGGATTTATAGTTAAATTAAATATATCACCTTTTCAACCCGTTTCCGACCTTCCTCGTCATGGCTTAGTGCTCTAAACGTCACCGTTTCCTTTCCCTTCTCTTCTTCGACGCCCCTCATACTGCTTCTGCTTCGATTTTTTGAGCTACAGGCAGCAGGGATTCTTAAAGGGGTAGAGCTTGGATGGTGGAAGATACTAGAAAGATATAGTCTAGGTGTTACCCGAAGATTCTGCCACATGGCGATGATTCATATTGCCACGTGTACTCTGTTATTCTGGTAAGCCCTATAAGGGGCGGTTCTCACAGTCTTACTGTGTTCAATATGCCTAACTCATAATTTAATATAATATCCATGTCCGGAGGAGGCTAGGGCCTAGGGCCTAGGGGCTATGAATTTGATGCAATCACTGGCTTTATAGTTTATACCCTACTCCTACTTGGTAGAATGTTCAATTTGATTAAATACCCAAATACCTTTTCTCCAATGAATTGCTATGAATCAATTAAATGACTTTTTGGTATCATTAGTTGCATTGGTACTGGCTATAACATATTGAGGGTATTACCTTAATACACTGGGGGTACTACATGGTACTACCATGCGGGAATAATCTGACTTGAGCTCCATCTCCTATTAATAACATATTTAACTGTTTCGTTGATGGATTGAATGTCGAATGTACAGGTTTGGCTCTTCTTCCAAATCGTAGTGAAGTTGAAATAAAGTGCCATCTTTAAATTGATTCAAGGCGAGATGGTCGAGAAGTGGATTTAACTTGGGGAAAGTTCTATGGGTGCTCATTATGGCACATAAGAGGGCAAAATCCAAACATGGGTAACTAATATAGGATGCTCGATTGATTCTACGATTTGTTTCTATTTTTTCAAGACTAGCAATTTGCGATTTTTAGATGGTAGAAGATGTTGAGAAAACCAATGTCGGTGAGTGGGAAAATTTGGAAGGAAGTTGTTGAAAGCTGGAGTTATTGCTCAGTTGGAAGCAGAAAAGAAACTCTTGGAAGAAAAAATTAAAAAGTTGAAAATGAAAAGAGAAATACTGCAGGAGGCCATGGAAGACATGAGAAACGAGTTATGTCAACCACGTGGTGCTATGTGCAAGTATGAAAAGAGGGTAATAACTCTAACTGCATTTGTTTTGTCATGACTTACTTTTTCCATTGTTGTAATGGTTAGAAATTAGTGTGTTGGTGGCATTACAATACTAAGTTGGCGTTATGTAGTTTTGATATCTTTATTAACTTACTTCTTGATATGAATGACAATCATAATTTTTCTTTACTTAATATGGATGACAATTCATATTATTGCTTCAAATCACATGAGGGTGCTTCTCTGATGCTACCTTAATGAAAAAATGAGCATATTTAGAAAGAAAGCAGTTGAGTCACATGGGTGCTTACTGGTACTATCCTAATGAAAAAAAAATAGCATATTTAGAAAGCAGTTGGAGTCATGTTGCAATGGTACTACAAAACATCTACTATACATTTATAGTTGTAAAATTGTAATGAGGCAATAGATTGGTTGGTTAGCTATATATTTAGAAATAATGGTGGTACTATCAGAACATACTAGGGGTACTACTAGAACATACTGGGGGTACTACCATAACATACTGGGGGTACTACCAAAATATACTGGGGGTACTACGCGAATATACTGGGGGTACTACCTAGTACACTTGTAACTTATTTGAAAATACCATAATTATAGTACCTTTACCAAACATCTACTATACATTTATAATTGTAATGAGGCAACAGATTGGTTGGTTAGCTATATAGTTAGAAATAGTGGTGGCATTACCATAACAAACTAGGGGTCCCTACGGAACATCTTGGGGGTACTACTAGGAACATATTGGGGATACTACGGTACACTCATAACTTATTTGAAAATACAATAATTATAGTACTCCTACAAAATATCTACTATACGTTTATAGTTGTAATGAGGTAGAAGATTGGTTAGTTAGCTACATATTTAGAAATAAGTGGTGGTATTAGCATAACATGGTGGGGTTACTACCCGGAACATCTTAGGGGTAATACAGAAAACATATTAGGGGTTGTACCGGTATAATGAGGGCCTTTTTGGTACCTCATAACTTGAAAATACCATAATTATAATACCTCTATCAAAAACCTACTATACGTTTATAGTTGTAATGAGGCAATAGATTGGTTGGTTAGCTAGATATTTAGAAATAGTGGTAGCATTACTATAACAAACTAGGAGTCTGCAGAACATACGAGGGTGCTACCGAACATGCTAGGCGTGCTACTGCAAAAATATCTTGAGGGTACTACTAGAACATATTGAAGTGCACAAATTTACTCTCATAACACATTTGAAAATACCATAATTATGGTACCCCTATCAAACATCTACTATACATTTACCTAGTTATAATGAGGTAGAAGATTGGTTAGTTAGCTACATATTTAGAAATAGTTGTGGCATTAGCAGAACATAATTGAGGGTACTATCAAAACATGCGGGGTACTAATAGTTTGGGATTTAAAAAACTATGTCATAGTATGTACATGTCGAGGAGATCCACCCATGGATATTCTATAAATATCTATTCTATAAAACATGTTTAACATGCATTCAAAATGGGACATGATTACATCAAATAACACTATTAAACATATACAATTGAAGTTTAGACATCCCATAATGTTAAATATATCCACAATCTGAACTTTACAACATCTGTTTACAAGCCTCTGAAATTCGCTTTCATTCTATATTGTCTTTATTCATGATCAAGGTGCAAACTGTCCTTATCCTATGATATTTCATTTGTCTCTGAAATGAAAATAAAAATGAATTAACCTTTACAGTCAACAACCAACAATTATATCATCAATATAGACTAAACAATTTTGATCGATATGCCAAAAATAGCATGGGTAAAACATACCGCATCAATGGCATGTGTTAAAACCGTCCCATTCCAATACTCCATGAATTTGATGACAAATATTCCACAATCATATCTATAAACAAAAGGTTCAATATGTTTTCAGGTTAAATAAAAG
The DNA here is from genome assembly GCA_016808115.1 of Tetrastigma voinierianum. Lineage (NCBI taxonomy): Eukaryota > Viridiplantae > Streptophyta > Magnoliopsida > Vitales > Vitaceae > Tetrastigma > Tetrastigma voinierianum. Next base: position 326,712 of record JAEQBH010004956.1, read on the forward strand.
CAAATTTTGAAGTGATGGATGAGAGGTTGATATTTTACTCATTATTTTGTTTGGGTACATCAAGGTAGACGTGATCAAATTTAGTAAAATCCACTTTAAATTTTAGCCTCCAAGATTTCACCTGATCTTTGGCAAGCGTGATTAGTTATGTAGTGAATCCTCATATGCTTATTTATTCGACGGCCAAGTGATGTAGTGACAATATCTCAGGTCGGACTCAATGTTTATGATGGGCGCCAATGTTTGTCATCACATATCGGTAGATATTACAAACGTTATTCAAATCACCGTTATTTAATTTAACTAATAACATATATATTGAAAATAACACATAGTTGAATGGTTGGTATACTTTATCACACTTTTGTATATCAATTCCAACATATTTTGGGTCCATAAAGATTTTGGTCATATCCTTTATTTCACTCATTTTGGCCTTTGTGTCTAATTTGGTCAATGCAAACTGTAACAAGAGGTTAAGAAGTGAAGACAATTATTGTATGAGTCTTGAACTCATCCAGATATGAATAAAGTCAGCCAAGCACATTATTATCTTGTAAAATGTGGATCAAATAGTGTGTTGTGCGATTAATCTCTTAGTCTTCATTATCACTGTTGTATATGTATCAAAAATCCTTACATAAATTTTAATGAAAAAACAGACTCTGTTAAATACATACCATATAAGAAATCCTTTGTCCTGCGTTTCTAGCTGTGTGTTAATCTTTTTATCTCCCAGGTGTTATGTGGAACTCAAACATGGAACTAGTATCTCCTTTGTGAAATAATAAAAAAAAAATTGTTCATGACAAAAGACAAAAATAAGTAAAAGGATCACAATATACAATCTATGACCCAAAATACCTCTCAACACCATTTACATCAAGTGCATAGTTAGCTACTAATCTTTTAGGCATCGTATTCTCGGGTGCTTTGCGCACCCTTGACAAATAGTGACTTGTTGTGGTGCTCTTAACCAACCTCTTTTTTGTTTGTCATCATCTTCACCTTGGCTTTTTTTTTTTTTAAGAGGAAGTCATATTGAGCCCAACATGTGTGGATGTGGATGCCAGCACGAGAACATTGACCATTTGATGTGGTGAACCCTTTGTCATAATATTACCAACATTCACCCCTTGATCTGGTGATGTAGGGGAGTCATTGGAGGTCAGTGGTGTCACTACATCCTTTGCTTTTTTTCCTCCTGTTGATTTATGTCTACCAGGTTTCATACGTCGTAATCATCTCAACGTGGTATCCTGAAGTTTGCTGCCACCTCGATCATCTCTCGCTAGCATTCTTCATTCTCTAAAATGTCTAATGGAAAATAAGTGTGGTCATTATATGTAACCTACACTTCATGATTATAACAAAGTCATGGTTAGAAAATCTTACCTCACTATTTGTTTCACTACCATTTACTCCATTAGAAACTTAATCACCTATTTCATCATCTTCCACATGAGCTTCTTAACGTGGCACTACCCTCCTTAATTGTCAATAATCACATCAACATACCAATAAATTTTGAATAACCAAAAATATAAAAGAAAAACTTGTATATTCATTACAAATATCATCCTAACCTCAGCAATCCTTGCTGTAAAAAATTTTATTTCGAGTAGTGAATCATTTGTTTTCTTGTTTGGTCGTGTCAAGCCCAGAGCACCATAATTTTGTCATTTAATATTCACGGTGGGTGCGTCTTTGCTCATAGAAGATCAAGATGACGGTATTTAAGTCGTATATAATATTGACAACTCTAACAGCAGAGTTTAATACACATATGATATAACGAATCAACTTCCAATTGTACCAACAAGAATAACAGACATCCTTGCACATATCTTATGTTTGTTGCTTTGGTCTGGATGTTATCTTTAAATAGTCAAGCATAAGTTTTCCGATTTCTTGGGATTGAGACATCAATGTCCACGCCTTAAATCATGAATTATTACATTCCTCTAGTTTACTATTGGGTGCCAAAATAGTTGCACACATGAATATGAGAAATTTTTTTGTAAATTCCTTACCAACAGGTAATGAATCCAGCTGTGATTCCAAATATCGTATGCTATATATCTAGCCCTTCGCGACCCGCCTTCGATGAACGGGCACATCGAGGCCGCGACATGGGATTCCCATGGTAGCCTCGACATCGGCTAATGTAACGTCTACAGCGGTTAAGTTTTCCATGCTATCTGATGGTATGGAACATCATATGGAGTGATTAACCATTAGCATAATATATCGATCTCCTTTGTTGCTAAGCGCTGGCAATCCACCCAGAAGCCAGTAGCCCCGATCGCCCTCACGCCATGGCGACAAGCGTCTCATAGCCGCGGGAGCCGTCTTTCGAACACCTAGATTTGGTGACAGCCTACATTGAAAACCGTAGTAAGAGTTAATATGACTTAGTATATCAATACAAATTAGCTGGTAATCAAGCAACTATAAAATTTAATCACCTTTGTTCGATTTTCTTAGACATGCTTTCTTTTTTTATTTGTCATCTTCTCTTTATGACCACATAGAATAACAATGTCAGAGGCAATGTAATGAGGTGTGGGTTGATGCACGTAAAATAACATGCACATACCTAACCCGGAGTAATTACCAAGTAGTACCCGATATGTCTTTGGTGGTACCCTAATATGCTCTGGTAGTACCACGGAGTATGTTCTAGTAGTACCTAGTGTGTGCAGTGGTACCCCCGTTATGTTACGGTAGTACTTGATATATTCTGGTAGTACCCTTAGTATGTTTTGATGATATACAAGTATATTACAGTGGTACCCCGATGTAATGCAGTAATACCTGGTAATGTTACGGTAGTACCTCAATTATGTTGCGGTAGTACCCCGATTATGTTACGGTAGTACCCTTATTTATGTGGTATGCCCTAGTATGTTGAATTTAGTACCCAGTGTTTTGGTAGTACCCCCAGTATATTCTGGTAGTACCCCCCAGTATATTCTGATAGTACCCCAAGTATGTTCGGGTAGTACCCCCAGTTTGTTTGGGTAGTACCCCTAGTATGTTCTGGTTGTAGCACCCCATTCTGGGTGAGGCCAGTTGTGGGATCGAGCGGTTCGGGATGCTCGTTTAATTCTTTTTATTTACTTTTTATTGATTTGTTTCTTTTTAAAGATATCACGACGAATCAGCCCAACCCGAATGGCGGTCAGAACCGGCCTAGTTTAGCTGGCGTTTTTATTTATCTTATCAAAACATTTATTTATATAATTTTGTTTTAGGGTTTCATTCTGAGAAAGCCTTTTCAATGGTAGGTCCATAAGCAATTTACTCTCCTTACATTAGTTTACAACATGACATTATCATGCCTTTACAAAATGATATACAAAACAATGGTTTGAAGTTTAACTCTTTTTGATTTTAAAATGTCATATTAAAAATGATATGCATATGAATGAGGTATATACTTTGCCCATGACTTTTCTACATATTTCTGACACGATCTTGCCTTCTTTATTTTTCAAAACACAGCATAGATAAAAACTACACACTAAGAAATTTTCATGATTATAGTTCTATCAGGATCTGTTCAATTTTAGTTTAACATAACTTTTATTTTATCTTAAACATACCTTTGTCAAACTATCTCTCATCTTTATTCATTTTCACATGCTTTCACTTTACAAATCATTGATCATATTAAAATATGTATTTTCACATGCTTTCAATTTACTTAACTCAAATAATAAGATTCAAACATATACTCCCAAGGATGTATTTAGTTTACAAATCCCATTTACACTCATCAAAGTTTGTTATTTGTTTTGTCTACAATTCCCATTCGATGGATTTTGTTAGTGAATCAAATCCTTTTTTATGAATTCGTGTGTGCTTTACACACATTTAACGAATTTTGGTCTCGTCATGGGATGCGATTGGTGCACCACGATATGTGGTATTTAAATGTCATACGCCATCATGACGGATAATAGGTGATGCATCCGCCAAGTAGGACATTAGACAATTTAGTTTGACTTCATAGTGATTAAGTTGGTGAATGCGCGTGTTGATATGGTTGTTATGTCGATTCAATTAAGTCAATAAAGTACAGACCAGATTCGTTTGCAACTCAATTAATCATAAAATACGAACAATTGTCGCACATTTCCAAATATACACATTTTCAAATCCATATCTTTCCTTAATATCATTTCAAATATATACTAATTTCATATAATCATTTGATTTGGCCCAGTATCTACTAAAACACTTGAAATAAGAATAAGTTGATGAACAGACGAGCCGTCGCTCTCAGTTTCTTTCCCTTTGATCTAGGTCCTAGGTTGGGGTGATCATCATGGTCTGATCAATATAATTACGCCACTCTTAATTGGATAAAATGAATTATTATACATTTTTAGTGAATGACGATTAATTTTCATTAACGGTCTTGGGTTAGGCGCTAAGTGCCCTTGCAGGCGGTCTTGGGTTAAATATACGGTCTTTTTCATTGGGTTTTATCCTTATTTTGGGCCACCATGATCAGGTATTAGGGTCCTTAAACTATCGGTGTACTAATACAAGACTTTTGGAACAAAAACCCGAAATTTGCTCTGTTGAGGCACAATTCTTGGGGCAAATTTAGCCCATAACCCTCGCCGCCCGATTTCACCTTTGCTCTTTGCGATTTTTCCTCCAAAGTCCTCAGCTCAAAAAACAAACATGAGGTCACTCCCGTAACGATACAGTCATCTAAACTAATATGAACAAACCATAGATGGATTATGGTTTTCCTTGAAACATCATTTAAAGAAATATAGGGTTTGGTTCTTACCTCAATCCCTATGCACTTAGAAGTAGCTTTCTTCTTCCTTCCTCCTTTTGCAAGATCTTGCACTAAAAGCAAATTACACAATCTTTTGATCTTCACACAAAAACCCTAGCTTTTCCTCTCTCAAGCTCTCCCACACACTTTTGCTCCAATGAGCATTCTAAGACAGGTCTAATATCACTCATTATCTGAAGCCATGTTTGGCACATCAAAAACCCGTTTTGGATTTAAGTTGCCTCGGTACCACAGCCTTAGCACATATATCACTTCTATTTGCACTTAAACACAAACATTTCCTCAATTGACATAGGTCCTCATTTTACAGAATTAAGTGCCATATTCACTTGGGTTTTATTTAAGTTCAATCATTTCTCATTTCACTATTTAACGATTTATCAGTTTTCCCAGAAAAACCCAAGTTTGGCTCAATTCATGCGATATATAATAAAAATTATTATAAGATTCTAAGGGTATTTTTTGAGGTATTACAGTAGTCCCCAATTATATTCTATTAGTGCTGATATCAATTACGGTGAGTACCCCTAATAGTGTTGACAATATTACATTAATAAGATTTGACATAGTAATTGTTCTAAGCAAAATGTTGTGTGATTGCACTATAATACTGCAAGTAACAAAATCATATAATTAAAATTACAACATAAGTAGTTGTCCTCAATGCTAAAGTGGAATATAAAGCAAATAATTAGGCAAGAGGATGTTTGCATGTTTTTCGATTATGCCCGGCAGTTACAACGTGAACAATAGACGGTGCGTTTATCCACGAAGTGAGGCCCAATATACGCTTTTCCTTGGTCTTCAGAGGCCGTTTGAACTATGGAGGATTTAGAAGTAGTATTAAATTTATGCCTTAAAAATCTGCCAGGGCACTATAATAATTTTATTATATATATTCGGGTATGAATCGAAACCCAGCCGGTTTTTCCAGGAAAAAAATTTGATAAATTGTTAAATGTGATATGTTATATGATTATATGACTAAATGTCAAATGCAAATGATATGTGATTGAGTGATAAATGCTAAATGTCAAATGATAGAATTAGCAAGTGAAAAGAATTAAAGCTGAAATTTGTGAAAAGAAGGACCTAAGAGTCATAAGTTATAAAGAATAAATATCTGAAATATGAATTTATGCGAGTATGCGATGTAATGAGGAAGTATGGGCTATAAAGCATTTTGGGAGAAACTTAAGTCAAAAGAATGCATTTTTGTGGCCAAACAAGGCCTTATGAAGAATAAGTGACTTAAGACCACACTTGGTCTAAGAATGCACACTTGTGCAAAAACGTGTTGGAGAGCTTGAGAGAGGAAAAGTTGGGGTTTTGTGTGAAGATCAAGAGATTGGTGTGGGGCTTGCTCTTTGGTGCAAGATCTTACGGAGAAGAAGAAAAAAAGCTAGAACTGAAGGACAAGAGATTTCAAAGGTGCAGCACAAACCCTAGATTTCTTTAAATGATGTTGGGTTAAAAAAACTCTAATCCATCCATAGGTTTTGCTCATGGTTGGTCTATGATGATATTTGGAGTGTTTATTTTGAGTTTGGTTTGATTTTTGATTTGGGGAAAAAAAATTCCTAACTTAGGTAAAGGGGGTTTTGATTGGTTCTAACCCACTTAAGGAGTTGTTTGAGTTGGATTCCATGGTGGGGTATTATACACATGAGTTTAGAGGGAGAAATTTTGAGTTTTGTGGGTGAGAAATGGAAAAATCTACCATTGCTGGGCAGAACCCACGAGTGGTATCGGTACCAAAAGTTGGCCGGTACCCATTGGACAGAGGCAAAGTGGTACCGGTACCGATCAAAGTGGTACCGGTAGGAGCTTCCCGCAACCCTGTTTTTGCACCCCTTGCACTGTTAAGTCTTGTATTCGTACACTGGTTGTTTAGGGACCCTAATAAAGGTTTAATGGGGGTTCGTTTAGTATGATTATTTATTTAACCACTAAGAGTGGAGAATTTGTATTTGACTAGGTACGGGTGAAGACGACAACCTAACCTAGGACTGGTATCGAAAGAGACAAGGGATCGATAATTTGGTTTGTTCATTGAACCTCTAACCTTACTTCAAGTATATTGATAGTTTACTATGTAAATGTGAAATGATTGTATGGAATATGCATACGTCAATTGAAAGGTAATCGGAAATCTCTGTAATGTTTGAAATAGAGAATTGCAGGATGAATTGTCAAATATTTGTTTATTATTAGGCTTTATTTGAATTGCAAATGATATTGTCATATTGTGACATAATGAATCGAAGTGAATTATTAATGACCCACTTGGCGGGATGCACCAATCGGTATCCGTCATGATAGTGAACCGAAATTGCTAAATGGTAAGCACATTATCGAATGATACACAAGACAGGATTCACCAAACGGAATCTGTCGTGAAAATAAATTGAATAGTCAAGGTGACATAACAAACTTTGATGAGTGAAAATGAGATTGTAAACCAAATACATCTTTATGAGTATATGCTTAAATCTCATGAATTGGGTGTGAAGATTGTTGCATTGAAAAATGCATGTTGTAAATGAAAGTATGCACAAATGTATAAGCATATGTATTGTTTATGCATTGACCATTGAAATAGAGTAACAAGCATGATTGGATAAAGGGATGTTGTGTTAGATAGAAGAGCGTATAGAACCACTTTGAAGCGAAAATACTTAGCGTGTAGTTTTTAACTATGCGTAATTATCAAATGACATGAAGAAGTAAAGAACAAGAAGTGTAGAGTCATAAAGAAAGCGTTCGACATATAAGTATATACCCTGACATGAGCATACATCGCATTCTTGAACATTGATATTTTGTAATCAAACGAGTTAAACTCAGAAACATTGTTTTGTACTTCTTTTTGAAGGGGCATAGAATGTCTTTAATGTAAATATTTATGGGCCTATACGTTTTACCTTCGTTCACTTAATATTTAAAAGGCCTTGTGCCTATGGCAAATGAAATGCTTTAGTATTAGAAAACTCACAAAATGAAAATGACATAAATAAAAATGTTTTGATAAGATTAAATGAAAACGGTTAGATGCTTAGGACTCAGTTCGGATCCACCATTCGAGTCGTGACACTTTTGAAAAAAAAAAAAAACGGGTGTTACATTCATTCCCTAAGACATCTCGAACAACACCATCCATATCAACTTTTGGCATGTCGTGAGTCTCTATACCTCGAAAAAAGCCAGAGTATATCAAATATTTGGTTGGTAACTTAAAAAAAAAAATCATCAACAAAATCAGCCACATTTTGTCCATTAAATCCTATCACTGCACATGAATGCTCGCAAGGTATGCCAGATATTTCCCAGGCCCGACAAGTGCAACTGTGCTCCTTGATGTCAACATTGAAGATTGAAGTACCAATAAATACACTAAAGATAGACTCACTGAATGGGTTCATTGTGTAAACCTCGCCTTTTGCAATATTAATTTTCATTTTCTGATATATTTTCAGCCCTATAGAACCCTTTCATTGATTGGATTCAACTTTATGCCTAACAAGCATAGCACCCAACTTAGTCATGTACTTGACTAAGAAGCTACAAATAGAGTGATGTTGTTCATCTCTTAACCAAGCATTAAATGACTCTACAAGGTTTGTTGTCATTTTGTCCCATCGTTTCTTCGGGAGTACGACATGGCTAGTGCGGGTTCATTTGCTTTCGATCCGGGTTGCTAACGAATCATTATACAGCCACACAATTCATTCGAATTGAGCATTGTAATCAATCTCAATGAGGCATAGGCAATTTTATCAAGCCATTGCAATGCATTTTCCTTCCCCTTGTTCCCCCTTATGTTAGACTTATTAAAAAAGCTACTGAAGTTCTCCTTCAAGTGACGATAACAATAGGCATGATTCTCTTCTCCAAAAAGCTCTAGTACACTACGTAGAAGACTCGGGTGTCTATCCGATAAAATGACCACATCCTTATCCCCAATGAGATTCTTTAAGTTTTGTAAGAACCAATTCTCATCCTCGTAATTCTCGGAGCTCATCACACCATAAGCTATCGAGAACATGTTGTCATTGGCATCATAAGATGTTGCTAAAAATGGGACCATCGTATGACCCACTCATGTGAGATGAGTCAATAGCAATGACTGGCCGACATCTGCTCAAAAACCCTATAATGGACACTTCATAGGCAATAAACAGTTGTTCAAAATGACCATCACTAGAGTGTGTCAACTCTACAATTGATCGGGATTACATTTTTATTCACTCACACATCCAAGGCAACAATTTATAGAAATTCTTCAGTTGACCATATATGTTCTCTTTAGCCTTCTCCTTTATATGCCAAGTTTCTACATAAGTCAAATGCATCCCATGTTCCCTCATGAAGTCTTTACAAATTTGTCATGGCAAGTATTCAGGTGTACATCGAATGACATCATCAATAACCTTCGAGGCTTGGTTACATCTAACTAATGGTTGAGAAGAAACTACATCATCAACAGTATGTCTATGCTCATTTACGAACGTGTGTACTTGTACAAGATGCGAAGCACCCACAGCACGACAAGTTATCTTCCAAGGGCAATCATTTACCATGCATAACAGTCATGTGTTTGCAGTTGTTTTTCTTGTAATAGTACTGAAATCTCCCTGCTATAGACATCAAGTACAAAACATCACGAAACGCATCCACATTTGGGAACATTTAGCCATTAGCCATAATTTTGTTTTGGAATCGCCTTGAATTATGTTGAACCACTTCCGCCCGCAGGGACTCATCATGTAGAGGCATTTCTTTGACCATCCATGGACGAACTCATATTCAACGCTACATTTCTCTAAACGTGTCCATAATTGGAAGCAACAATAGGCTTTAGAGGATCACTATTAACACAACATACACTCAATCAATGTGTCCATGTTTCGCCAAATAGTATGTGAAGTTGTATTAAAATCACATTTTTAACTAAACTTAACATACCTTGGAGGTGGTCGAATTACCTCAACCAAGACATAGTTATTCGAACTCACGTACACATAACAATATTTGTCATTGAATTTAAACATTTTCCTCATTTCTGCATTGTCTTCTAACAGTACCAACATTGATTGATCAAATTTGCATGTGTAGTACATTTTCAATACAGTTGATTCAACTTTCAACCTATCACAAACTATCGATACAAATTCGACATATGGAATATGCACGTTCATGATTTCTGTGATGACTCGGCCACCCTTATATTCAATTGACCCATTAGACTTCTGTTACAGTAGCCATAGTAATTTTGTCATCTACGTTTAATCTATAGATTTAATTTCACACAATTTCAATGACATAATTCATTAGTTACACATTTAACACAATCCTTTATGTGTGTTATGGTGATACCAATAGTCTATTATGGGTGTCTAAATGCAATGCAACAAAAAATACAACTACAGTGGTTATAACAAAGTTTTATTATGGTAGTACTGGATAGTACACCCAGTTTATTATGGTAGTACACCCAATACAAAATAATAGTACCTCTAGTGTTATGCTAAAAACATGTATCTGACTAATACATACGAATTGTTTGATTGATTAGGTACTACCAAAAATTGAAATACGATGGTAGTAAACCATCCAATTCATTCCAATTGAATGACTCTAACCTTAATAGAATAAAAACTTAGATACAAATATAGTGTTTTAAGGAGTTCAAGGTAATGGTAGTCACAAATTGACTTCAAGGAAGCTAACTCACTAAGTGCTTTCACCAATGTTTTATTATGGTCGTACCGGTAGTACTCCAAATACCTTATGGTGTACCCCCAGTATATTATGCTAGTCTTGATAGTACCACTAGGATGTAATGGATCCACATAATATTTGGGACCACATTAGGGGGTACCCCATGCTTTTTACAGGCCTACCTTCATCCCATAAAGGTATACCTAAACCACGTGGTAAGATTTTTGCTCAAGCTAAGATTGACTATTTTAGGTAAAACGACTTGCCATAAGTATTTATCCATTTCATCAAAACATAGTCGATTACTAATAAAGGTAATACCTTTATTTACAAATACCAGAAAAACAGCCGAAAATGTCAAAACAAAGCTATATTTACAAAAACGAACAAAGAACAGTCGAAAATGCCAGAATGAAGCTATATTTAAAAGCGAAGAAAATCTGTTAATAGGAGCTATATTTACAAAAACGAAGAAAGAACAATCGAAAATGGCAAAACGAAGCTATAATAAAACTAAACAACTGAAACTTCGCTCAAATAGAGATAACCTGGAGGATGCGTCAAAACTATTAGTAATGTCGTACCTGCCACTTCCTTGCATTGCGAGAGAAATATCAACAGGTAGAAAATGAGAAAAAAAAAAGGCTCCCTTCTCCTTGTCTTCCTTGTGTTGAGGAATTGAAGATGTAAAATGAAAAAAAAAAAAAAGTTTTTCGGTCTTGTGGTGTATCAAGCAGGTTGGAGATGAAAGAAGATAAAGTCGGGGAGGGAGGAGAAGATAGTAAAATGATTTTACTGTAGGGATAACTGGCCATAGGGATAGTTTAGGGTAACTTTTTTGCAATCATGACTTTGTTTAAAATGCTTAATTACTTTTGATAGAATGAACTGAGTAATGCAATTTGAATTCTACAGTTTGATTTTATAATATATTATATTAATGGAGACAAGCATGATTTTCCCATATTAATGTACCCGACTCTATATAATGTTCAATTTTGATTAAAATACCAAATACCTTATCAATAATACCTTTTCAAAAAAAAAAACAAAGGAGAATAATAATAATAATAATAATAATTATTATTATTAAAAATTAAAAATAACTTCTTTTATGAGTGAGATCAGTCTATAAGAAATGACGTTTAGAACCAACATTTCTTACATTGAACAGGAGTTAAAGTATATTTGGCATTAAAACACAATAAGGCTGACAAGTATGCTGAAGGAGTTGAGAAATATTGTATAAAAGCTCTCTTATGTATTGAAAGATCATAGATTTACTTGTGGGGAAAATGACAAATTACAAAAAGATCAATGAAGAACATGAACTAGGGTATACGCCGAAGAATTTTAGCTTCTTCAGTACCTTCAATGATGCAGTTATGATGACTTGATGGACAATAAGCCAAGACTTGTTTTTTAAGTGTTATGTAAAATATTATATATGAATAATTAAAAATAAAATATTTGATATTAAAATTATTTTTTAAAACAATTAAATATTTATTTTATCCATTAAGCAGTCCAATTTAATCAATTTCATTTATACTATAATGAATAAATAGTAAAATCTTTCATGTGAAAATTATAATATTATCTTTTTATCTCGTTGAAGGTCATTTAATTAATTTCATCATTTTTATAAAATAAGAATGTTATTTTGATGTAATTTTTGCATATTCAAATATCTTAATAAGTTTTGATTAGTTATAAAACACTTCATTGAACAAAAATAAAAAGTTCAAATGCTTGATTGAACAAAAATAAAGTTGAAACGTCAAAATAAATAAAAAATCAAAGAGTTTATATCCTTGATTGAATAAAAATAAAATTGTGACACTAAAATAGAAAAATAAAAAGTTTTATATACTTTGTTGAATAAAATAAAGTTAAAACTAAATAGAAAAAATCTTAAGTTTAGATAGTTAATTGAATAAAAATAAAGTTGGGATATCAAAATAGAAAAAATTGAAAAATTGAGACACCATTTATATGGTTAACCCTAATAATAATAATATTCACTTCGTGGTCGGTAAGATCTTCTATAAGACGTTTAGGACCGACTACACTTTTTACATTGAACAAAAGAGTATATTTGGCACGAAAACAAGCTAAGGTTGCCAAAGGGTGAAAAAGTACGCTGAAGGAGTTGACAAATGTTGTATAAAAGCTCTCTTACATACATTGAAAAATCATAGATTCACTTGCAAGAAAAATTATAAAGTAAAAAGAAGTTCAATAAAGAAAAGGAAACTAGAATGACACATGAAGAATTTTGGCATCATCAGCATGCTTTAATGATGCAATAGTGATGGAGATGAGCAAATACAAAAAACGAAACAGAGGTTGGGAAATGAAACAGTTCATTTGGGGGGCGATGATGACATTGATGAGAGCTGTTCCCCAGATGAGTGCACACTAACTGAACGGTCATTACTATTTATGAATCATGGAATACAATCAGTTGCGTCTTTCTTTATAAATACAAGCAATGTTTAATCAACGGATTACATCTTTCTTTCAACCAACATCACCAAAGATGTCTAAACAGTTGAGCATCTTGAAGAACAAGAGCTTGGTTACTCTTGATAGTGAGAGTGAGAATGAAGAAGATTCAGGAAATGATTTTGGTCTTTCGTTGGAGAAGCTAAGCATCGGTCCACGAAAGAAGCTTCTTGTAATGAGCCTTGGTGGTGTGCTGTTACACAGGGCGTTCAACCGTGACAAGGCCGGTATCCCGAAACACCGACGTCCAGACCTGTTATACGGCAACCACCTGGGTAAAAACTATAACTACCTTCCTTTCAAATCCTATCCGACTTTCACAAAAATTTACTCAACTTTCCCTTTTCCTATATACAGTTTATAAAAGGCCTCATTCTGAAAATTTCATGAAATTCTGCCTTGAAAGATATGAAGTTGGAATTTGGTCCTCTGCAAGAGAGTGAGTATCACTAATAAATTATCCATCATTATATTTTTTGATTTACTGAGGGTAAGTTTAAGTTTTAACCTATGCCTCGTGTAGACGGAATATTGATGCCTGTCTGAATTGTGCAATTGGAGAATCGGAAAACTCATTGTCATATAGGTAAGTATTATATTCTAGTAAACTTTCTTTAGCTCCCAAATGCTAGTAATGCTAATTAGGATATATTTGTATAGGACCAGGAATACTGCACGAATTCTGGGTTCAAGTCTCTTGAAAAGGCGACTAAGCCACTCTTTCTAAAGGAGCTGAAGAAGATATGGGAACACACTGTATTCGGGAAACGGTTCTCTTCATCCAACACATTGTTGATTGATGATTCTCCTTACAAAGCCATACTAAATCCTGTAATTTTCTACTCTTCTTAGGTAAACTCTAGTTTTTTATAACCTCTGTGAAGTGTTAAGCAGATATTTTATATTACAGGCTAATACTGGGATTTTCACTGCTTCATACGATGCAGACAATACTGATGACACAGCACTTGGTAGGAATCAATCTACTAATTCATTCTACATATTATATGTTGGGTTATCCCACATCGATTGTGAAATGGTTTAGTAATGAGTTTATAAGTGTGAGGGAAAACCTCATCTCATGAGCTAACTTTTGGGATTGAAAAGGCCCAAGATCACCTCTTATTTGGTATTATAGCCGAGTTATCAGCCAAAGTCTTGGCCCGTCGGGGCTTGGGTTGTCGTTCCTTTGACCCAAGACCCAGAGTGTGTGAGGGGGAGATTGTTAGGTTATCAGCATCGGGTTAATGGAAGGGGTTGGTGATGAGTTTATAAGTGTGAGAGAAAATTTTATCTGCAGGCCCAGAACTTTGGGATTGAGAAGACGAATCACCTAACATTATATATATATATATATATATATATATTTATATATATGTATTCTAAATTCTATTTTTAAACTTGTATTATTTTATTTGTTGAAGTACCAAAGAGCTGAGGAAGTTCCTGGATGGGCTTGTAGATGCTGCTGATGTTCCTTCTTGGTCAAGAACAACCATTTGGGCAGCCCGCAATATCACCAACACATTCTCGAGTGAGAATTAACCAAGATAATCGAGTTTTTGCGAGAATGAAGTTTCTAAATCTAGTGTTTAAGGAAATGATAATATCTTATATTATATATATTCCTTCATACTGCAACATCTATGTTTCCAATCTTCTAGATAATACTAAAATGAAGTCAATATGATATGTTGTGTTAATCTATCATAGAATTGACAGCTGTTCTTTCTATTTGATCAAAACAATGAGCTCCTTCATATAAAGTTTGATATGAGGTGATGAGATGAGTCTTTTAAGCAAGTTACTTCTCTCCAAATGGAAGCTTAGCTACATAAATCATGTATCTGTGCTACTCATATGAAAACCATACTCCATTAATATATATGTTTTCATATCAGATGAATGAAAACAGAAGTCCCAATACAAAATACAAATGACGAATGTTAATATCAAGCTCATTTTAGATTATTTACTATTAAAACCAAAAGCTCATTGATAATGTTTTCGAATTGTCTTACACCTTTTTTAAAATTTCAACAACTATTGATATTCCTTCAAAACCATTAGCTTTAATGCACAGTAAAATGCCGTGAATCAACATTGACTCCCAGCAACAAACTTTCAAAATGAAATTCCCAACCAGAGACAAATACAAAAGATAACTTTTTTTCAGGCTATAAATTTTAAACCGTGTTCGACTAGGCTCCTAAACCATAACCTTTTTAAGGCTAAAATTGTTAAAAATCCCCAACAATCTCAGGCAGCAATATTACAAAATTATAATTCTTACGAGGGCAACAGTGCAGGTTAAATTAGCCTCATTCAATTATGCCATCAGTCTGAGTCTCTAAAGTCGACCTAAAAGCCAATACAACCTTTCAAGTTACAAGCATTAGATTTGAAATAAGAAACGGCAAGTGCAAATTACCTATTCACCGGTCACAGTCAAGTTGATGTCAGGGGACGGTCTCTGTTCAGTTTTGTGCTCGGACCCATTCCAAGCAGGGCTCTGTAAAGATATTACATTTGAGATCACACTGTCATCTGCTTCTCCATGGCTTTGTTCATGTGATGATGATATTGAGTTCAGACAGGGGCCACCTTCAGGTGCTGCTTGTGAGATAGGTCTTGCAGCTGTAACCGTATGGGGGACAGGTGGGACAATGGACATAGTCATGCTTCCTTTTGTGTGTCTTGTAGCCATTCGGCATGAAGCTCCCGACAACAATCTGGCATAGCAAATAGGAACCAAATGAATCTCACTAGAGAAGATACGTTGATGTTAATTTGATGTTTACATATAGAGACAACAGAGTAAATCCAAATGGGAATTGAATCCAACCCTTCACAGAGTAAACAGAAATTGCTATAGTGAAGAAAAGAAGAGGGGTAGTTAGGATAGGTTGGTGAGAGATAAAAATAGAAATATAGGTTTGTTAACCAATTTTCCCTTGCAACTGCAGAAAATATGGTGTCTGATACAGCAGGCATCCAACCACAACCACCGGAGAGAAATGTGGATATGGTGTACGCCTTGGACAGACACACCAGAGGAAACAACACTTAATAATTTTCTGCATTATTTGATTAAAAAGAGCATTTTAGAACAGAAGAGCCCCAAAATGAATCCTATTATAGATGACCTGCAAATAATAGCTGTAGGCATGGATACATAACTCCATTCTTGTGAGAGAATAATTAAGGCCTTACCTGGGATGATGAAACGGACTGCGCCGTTAAATTCGTCTCGCGAAATTTAGTATTGGAAGGATTTCGTCGAGATGCAGAGCAATCGAATATTTTGCAATTTAGGTGATAGCGCCGATGATTTGGTGAGATGAGATTTTTTACGAAAATCTCGGAAGTTAGAAAATGGCTTGAGTTAAAGTTCATTTAAAATAATTGGCGAGAAAGAAATAAAATTTTCGAAAGAGAAATGGACCCGAATGAAATGATATAGTTATGTATTGAAATAATAATAATAATAATATTATAATAATAATAAAATGAAAAAAATCAATTAGAAAGGGGAGAGGGCGTCGGGAGGAAGAGGATGGGAGAGAGAATATTTTTTTTATTTTTTTCTTTTCTTCGTTTTTTTCTGTGATTTATGAAAATCGGATTGCAGGTTTTCGTCGAGACTGAAGACAAAGTTGATCTACGCGATGAGAGTTACGCATGGACACCAAAAAGTTGGAGTTTAAATGGCTCCAGGTAGGTAGGGGTTTTATCTGCCCGAAGTTCTATTTATTTAAGTGTTTTATAATGTTTCGGTTGGTTTGAGGCGCTTGAGCGGCCGTTTGATCGTACCTTAGGACCGGAATTGGTGGAATTTTGGAAATTTTTGGAACCCATTTAGACCCGGTCCCAGTGACTGTGTACTAATTTGTTTGTTCATAATTTATTGAAATATTTTTTGAAAATAGATAGGCAAGATTTGTCGTAGATTAATAGGTTGTCGTAAGTTTGATGTGTTAACATGATGTCTAATTATGGAATATAATTGTGTGTATAAACCTTTGGAGATGAGATTGTGGTGCTCAAATGAAATTTAATTTGGGTGATGTTTGATGAATGTTGAATAGCTCAAGTGAGCTAGTTTGGGTGATGGTTGATCCATGTTAAGTACATGTGAATTGTGATTGTAATTTGTGTATATTTTAAAATGTATTCTTAAAAATAGTATTTAAAATTTATTAATTAAAAAATAAAAATGAAAATATCGTAATTCTTCTTATTTCCTTAAATTAAGTTGGTGTTTTAAAATATGAGTTTACTCTTATATCAAAATTGTTTTTCTATTTAAAAATTTAAGCAATAAAAATAAAATATTTGGCCAGTTCTGCTACTATTTTGTTAGGGTTAACTTTTTAAAATGTATTCTTAAAAAATAGTGTTAAAATTTAGTAATTAAAAAAATAAAAATAAAAATAATATTAATTCTTCTTATTTCCTTAAATTGAGTTGTTCTTAAAATATGAGTTTACTCTTATATAAAAATAGTTTCTATTTTAAAATTTAAACAAGAAATAAAATAATCGACTGATTCCTCTTTACTATTTTGTTAGGATTACCTTTTAAAATGTATTCTTAAAAAAATAGTGTTAAAATTTAGTAATTAAAAATATAAAAATGAAAATATCGTAATTCTTCTTATTTCCTTAGAAGTGAGTTGTGAGGTCTTTGTAAATATGAGTTTACTCTTATATCAAAATTGTTTTTCTATTTAAAAATTTAAACAAGAAATAAAATATTAATAGTTCTCTCTTTACTATTTTGTTAGGGTTAGCTTTTAAAATGTATTCTTGAAAAATAAGTGTTTAAAATTTAGTAATTAAAATAAAAATGAAAATATAAGTAATTCTTCTTATTTCCTTAAATTGAGTTGGTCTTTTTTGGAAATATGAGTTTAATCTTATATCAAAATTGTTTTTCTATTTAAAATTTATGAGAATAAAATATTAAATGATTACTCTTTCTTATTTTGTTAGGTTACCTTTTAAAATGTATTCTTAAAAAAAAATAGTGTTAAAATTTAGTAATTAAAAAAATAAAAATGAAAATATCGCGTAATTCTTCTTATTTCCTTAAATTGAGTTGAATCATTTTAAAATATGAGTTTACTTTTATATGAATTGTTTTTTATATTTAAAATTTAGAATTAAATGGTAACATAATTTGTCAATAAAACCTAACTCAAATAGTTGAAGGTTCGATCGAACATGAAAATAGAAGGGGTTGAGTTATAGTTTCAATGAGAATAAATTTATGAGGAATATATATTACTATGATGTAAAGCGAGAATGAATAAATGTAAAAAATAAAATAAAAGTACTAACATAATTTAAAATTTTATTTACATTACAGTATTTAAGAACATAATTGAGTTACGTTAACGTTTTGGTCTTAACTCTTAAGTGTGTATATTTATTATTTAAAGGCCAGCGCATATAATAAATTATTTTGAGAAAAAAATATTTGCTTTACAATAATAATGTTATTAATGTGCGAAAAATCTTTTACCATTTGTGCTTCCAATAAAACCCAAGCGAGAATTATTATATTTATGGGAGGAAAGAGCTGTCACTAGAGGAGGGATGAAGATATGGGCGAAACGGAAGAGGAGGCCAAAAGAAACTTAAAAGTTGAGTGCAAAAGATTGAAGCAGGAAAACAAACAAGCTCAATTCCTCATTATTAAAGATCAAAGGCCATATTAGGCTCGCTCTTATATACCATGGTCACCCAAAAATGTGGCAAGTTCTCTTGCTTAAGCTAACTGTCGCGAGACGAGGGATACGTGCTAAAAACCTCTTTTCAACAAAAATCGCGATCCACAGCTGCCTCCACCGCCCAGCGAGACAGAGACAAAACACATGATAAATACGTCAGAGATCGCCATCAACCATTTTCTTCGATTCTGTCTCTAATGAGATAGTCAATCAAATCGAGTGGAGATGTTGGGAAGCCAGAAGAGATTTTTTAGGTTTCCGGATACAGTGTTCCAAAAAACCGCGGAACAAACCTCGTAGTTTAAGAAGAAGGTTAAAGTTGAGAGATTCTCGTTGTTTGAAAAGAAGAGGACCGGCCAAAACACTTTGTAAAAGTCATCTTGGTTAGTTTCTTTGATTCCTTTTTTATATTGCATTATATACGTTCGATTTTCCACAAAATGCGGGCAGGAAATCAAACTAAAACGTCGAATTAATCATCTATCACATTTGGTTGTGAAGCTTGAAACAATCTTTTGGTTTTGTTTTTGTTTTTGTCTTCTTGAAACAATTCCTATTTTGATACAAAATCGACTTTATATTCTTGCCAGATGTTTATTGATCTCCAAGTAGATGCATCTAGCTACTTGAATTATTCTTCTTGATATAAAGAATTAGTTAGCATTTTTAAGTGTTCTACCGGTACCCTTTATTTAATATTACGAAAGTTAATTTTCTCGTTGATTTTTAGGAAATGGTTTGATTAATTGAGCCAATAAATTAGTTCAGCGACATATCTTCTATGTTTTCTTGTGTTTTGCTTTGATCATCATTCCTATTAGTGTGTCAATTAGGTCACCAACATTGCGGAAGCTCGGGACCCACCCACATATCATGGAATGCATATTAAATATAAAACGAAAGCAAAATTAGGTTACAAGACAATGTTAAGACTTCGATTAAAAAAGAGAGACAATGTTAAGACAATGTCGAGTTGTTTCAAAAAGTTTGAGGAGAGGAAAGAAAATAGAAATGGAAAGAAAAGTGAAGAAGAAATAACAACTATATTTTAGAGGATGAATCGTGACATATACAAATTTTAAACTAATTCAAATTGATTTTATCTCTTTTAAATACAAATTAAATAATTTAGAAATGTATACATTGTTTACTATTTATAATTAACCATTTTAAATATATTTTCTGATAAAAGCAAAAATAAAAAAAATTGACAAGTGATTGTTCCTACAAAGAGTAACAACATTTTAGTGATTTACAAGTAAAAATGAATTATTAACTTTTATAAAAAAGAATGCAGTTTCTTGTAGGTTTACTGGGCCAGTTTTTGAATTGAAGAAATAAGAACGATACATTTAGTGAGCAAGTAAAAAGGAATTATAACTTTTATAAAAAAGAAGCAGTAAAATGATGTAATGCGAATGTGTAACACAAATTGGATTTGATGCTACTCCAAAAAATGATTCATGTGGCTAAAATTGGAGGTTCTATTGAACTCTGAAAATAAAGAGAGAAGAAAAAAGAAAAAGCTGGCCTTTGATTTACTTGAGAGTGCATAAGGTAGACTGGCCATCAATCGCACCTGTGCCTGTTGTTGATGGGAAGGCGCACGTGGCTGAGGCTTTTGCTTAGATTTCACCACAGGTAGCTTATATTACTCTTATTGCTCCATTTTCCATTTTTTGACTCTGCTTTTCAGTGGTTTGCACCTAAACTGGTTTATCACTTTGCATCTTAATAATGTAACTGTGCTTGATTCTCAGGTTTATGTTTGGTTATCTATGTTTTAGCTAAACTACAGTTCCAAATTTTCATTCAAAACCATGTTATAAGTAACAGATGGCTCAAGTTTTGTTCTGGGGCTTGGCATTGGAATCATGTACATGATGTCAGCTGGGAAAGCCGAAATCAGGAAGCTGAAAGCAAGCATGGATGAGACTGCAAAAGTGGTTCAGGAATTAAAGACTGAACTTTCCAAAAGAAAATCATCCTGTAATCTGCAAGTTTCCAGTGAAGCAGACACTAGTCCCAAGAAAATTAGAGGCAAGCATACTCAACAAGTCGTTGCTAAGTCAAGTACAGGAAACCAAGATCCTAATGATACAAATATTTCTTCTCTCCCTTTAATTGAGGATGGTGAGTATGCAAGTAGTGTTCTTACTGAAGAGCCACTTGAGTGCTGAAATGGATCATTTGAGCGAGCTTGAGTTTGAACTACAAAACTTGCTTATTGT